>CM040191.1:8630000-8967500 GCA_022606455.1 Callitettix versicolor | reverse complement strand
CTCGTCGTGAGGCAACAGTTGGCCCGATTCGGCGTTGCCACGTTGCCGTACCCCGCCTACAGTCCCGATCTGTCTCCACATGACTTTTTTTGTATTCCCACGGATGAAAAGACAGCTAAAGGGACATTGTTTGACTCGATTCAGGACATTCAAACAGCATCGACTAGGGCTCTCAACAGCATCCCCGAAGCTGACTTGCAGAAGGCGTACGGTGAATAGCAACAGCGTTATTCTAAGCGTGTAGCTGCCCAAGGGTGCTATTGCGAAGAATATTAAGAAATTCTAAACATATCTTCAATAATTTTTTTTTTTAATCAGTTCTACTACTTTTGGTATAGACCCTGTATAATGGGCACGAGTTGAAAGCGAGTTAATATTGTACTGTCATCCATTTCTGAGATATGTTTAAAGTTTCACGTCTCTAGTTCATCGGGAAGTCAGTGACAAATTTGTATCGAACACGGACAAAAACGTGTTAAAAGAAGGAGAATAATCCAGCATTTATTGCGGGTTCTGTACATATCGGAGACGATATGAAAAAATATTTTAGTACTGACCGAAACCTTTATTAATTAAGTAATCTGCTTTAAACCCGAGCGATTCGATGGAAAACGTTGATTCGGGTTCCAAAACCAGTGAAATAAACCACTACACACAGTTTCATGTCTGCTAACACGAAAAGAACCAATCGCAATCCACTTCGTAAACTTCGGTAGAATATAAAATAAGAGCGTGCGTGAAATAAAGTTCCTATGTTGTTCAGACAGATATTGTTAAGGTCGGTGAACGGAAGAGGTCGGACATCACCTCGAAGCCGGATTTATAATTAGATCCTTTTTAAATTAAATATTTAGAAAAATTACACCTGCTTATGTAGAACATTGACGGTGAAAACGTTTGAATTTCTACGGGCAACGGCGTGCAGTTACTGCTAGTAAAATATAAAGTAATTCAAAACCAATATAAAGCGAATAAGAAATATTTACTTTGAATTTACAAAACCTTAACTGCTAAAAAATCACTTAAAAATTCATATTAATCTATCCATCTAACATAAAAACAAATTTAATACTGAAATAACGGCTTCTTGCTGGGTTTAACAGTCGCTACCCGCTTCTATAACTTGCTGACACTTTAATTTCCTGTGATACAGTAATTAAAATGTTGACCTCGTTAGTAAGAACGATAAGGGGTTAACTCTTTAGACCTCTTAACCCTAGGAAATTAAGCTTCACAACTCGAGTTTGGAGTGGACGAATTTTGCCCGCTTCCAACCTTTTGGAAGCCATTATATAAAGTCAACCGTCGGCCTAATGTTGGAACTTACAAACATGATAGTATTCGAACCTAAACATAAACACATAACAGACAACAATGTTATAAACACAGTTTATTAGCGAATAAATGGAAATTAAAAAAATTATGTAAGACCCACACCTGCGTCTTACTCTAGATATTTTTTAATGGTGTGGTGTGGTGTGGTGTGGTGTGGTGTGTGTGTGTGGGGGGGTGTGACACAGAAAGAGTGTTCTGTTGTGTATTACATTTGTTTACACCTATTTTAGTTTTTTAATTTTACATTGTTTTGAAAAATCTAATTTCACTATCGCAAAATCCGCTAAAATCGGCATTTAAAATTTTATTAAAACTACAAAAATGACTTGATCATTTTAGAATTTTCAACGTATTTTGATGTTTTTAAAAAAGGGCGTACGTATTTATGCACATTTTAACGTCAATTACGACGGTGGAATTAATTTTTTGAAAAAAGTGAAAGTTAATATATCGTTGGGAAATCCACCTTCGTCAATTCAGCGAAAAGGCGATTATTTTCCAAGTGACGATGTAACAATGTGGAGATCAAAATTTTCTTCAAAACATTTGAGTTGGAGGTAAATACTGTAACTGATTGAAAAAAAAACCAACGCCTTCTAAATTCAATACAAAGTGATCATAATTTTTTTTTTAAGAAAATACTGAAATACGCAAATTTAAGAAGCAGCCTTTACACGTTTTTGGTTTAAATAAAACGACAAAACATAATTGTATTTTTATACTTACAAAAGCGCATCCAGTTTCCCCATAAACACTGACAACAACCTACAACCACAACTGATTAACGTGCTAAGCGTAACCCACAAGCCGCTGAACAAGTGAAACCGCGATTGAAATTAGGCTTTAACGTTACAGGCTTCACGTGTGGCTTCAGCTGATTCATGACGGACTTTGAAATTATTTATTTATTTCCGACTTTCCGTTACGTGCGTTTCCGAACAATAAGTGGATACAGTCATCACGCCCAAGTATTTTTAGACGGATTGAATACAAGGAGCGCGTTTTTGATGAGTGCCAGGTTTCTCGGAACAGAAAGCACAATAAACAACGCGAAATGTTGCACAAAACAGTACAAGTGTTTACAAAATGCTGGGCAATAACTCTAATAATAAACCGTTCTACTGTAATTGTAAATGCTCGATTTTACAGGAAAATTCTCGTACGCAAATTTCAAATAAGACAGATAAAGTGTTTAAAATATTTTGCCTAAATGTCATCGCCTAAACAACACAGGAACTGAGTTACAAAAATAGTTAAGCTTAGCTTTCACCGAAAAACACCCACACTAACTTCTCTCCCCGACTTTCAAACAGCCTACGCCTGCGAAACCTACTTCACTCCCGTCAACCAATACTCGCTTCTGACTGGTTCGCAGTGCTCGCGTATTCCGGGTCTATGTACCCTACAGTATAACATTTGTGTCCAGGCATTACTGCCGGCGCACCATCACATCTCCCGTAAACGTTATCTTCATCCTGATGGTGACTGTCTAACTCTCCCTGAGGAGTAATGCCGAACAATAGAGATAAAGGGCAATCCAGTGTTTACCTCAAAGCATGACAAGTTTCCATTTACCCGTACTTGACACTTTAAATTTTAGTTTTTATTAATTCGTTTGGGATTTTGTACTCCACCATAGTTTTCCATTTCATTTTTCTTGTTTACTATTACGAACTACATATACAGAAAAAATATCATGGTAGTGAAAAATAGCGACCATGATAGAAAAAATATCATGGTCAAAACATTTAAAAGATACAACAGTAGGCATTACTCAAGAATGTATTAAACTAATTAATTTTACATATAAACAATCCGACACGCAACTAGCTCGCTGACGTAATGAGAACAGATCACCAAAACCTAACACGTGAACACTTCAAACGAACTCGATAAGCGTTCATTTTCGTACTGCTCAATGAAAAATATGAAAATGAAACCTGAACGCCGTAAATTCAGTACTTTTTCATTTTTAAATATTTTTGAAAACGTGTTTTCACTATCGCAGTCAGTTACGAAAATCCATAAATTTTCGCTTAAATTTAATCTCTTTTAACAGACGTTACCAAAGCATACTTTAGCTAAAATCTTGACTTATTTTGTAACCTTGGTAAATACTTTCCAAGCTAGTCCTTTTATTACCATAATTGTTTTCTCGAGATTACAGTCTGTTCTTGAGTGGCAATTTCGAATCGCACTTTCGGTGGGCACAATTTTTCTAAAGAGCGAAATCCACAAGACAAAAATTTTACATCCACTTTCTGTCAATTACATAAACATTCTCAACAAAATGAGAGGAAGTCAACATTCTGAAAAATTATGGTTTCCGCCATAATTTTGTGTATACATACAGATCGAAAATCGATGTTCGGCACATCGAGGAGGGCCACCCACTACACCTATACGATAGTCTGCCAACAGCCAGAACAACTTGCTCGGTTGAAGCCAACCAACGAACAGAAAATACGAACTTTTACTTGCAACCATTCCGAACCGGAGAGTGCCTCGCCGCCAGGCTGCTGCCGACCCGCGGGCTGAATGCCGGGACTTGAACTATTTGTCATATGTAGTAGTATATTTTGTCTTATGTTCCGCACCTCCTTGTACAGCAAAGGACCTTATAACAAACACTCTCCAGCGAATACTTTCCTATAAACCCGGTGTGTTTCTCCACGTTTTCTTGGAAGTCTTTTTCTGCCGCAAGAGTTCCATTTCAGAGTTATTCCTGCTTTGGTTCCTTCAGGCTGTCACAGAACATGACTAGTCCTGTTGTAATAGTAGAAGTCAAGGCGTTTATCAGGTCGGCCGAGGTACTTCCGGTTCGGAATGGTGAGGTGAAAGAAATTCGCTTCTTGTTAGAATTGGCCAGATTCCTCCTATTTCCCCTCGAGCAAATTGTGGTGTCTCGTACAGTAGTTTTAGTTGTTGGCAGGCTTCCGTGTAGTTCTTTTATAATGGGTGGTCCTCCTCGATGTTCTGCTGAGCCACGAGTTTCGACCTATATTTATACTACAAATTATGGCGGGCACCATAATTTCTCAGAATTCCATTGCTAAAACTAGAGAAAGTACGCACCAATCAAAATTAAGCTATTGTGTATAGAAGATGCGAGGTGATGCTTCGGCAGTAATGCCTGGGCGCAAATGTAATAATCTAGCGTACTATCAATCAGAGATACGCGAGCACTGCGAACTAATCAGAAACGAGTATTGGTTAACGGAAGTGAAGTAGGTTTTGCAGGCGTAGGCTGTTTGAAAGCCGGGAGAGAAGTTCGAAGATTTAGCGTCGATGTTCTTCAGTATTATTAAGCGGAACTAGATTGTGTACCTCAGTTCCTGTTGTTTAGGCGATGACAGTCCAGACTTACTTCTTTCTTTTAATTTCTTTTCAATCGGTGTTTGCTTTGCCATCATCCAATGACCCTCATTCCTACTCCTAACAGGCCACCACCACTTCAGGATTCTCAGCATTCATTTATTACGTGCTTCTACTCTTTTAGGACACCAATCAGAAGCGTATGTTTTTTTTTCACAAACATACGTTTCTGTTGAATATCCTTATCTTGACTGCAGTTTTCAATTCCGAGGATTTCCATATCAGCCTCAAAAACATTGCCTTCTTTATTCTCCTCTTCAGTGACAACTTAAAGCTCTTTTCACAGATCCGACAGCTTACAACTTCCCTTATTTACACCTCCAGCAAGGTTTACAGCAATAACTATATTTCTCTTCTGGTTGATCGCCAATCGCACTTCCCGCTACGTTAATTAAAGAAGAATGTTTAAACGTCTGTACGCCCGTGAGCTATCGAACAAAAATTATCCGCATGATTCACATCTTTAAATTAGTCTCCTGAATCCCACTGCATCCGTGAGCGCATTTTCCTTTACGAACCTCATTGGAAATCCGCACAAACAGCGGACGCGATAGCAAACCTTTGTTGTTGCTGTTAAATTTAAGAATATGTTTGTTTTAGTACCCACGAATAACTCTACAGGCTGCATACAGTTCTCCCACATTCTCGACGTTTATATTTCACAAAATGTTTAACGAAGACGTACACAATGGCTGGACTGATATTGGATTTTATCGCACGTCAGTGATTGTTCTTCCGTTATTTCCCCGCGATTATAATTTTATTCGACAGGAAAACATCCGGAAAATCTGTCAAAGGAAAAGTTAGTTCTCTAATGAAATTGTGAAACCGTCTTTACTGATCAAACTACCAAAAGCGAATCGCTCGAACTTTTTTTACTGAAAATAACTGGGTAAAATATTTCCAAACGAAACGAAACTAAAACACTGCCTAATACAGTTATTCAAGTAACAGTGTTTTTATCGGTTTAGTATTTCACAGAACTGTTATTATTACCCAATATGTTCTCACAATACGAAGATCTATCGTAGTTTTTTTTTTAATACGAATCCGTGTTTGGTGCGACAATAACAATGATAACACGAGTTTATTACATTTACCAAAACTTTTTTCTGTACTTGCGATTCCTCAACATTCTTATTCGTTATAATGACACCACGGGCGGATATAACGATGGGGATTCATGGAGGGCATAGCTCCCCACAGATGTATAAACATAATAAAATAATTGTATGAAAAAATAAATTTCTGTTGTTTCATTTCTACTTTGAGTTAGTTATAATTAATGTGAAGCAAAACAATGAGAATGCCTGCCGTCTTCTTTTCCAGTATTAATACCAGTATTAATAGTACTTTAAGACAGTTGCTTTAACAACAAATAATAAAACTTTTTCCGAGTATTTTACGATTTTTAAATCGTTATGAATATGCAATGAAACCTTCATAACGTATTCGTAACGTTGTTGCTGTTATTTCTTAAAACGTCACGTGGGGACTCGGTGGTCGACGTAGCCAAAGAATCTTTAAGTCTGTTGCGAACCTACGGTTCTTAGTTCTAGCCGCAGTTACTCCTATTGTTTTTCCCTTTCTTACCGTTAATGCTGATCCCTTGTCCTCATTCACTGGCATTAAAGTATAGACCTTAAGAAAAAAACATTCTGAACGAACAAAACATCTTTTTCAAACACAAAAATTTTAGTGTAAAACTGTGTTCTAGTGTCAAATTTACAAGAATACTTTACTGAGAAGCATTTCACACCCAGTGGAGAGCGAAACAGCTTCCACCCCCTTAAAGTCATCGCCGCTCCCACGAATAACATCCAGAATAACATTCACAGTTCTGACAACAGTACCATCGTTTTCAAAGTGTGGATGTTGACCTATGTTCTAATAAATATTCCCAATTGTGACTGTCTTACTCTCAGGAGCGACCCCTGAGGAGTAATGCCGAACAATAGAGATAAAGGGCAATCCAAGTTTCCATTTACCCGTACTAGATACTTTACATTTTAGTTTTTATTAATTCGTTTGGGATTTTGTACTCCATAGTATTTTTCCATTTCATTTTTCTTGTTTACTATTACGAACTAAATATACAGAAAGAATATTATGGTCGTCAAAAATAGCGCGCGCGCGCGTCAAAACATTTAAAAGATACAACAGTAGGCATTACTCAAAAATGTATTAAACTGATTCATTTTACATATAAACAATCCGACACGCAACTAGCTCGCTGACGTAATGAGAACAGATCACCAAAACCTAACACGTGAACACTTCAAACGAACTCGATAAGCGTTCATTTTCGTATTGCTCAATGAAAAATATGAAAATGAAACCTGAACGCCGTAAATTCAGTACTTTTTCATTTTTAAATATTTTTGAAAACGTGTTTTCACTATCGCAGTCAGTTACGAAAATCCATAAATTTTCGCTTAAATTTAATCTCTTTTAACAGACGTTACCAAAGCATACTTTAGCTAAAATCTTGACTTATTTTGTAACCTTGGTAAATACTTTCCAAGCTAGTCCTTTTATTACCATAATTGTTTTCTCGAGATTACAGTCTGTTCTTGAGTGGCAATTTCGAATCGCACTTTCGGTGGGCACAATTTTTCTAAAGAGCGAAATCCACAAGACAAAAATTTTACATCCACTTTCTGTCAATTACATAAACATTCTCAACAAAATGAGAGGAAGTTTATAATTCAGAAACTTTTGGCCATAATCTTTTTTTTACAAATCGTTCAGACAAATAATTTGTAAAT
The DNA here is from genome assembly GCA_022606455.1 of Callitettix versicolor. NCBI lineage: Eukaryota > Metazoa > Arthropoda > Insecta > Hemiptera > Cercopidae > Callitettix > Callitettix versicolor. The sequence goes on along the minus strand of CM040191.1, from coordinate 8,960,022 downwards.
CAAATTTATGAACAAAACGAGGCGTTTTCACGACAGGAAATGGCTAAATTTTGATTTAGCACCCAGGAGCGACGCTCTACAAAGCGCACACACCGATATAAAGGGAATTTATGGGACCTGATAAATCTTGTTTTACTGTATTTTATTTCCACTTCTCGTGCATTGAATAATACTGTACATTAAACATTAAAAACACCAAGCGTGTCTGCTCTTAATGTGTTTGTCTTTATCTTTTACGTTCTCAATGTTAAGTACAGACGTTGCAGGCTTTTTAATTTGTTTTAACGTCCATAAAACTGTCTAGCGTCTAAACGGTAAGTCGAAAAATAATGGCAAAAAATTACAGACAGAATTTGCTAAAATGTTTCACTTAGTGTGCGCTTGTAGTTTACAAATATTGCATTAGAATCACTTTCAATTTTTCAAAAAAAAATGTTCGTCATCGAACAATTGCTGTTTACAATATTTTTTCAAAATTAGCCTCAACAATTTCGTTCAAATTTTGCTCTACATACCGATTCCCCCTTAACGTCAATACATTATGCCAGGCAGACTAATGCGAACGAGGGATCGGTGTTAAGGGAAAACGTAAAGCTTAGGGCTGCCTTGAGATGCGTCGTTCGTAGTCAGAGACGCAGCAGACTGACCGATGCCTTAGTCACACGACCACCGCGCCACATATGGAAAGCGTTTCCCAAAAATCCAGTTCGGGAGCTGTCGGCGAGATTCTAATTTCAAACAACGGTCTCGTGAACACTGACACCAATAACGGAAGTTCACGGTCCACAAGTAAACAGAAAATGACCGCCGTAAGGTTCTGTCTTATCTTTCCGATTTACTCTTCAGCCTAAACTACTTTAACTTCCGATCTGCTGCACTAATTTCAATCGTAAATCTTCATTGTTGACCAAAATACTTTCAAAATCTGCAGAACTTCAAATTTTTTTAAGGAGAAACAAAATTATTTAATTTGTAGGTTATAAGCAGAATGAACATTTTTATGTCTATATAGTCATTTCGGCCGGATTTTGTATTTATTCTACTATTTTTTTTATAAAACTGTAAAAAAAGAAAACTGAAAGTTTACACAGTCCAACTTTGCCGATACGTTTCAAGTTATGTATCACATTGAAGGTCTTTGTAAAGTTCTCGTGTAACTTTTCAAACTTCGTCACGCCGGTCGAATCTTTTTTGATGTTGCTGCCGATTGACTTCAGTAAATTCAGGCATCGCTGAAAAGTCTTAAGCATAAATAAATAAAATAACGACCGCATTGCTTTGCCTGACAGACTGGCTTCGCAGTTTACACAAGTAACGTTTGCGTCAGCAGAAACTCGGACGACTGTGTATGACTACCGACAACTCAGTTGTAAGATAGGGAAGCGATAATAGCCTTATTGTGCTTTTCGCCTTAAAACAAAAAAAAGTACGTCTTTTATCTCTTGCACTGAACCACATAATTTAATTACACTTGTTCAGAATTCCGTTGCAGATTTGCTGTCACCATTTTCCCGGTCATTACATAATATTTGTTGTCACTGCGTGACTACTAAAAAGATGAACAGGGACAGTAAAATTGATAAAGAAATAACAAAAAGGACGCCTTAAAGGCTGAACATGGAGTAGGGACTTCTGACGTGTTACTGGACAATCTGTAGTCATTTAAACAAAATGGGTTTTCGTGTGACAAATATTTTGTACAGGAAATGTGGTACAGCTGAGGAAACGATTTGAATCCCTAGGCACTCTACGGAGTGAAGGACAGACGATTGAACAGGGCAACATCATTCGAAGCATCTCACAGTTCCCCAAAAATCTGGAGTTGGACTGGAAGATTGAATTTGTGATCGAGGGTAAGCAAAAAGCTATATAGGTGTGGCGAAACCAGGATTATGGAAGTCCTGGCCCAAATTAATAAAAAAAAGGAAGGAATGAGTAAACCAAATATTCATCAAGAGCGATGACCTTGTTGAGTTCAACCATTTAATGAATGATTTCCAGGAAGATCTCACCAAACGCTTCAATACTACTATATGAGTTTAAAAACGTTTAAATAATTCTGGAAGTATTAAATCCTAGTGGGCGAAACACCGCTATTTTCTTCGTATGATACAGCCTTCACTAATACTGCTAAATTCAACACTCTCTTTTTCGTGAATGAAACTAACTAGTTTTTTTTATTGATGACTTTTCAATTTCCTAAAACCAAAAAGTAATTCAGAAAAAATCGGTACCAGATGGGATCAATTCACTAATAGGAAGTAAACGGAGCGCAGAAGCACTACTGAGTAGGCTGCAAAATGACAGCAAAGGTTGTGTAACCATCTGACCCGAAGTGGTAGTGTTCACCTTTATGTTGAGGGTACTCTCTGACCACCCCGGAACATTGCACTCTGTAAGTATGTTTACGTATTGCAAGAGGGACGCGGCAGCAATCCGTCCCACCAAATCCTTTTTTACTTCGATAAAATGTTTTTGATTTTGTCCTCGCCTAAACAACATATAGGAACTGAGTTGCACAACCTAGTTCCGTTTACTAATACCAAAATAACCACTCTAAAAATCCCCGTACTTCTGTCTCGGCTTGAAAAGAACCTTTACCTGCGAAACCTAATTCGCAACTAAAACTCATTTCCGACTGGCTCGCAGTGCACACGTTTATCTCGGGGTTTACAGACTAGACTACTACACTAGACTAATACATTTCTGCCCAGGCATTACTGCCGGCGCATCACATCGCATCTCCCGTGCACAAAAGCTTCATTCTGATTGGTGCGTTCTTCTGTAGTTTTAATAATGGAATTCTGAGTAATTATGGTGCCCGCCATAACTTCGAGAATACAGGTCGAAAATCGTTGTTCGATAGAACATCATCAATGAGAACAACCCAGCAGCTTACCAACACCCGGACCAACTACACAAGACACCACATCTTGCTATAGGAGGGATCCGGCTATAAACAAACGGACGTCTTAGTTTCAATTCACCATTTAGAACCGGAAAAGTGCTTCAGCAGCCCGCTGCCGACATGTTCAATGCCCTGACTACTATTTCTTTAGGAGGGCCTAGGGGAAAATACATATAATAAAATATCACGTTTACACACAATACGTATTCTTGAAGTAGATTTAAGTCTACCAGTGAGCTGGTAATTTCTAGTGCATTCGTAGCTTAATACTTTCATATTTCCTTATGAAACTAAGGGAAGTGTGTTCAAAACGCACTACTGACCTTAACGTTTTTATATTTTATATTTATTTGTTTAAAATTATATGTATAAATAAGTTGAAAAATAAATATTTAAATTATAATAAAGCGATTATAGTGGTATAACCGATCCATCTAGCATAAAATTCTTTAGACCGTTTGCAGTTAAATATATCTTGCGCATTGTATGTAAATACGTTCATTATTAATGACCGCCGTCGTACTGCATACCCAGTCCAGACATCTCAATTCAATTAATAGAACATTAACAGTTGGATATACTGTACAAGAGTGATGTTTTTATATTTTTATATGATGTAGATAAGTGTCAAAAAATTCAAGTATCTAGCTATTGTAGTTCTGCAATGAATTAGACCAATTATAGACTATATATATATATATATATATATATATATATATATATATATATATATAAAGATTATATAATATATATATATATATATATATATATATATATATATATATATATAAGATTTTATAAAACTAACGAAACCGGCGTATCCTAGGATTGCTACTGCAGCAAAACAGTCGGTGTATAGGATTGAGAAAGCTTTCAAGAGATCTATACGAAATACGAGGGAGTTACATTAGCGCCGCACTTGAGACAGGATCTCTTGCGCAACACTCGCTGCCACGTAGCAGTACAGTACTCTACATTATTGCAGTGTTTTAGGAGCGAAACCGAACTTTGAAGAGAAACACAGGGTGTGCAAAAACACTACTGCCCGTTCCGTACTAGTTGAGAGTGCGTGAAAACAAATCAATCGCTGTTAGGCATTTATATTTAGCGCGAACCATACCCAAAACTCTTCGAACCTATATTCCAGTGTTAAAGTCTACAATTATATTCTAATATTAATAGTTCAAAGTACAACAGCACGCCTCGCAGTATATTCTCAATTAATACACACAGCGCTCGACGACAAAAATCGCAACCTTTTCCGTCAATTTAACCGGTATCCGTAATATTTATTAAAAAAATGTTATTAGACCAACTTTACTGGAAATTTTATGCTCTTCCTTAACGAACCAGTCAAAATTATTATACAAGGTAACTTTATACCAAATTTCAAAACAATCGGCAAATGCGTTTGATTAAAACTGCGTACACTCACTACTGTAAATCAGAGGTCGTCATCTTGAAACGGAAGTGAATGGGAAAACGTCTTATACATCTTTTGGGCTTCGTTCCTTCGTATCAAAATTCAAAACAATCGGCCAATGCGTTTGATTAAAATTGCGTACAATCACCATCGCTTATTCAGAGGCCGCCATTTTGAAAGGGAAGTAAATAGGGGGAAACGTTATACCTACATCATTTAAGCTTCATACAACATACCTTCGTACCAAATTTTAAAACAATCGGTCAATGCGTTTGATTAAAATTGCGTACAATCACCATCGCTTATTCAGAGGCCGCCATTTTGAAAGGGAAGTAAATAGGAGGAAACGTTATACCTACATCATTTAAGCTTCATACAACATACCTTCGTACCAAATTTTAAAACAATCGGTCAACGCGTTTGGCCAAATATGCGTACACTCGTCATCATTGAATCAGAGGCCGCCATCTTGAAATAGAAATTGTGAAAAATCTTACGCATACATCATTTGGGCTTTAGACAAGCTACCTTCGTAACAAATTTCAAAACAATCGGTCAATGCCTTCGGCTAAAACTGCGTACACTTATTATTGTAAATCAGAAGCCGCCATTTTGAAACGGGAACGAATGGGACAAACCTTAAACATACGTCGTTCGAAACTTTATAACAACTAACTAAATTTCAAAACAGTCATTATGTTTGGCCAAAACTGCGTAACAAACAAACACACAAACCAAATGCGGAACGGTCGAGTTGAAAAAGAGACTTCGCTTCGCTCGTTCAATTTACACGACTTACATTATATTTTTACGTGATGCAAAGAAAATACAATTTGGCTATTTTTTTCAAAAACCGATGACTAAGTATACCAATAACCAGCTAAAAAGCTTAATTAGTAGGCTCTAACAGCGCTAGATAAGGTAGGACAAGATGTACCAGCTGTTCGCTCCTTAACGGGTTAACAGATTCACTCTTATAGTCACAAGTTTTCCGCGTCAAGAAGACTGTTTTCAAAATGATAGTAACGGGATGAACTTAAACAGTGAGTAGCTTGAAATGTTGCAATGCAGAATAAAAAAAGCGAAGGAAATGTTAATTTTTTGCAAAAATGCATACATATTGTTCCACTCATCCGGCATCATTAAATTTGCATTTATATTGTTTACGGTAGCGTTGTTCCACATAAATCCCATCTACGAGTCACATACTTTTGAAAAAATGTTTTTTTAACAATACGATATGGAAGCGCGTGTATTATGGCTGAAGAGCTCAGTTTTGATATATTTTAGAACTGAAGTAATTTCAAGGACGCGCAGAAGCATTTACAAAATGACAGAGTATTTTCAGAAATTAGTGTTGGAGCAGAAATTACTGCACTGCTCAGACCCGAAGCCATGCAATGCGCGCAATGGTGAAATCATATTTTGAAAAAACGTTAAGATATAAAAATATTGATTGTTTTTAACATTTTGAAAGGTTGTTATTTTTTAAAAGTACGAACAGATTTTGCTGATTTTTGTTCAAAAATTTTGTGCACACTGATTTATTTTCAAGCACTGAAATGTTAGTTTTTTTTTACTTCGCGCTATTCAGTAAGTCGACTACTACTGTAACTTACTTTTGAAAAGAAGCTAAATCAAATACAATATTTCAGAACATAGCTTACGTATTTATTTTTACAAGTTGGCAGCATTGCTTTCAATCAAACCATCAACGTTGTTGATACACATGTCACAGGTTCTGGCATTTATAGATTAAAATACCTTCCCACGCTCTCTATCGCGGTATAACAAATCAGCTGACGTAATACGGCGCTGATTAGCACAAGCAACGTATAAACATAGCTGCATTAAAAAATATACATAAGGCAAATAATTGTGAAAAATTTGAGTTTCTCGTATAAAAACCTTGCCAGATATAACCAAAATTTACATGTGCGTTTACCAAATTTACCATTATGCTTAAATTTCTATGAGTGGGGCCATAAATATATTGAAATGCAAATACAATAGGCCAACATAATTCAAACCGCATAAAAAGAGCTGATACCGTTTTAGGGGGCTTTTTTTGTATCCTCTAAATGCACACTTCAGACTGATTAAGTTAAAATTTGCCGGACTTTACCGTACTATACGGGACCATTTCCCCAACTATCGTGTAATTCGAACGGGATATTCGCGACCTTAATACTGTAAATTGTTGACGGACTTGGAACCAAAAACTTTCCGACACGGATCAAACTAAGCGGTTTCGTAAATTGTTTTTAGTAGGCCCTAACTACAGGTTTAATTTTGACATAATTTCCCCAAACTTTAGGTCAGCCTACAGATTTTAACCACTGTTTGAAAACAAATTTCAAGAAGAAACAATGTTCAGTCTTATAAAACGATAAGTAAGAGAAACTTTCTGATGCATCTATATCATCAGCATCGGCTTTAAGAAGTTGAACGACCGCCATTTTGAAAATATATTAAATATTTGTTTTTCATTCACTTGTTACAAGAAGACCTAATGAATACATTTTAATGTTGATGATCAAAATTTCAAAAAAAAAAAAAGTAAGATTTTTTAAATTTTACTTCTTTCACGACAACGAGACGGGGAGAGGAAGGAGAGAGAAAGAACGAGAGATATTGGAGAGAGAGAGAGAGAGAGAGAGAGAGAGAGAGAGAGAGAGAGAGAGAGAGAGAGAGGGAGGGAGAGAGGGAAGTGGGGAGGGAGATGAGAGGAGGGAGGGAGAGTAGAGGGAGAGGAGAGGGAGGGAGAAGAGAGGGAGGGAGAGGAGAGGGGATTGGAGAGGAGGAGGAAGGGAAAGATCTGCGTGCCGCCATTATAATACTTAAAACCTACATGTTCAGAATTCTTAACCATTAAAAGATTTGAAAACACATATTCTGGAAATAAAAAAAACTCAAAATATGGATAAACTATAACCACATGAAAAATGTCATAAAATTGCCAATTTGTTAAGTCTTGAAACGTATTTTTATATTTAAGACACCTAATACTTCATATAGCCTTGAAAATCCCAAATCGATTTTTTATAACACCATTTAAAAAAAAACTGGACCAATTTTTCTCTCTTTCTACCAACAGCTTCCGAACCAGAACTTTTTGGAAATAATTTAACGTGAGTTTGTTAATTTTGTTATTGCTTTACTAATAACCAAAAAGTCACACAATTCCGTTCTGAATCACCCTGTACATGCTGAACCAAACCGGAACTGTTACGTCACCATGTTGTCAAAACATAACCGATACCGGAGTCTTGTTTATACAACATTGTGTGCATATATAAACGTGTTTATGTTCTTAACTACAATCTACATAAAGCTAAAATAAACGCCTATAAATGTATGTTTGCCTAGCAGTTATGACCTATAAGTCAAACGTTTTATTAATACTGGAAATTATTAATATGATTATTATCAGTTATTTGTGCAACTAGTGAGCAAAGTGGTACTTTTATAAACGACAGGAAAATGTTTACGCATAAGGCTTGCCGAGTTGAAAGTACACTTTGCACACACATTGCAAATAAAATCTTTCCTGCAGTAGTTTTAAAAGTACTAATTCAACAGTATAAATTTTCGGTTTTTTTTACGCCAGTTAGACTAATGAGGACGAGGGATCAGCGTTAAGGGTAAGGAAAAGCAACGGGAGTAACCGCGGTTCGAACTAAGAACTTTGAAGTGCGCAATTCAGAGACGCAGCAGACTGACCGGTGCTTTAGCACATCAGCCACCCAGTCCTCAATAATATTTTATTGAAATATTTGAGTACCAAAATAAAACATAAAGGCTACTATAAAAAACTGGTTCAAGAAACAAATAGAAGTCCGGTCGTTTACCAGGTCGGCCGCGGGCTGGCGAGACACTTTTCCGGTCGAAATTGTGAAATAAATTCGTTTCGTACTTAGAGTTGGCCAAATCGCTCCTATTTCCTACCGACCAAGGTATGGTGTCTTGCACAGTTGGGCCGGGTGTTGATAGGCTGCGTGTTGTTGTGCAGTGGGCGGGAGATGCGAAGTGATGCGACGGTTGCTTGGACAGAAATGTGATAATCGACATTAATTGCTTGGAAGAAATTATAGACTCGAGACACGCGAGCACTGCGAACCAATCAGAAGAGAGTGTTGGTTGACGGGAATGAACTAGGTTTCGCAGACGCAGGCTGTTTGAAAGCCGGGAGAGAAGTTTTATTATGTTTGTTTAGGTTTACTAACACGTAAGCGGAACTGTTGTGTAACTCAGTTCATATGTTGTTTAGGCGATGACAATTGAAACTTCTAAAACTATCAAGGGTAATAATACATACTGAGTTTACAAGCTAACATAAAATAAACAAAATGTTTCTAACTGATATATCGAAAACAAAAAATTACCCTCAGTTCTAACAATGACGCACGTGTACTTTATTACAGAACTCATATTGTATAAGATTAGATCCTGAATTTAAAAGACCCGACCGGAAATGTAGCGTCCATTTTTATTTTTATATCCGGTTATTGTATTTTAAATAGTACCAAGGAGTTGGTTTACTAATGAACAATACTTTGCCTTATTTTTCTCGCGTTTTTCTTATTACAGTAGATTTTTTTTGTTATTTTAAGACGAAAATCACATTAAGGCTATTATCGCCTACCTAAATGTAAATGTGAATGTAAAGTGTAGTATTGTAAGTGTGTGTGTTAGACTCGGGTACCGCGAGGGACGTCTAAATCCTCTCAATAGGTGCAGCTAGTCTGCACCCCTTGCGGGTAATTACAGTAAAGTGTAGGGTTAAAAGTGTAGTGAGACCACTTTAAGAGCAAAGTAAAACCAAACTCGTGGGGAAAATGCATAAAATGTAATTTCCCATCTTCGAAATTCCGATTTTTGGGTTCTTCATAAATCCTTTACCTACTAATTGACACCTCATTTTAAAAACCCATTTAAAAATTATGAAAAATAGATGTATTGTTTTATAAGATTTTTGTGTATCGGTTAAGCAGCTCTAGCATCTAAATGAATAAGGCACAAAGTTATGGAAATTTACAACTTTATTTAATACAAACCTCCCAACTGTCACCGGTCACTTTTAATACAAAATCTGAAAACAAAGATGAAAAATAAAATTGAAAACATCGCTCATCGACAGTATGAAGTAGAAAGTAAGGCGTTTTGGATTTTGCTTCTGATGTAATTCAAGTTTTGTCGTTGAACACCACACCGAAATTTTGCCGTAAATGTCCACACATTTCGATAGCCGAGTCTGGTTTAATTCGCGAGTGTCATAAAAACATTTAATAACACGACACAAAAAAACAGATTGCACCTTTATGTGAAATTGTTTTAGGTCTTTGGTCCGAACCTTTGCGGGCTTGTATCGATATACTCAGGCCAGCTAAACAATACCACCGTTACAAGGAAAGAAGAAAGAGGAGCGGGGTGGTCGAGGTAGCTAAGGTGCCAGTCAGTCTACTGCGTCTCCGAACTGCTCACCCAAAGGTCGTAAGTTCGGGACCGCTTCACCCTTTCCGAAGGAGGGAGCTGATGGACTTATCCTTCCTCTATCTGATACTCATACTACTCTCGCTCATCTACTCAAGTAACACACATTCACTACTCTACACAATTTGGCTATTTGTTAAATGTAAAGCGACTCATACTGACGGAGTGTTCCATCCACCAAGAAATGACGCCGGCCTAATGGTGTATCTCACGAAGGCATGGAATTGGCTTAGCCAACCTCCCGGTATACGCTAAGCATTAAAAAAAAAAAATAGAAAATTTTGATGCTAAAACGAAACCTATCACTAGCGATCAGCGAAAATGATACATTATACGTGATACGTGTGATAGACTAGTCTTAGTGACTAGGAAATGTCACACAAAAAGGCTGGCCAACAAAGGACTTTAATTTACTTGTTCATATGTAATAAAATGATGTATTTCATGTTTTTAAGTTCGAACGCCATTTTCCAATACAGTGGCCAACTTTTGAGAAAATTACCCATATTGGTATTGTTACTTTTTACACTGTTTACAGAGTAAAGATTTTTATTTCAAGACACTTTTGTAATTTGGTATTTTCCACTGTAATTATCTTGCACTTACAGAATAACAATAATAATTACAATGTTTACGTGTGTTTAAACTTTGGCGGAAGCCTTATAATTTTATGATTTATGTTCAAAAATGCATGTGGTAACTGTTTATTTCTTAAATCGTTAGTTTAGGAAGATTTATTGGACAATTCACAGTTTTTACACAATCATCAGTCATTTTTGTTTTCAGACATTACACTTTTTGAAAACATTGGCTGGTACAATTAAATACAGCGAATTATCATTCATATATTCTTACGCTAAGCATTCCGGTCGGTTTTATACCAAGAATAAGGGCCTGGTTATTGAAAATACATATAGGGCACCTACAGGTTTGTCAGAACACCAGGGAACTCTCACCCCTCGTACTTTTCCATTTTAAGGCTTTACAATAAAATAAAACTGACTTAAAACCGATAAAAGATCTATAAACGAAATTTCAGGAGCAATATAACGTGTCCCCATGAGAGTACAGCACTATGCAGGCATAGGTGACAAAAATAATTGTGTGTGTAACAAAAAGCTGATTGTTAAAAAAACATTTTTAAATGCAATACTTATATTATTACTGTATCAAGACTTAAATAATTACTGACCGAATCAGTTTTGAAAGTAGAATCGGTAAGATAATGTGGGCTAGTTCTAGTGTGTAAATGTTATTAAATAAAAGACTCTGCTTTTAGTACAATAATACTGTAGCCTAATTTAGGTATGTAATATAAAATTTGGTTATAGTAGGTTTCATTTGTAAATATTACAATAAGGTACAATGTTAGAAGTCAGTCATTAATTACACATATATATGTTATAGTTTTAAATACGAAAGTAGAACAAAGTAAGGTATTAAATAAGCTAAATATAATGAATGGAATTACTTCAAAGTAACTACAGTAAGAACCTCCTGCTTCTTCGTACAGGCCCACTAGTCTATAAATAATATTAAAACAACAACGTATATACTAGAGGTCATATCTCTGAGCATTATTCATACAGTTCCCAATGAATTTTAAATTACTTTGTAACATAGCACACGCACACTGCACACTAATTAGTTTAGCTTCATTCTCATTGTGTGAGCACACTCAAGTTGAGCGTTATTTCTTCGCTTTATAAAATATCTTACAAAAAAACTTAAACGTTTGTTTTTATTATTCGAATGGTCATAGGCTACTCACGCTTCCCTAACGACATCGCGCGCTACAGCGGAGGCGAGGCGTCTTAACGTTCAACACTTCACAACAGGGCAAAACAAACTTATCAACTGGACTATACCAATGAACTGACTATACGGATAAATTCAATAACTGGTATCATCGATTGCCATTGTGACTGAGGCACTGTTTCCTGTTTACCTTAGAAAGCGTTGGCTCGCAGCCCGCCACGCTCGTTTTGCACGCATGAATCTTCCCTATCCTAGGGTATATGTGTGTACGCGTGATTCTAAAACGCCATGTACACCTCTCGATTTATCGGGGATCCGACGCGTCAGCTGACAAAACAAATGAGGTTCCGACATCGGGTGGTCGGAAAAGATTGCCTCGATTCCTTGTCCTGGCGGTCGGAGCATTTGTCGCACGGTCGGACCTATCGAGGCCCATTCTCACTACTAGTGCCATTATTCTTTTACTCCAACTCCTACTAATACTCCTTTCCTCCTCCTTCTACTCTTCCTCTTTCTCTTCCTCCTCCTTCTTCCGTCTCGGTGGCCTAGTTGATAGCGTACTGGGCTTTCACCCCGAGGACCCGGATTCGATTCCCGGCCAGGGCTTGGCATTTTCATACGCTATAAATCATCCCATCGTCTGCATTAGCCCAAGTGTGCACAACAGTCGGACGTTAAACACAAAAAATCTACTCTTCCTCTTTCTCCTGCTCTTCCTCCTTCTTCTTCTACTCTTCCTCTTTTTCCTGCTCTTCTTCCTCCTTCACATTCTACTCATCTCCTTCTCCTGCTCTTCTTCCTCCTCCTTCTTCTACTCTTCCTCCTTCTCTTGCTCTTCTTTCTCCTCCTTCTTCTTCTTCTTCTACTCTTCCTCCTTCTTCTGCTCTTCTTCCTCCTACTCCTCCTCCTTTATCTTCTTCACATCTGTTTGTAATGCAGTGTAGACTTCGATCTCCTGTCCTCACTAATCTCGTCACAAAATACATACGTTATGAAAGTAATATGCGTAGACCCCGCAGGGGGTGCAGACTAGCTGCACCTATTGAGAGGATTTAGACGTCCCTCGCGGTACCCGAGTCTAACACACTTACACTTTCAACACTACACTTACGACTTTAACACTGTACACTCTAGGGAGGCGATAATAGCCATAATGTGCTTTTAGCCTTAAGAAAAAAAACCATGCTTAGTGCCTTCAATCGCATGATACGGGTATATTGCAGTGAGATCACTCACAGTAGCGCTGATCTCAAAGAGTTAATTTCCTGTGCTTTTTGGTGATTACAAAGACGGTTTAATAGCAATGGGTATTGATATATTAATTTGTTAAGTTCTTTTAGAATCACCTTTTTGTGACAAGCGGTTGAAAGAATATTCCAAAAGGATCGTTCATTTCCTGCCGTAACTGGAGGAAAAGGCGATTATATTTATCGTCAGTTTCCCCTAACTTGTTAATATCGTGATCACTTGATTTTCTTTCCGGTTGCATCTTCAAACTTGTATTTCATTTAATAAGAGTAAACATACTTCTTCACTACTCAAAGAATCTACTGACGTCTACGGCCAAAAATCTGCTTTCACTGCATGTGCTGCACACACCTCATCCGCGCTGCCCGGCGCCTAACTGCACAATCCGACTACCTGCCTATACTACTTATATTCGTACCCTAAACACTAGCTGCCGTGTTCACATACAACCTCTTTAATTTTGACACAGAAAAACATTTGTTTCAACAATTGGCGATATGATTTCTTAAATCGTCTGCATTAGCCCAAGTGTGCACAATAATCGGACGTTAAAAAAAAAAAAAATTTTAAAAAAAAACATTAAGAAAGTTTCATTTCTTTAAAACCCGTTTCAGAGACTTACGGTAAAAAAAGCCATGAAGAATCATAACGCTAATCTTTTGAATCATAATGACCAAATTTTTAAATAATAGAAATTTACTCTCGAGAATAAATCGAAAAAACAAAACAAACCCTGCCTGCTGGGCGCTGTAACAGGTGAATCGATTTCGAGAAATTATGGCGATTTTCCGGTGCTAGCTTCCAATTTTGAGAAAATTCTATTTTTGGTGATTTTAAATTGCTTTACTTCTTTATCAAGTTATCATTATTTGTTTATTAGTTAAGTTGTGTCCTTAAGGACTTAAATCCTGTGAAGTTGACAAGTAACACCTACATGCAAAATGTTATCGCGATCTATCCACTTATTTTATTCGTAACGATGTAGGCCTGCACAAACGTCCAACAGACATGAAGGGTGTAGATGTAAAAACGAACATTTCGAAACTTTAACTCTTCAAGCTTTGTAGACAAAAGAAGTCGTTTAAAATTACATGTTTGTTTTAACCGGACCTATCTCGTAAAAAAATTCCGCTTAAAAAACTAAAACCTACTTTTAAATGTTTTTTTAAAATTATTCAAAACTTTAAGGAAGTGGAATGTCCGCTTTTGCTTTTACACCCTTCACACATTCGGGCATACACAGTAAGACCCACTTTTATGGCCATACAAATCTCAACGATCACGATATTTACAACAGACAGAAAGTAAAGATTTACTGAAACAATATGTTGAAACCACGTTGGCATAACGACAAACTTGTCATTGTCTACTTGCCTAGTAACGGTCTTGCGTGTTCACCACACTAACGGAGACAATCAGCTGAAAATGTTTAAACTACATAATCGTTATCAGCAAAATGTCTCAATCAGCTTAACAAACACAACATACTTGCTGAATGAATATCAGCCACACACACACTACGATTACGGCAAGATTTCAGAGAAGTTCAGCGAGTACAATCACGGTGACAAAGGCATTCAAATTGGCTCAACATCTCCGGTATACGACAATCACTGTTATTTAAAAAATTAAAATGTATTTATACCAACACTGACCGTTTAGCGCTGGAGACTATCAACAGATACGACTCAAGTTAAAACATAAGAATGCTGCGTGCATCTACATAAGAAGGACGAATTTCCGAAGTACAGTACCAAAAATTTTTACTGTAAAAACTGACTACTCAAAGGTGATGGGAGAGGAAACCATAGAATGTAAAACAGCTACCTGTAAAACAGCTCGCTCCTGGGCGCAGCACTAGTCAACTACCACGCGATGCGTTAACAATCGATCAACATTATTGCGCACGCGTACATTACGCCCCGAGCAACAGGTGGGTTGGTGACTGCCGCTACTGTACTGTGTTAGGGAAGATATTTGTAAACAATGTTATCGGACTTTGACGTGTTGCTTACCGATATGCTACAATCACATTAAATTAAAACACTGTGCTCACTCCATCGCCGCCTGTGTGCTACGCTCGTTGCTGTGTCACCCTCAAACAACAAAAATAAACATAACCTAAAAGTTAGCATTCTATCTGATATTTGTACCAAGTTTCACACGGAGGTTGTTTGTACAGTCCAAGGAAAAATACTGTTGGGTGGCGGCCACCCTACCCTACCTCCAAAATCGTTATTTTTCTCAAGCCAATATCAACAAACGAAAACAGATATTTGTTTGCGATCTTACACCATGTTGTTGATCTTCCTCCTTGATCTCCAAACACACCGCACACCACTTAAGAATATTTGCAAAATTTTCCAAACAAAAATTATTTCATTTCAAAGATCCTTTTTTAAGTTTTAAGTAAATTAAAAGTACACTGTGAATAAATAAAAAATTCTGTAATTTTAATAAATATAAAACGTTATTTGTATGTAAAACTATTAAAAAAATCAATTTTAGTGATAGAAATATTTTACTAGGTTTTTTCGTATTATCGTAACAAATTCTAACAATAATTTCATATTAGAAATTAACGCCAGGAACCTATAGCTAATAACATTGAATATATACGGACTGCGTCTGTATTTAATGCTAATACTCACGCGCGCGCGTGTATACAAGGTGTTTGACGAAGAAACGGAAAGAATTTTTTGATATGTTCTAGTAGAGAAAAAAGTTTATAAAAGCATACTTCCTAAAATGCTTAGTTTTCTATCTAACCGTTATTTTGTGTTTTTCAACAACAAAAATCATGTTTTTTTAGCGGTGAATGATACGGAGTTAAAATTGCGCGTGATATTTAGTGTTAAAGACCCGATTTGAGAAAAAGAATCATCCTACTTCCTTTACTCGTTTAAATTTGTTTTAAGTCGAATATCACGAAATCAGCAAAGTATTACAAGACACAATTTTTTTTTTTTAATGACAAACAAAACGTTTTTTTATTCTTTCACCAGCTTAAAGTAAAGGATAACTGAGTTTGTCCGGAAATTTAGTAGTAAGCGCCACTTTAACGAAGCAGGGTTAATGGAGAATAACAACTATTACCAAACTGTAAAGTAAGGCTTTCTTAAAATGACCTGCTTAGTGATATCATAAACTAGCCTTTAAGTTTATTTCAATAAATCTAACAGCTTTTTATTTTAATACGAAATCAGAAGCGGCTGTTTATACACAGACACCCATATTGGACATGTTTCTGCAAGAAGCTAAGGCTACAAAAGCAATAAATATACGAAACACTTAATAAAATCAACTCGGACATTTTAAACATAAAGATTGAAATTTTTTGTAGAGAATTTAATGTGAATTTGTAGATTTCTGTTAAAATTCAAAACAGATTAGTTAATAAAAGAAAATAGCCTGCCTAAACCGCCCACATGGGGACTATGCTTCACTTTAAAACACTTTGTACACAGGTGTACACTGAAATATTTCATAAGGCAAAGTCTCACCGCTATATTTAATTACTTTCAGTCCCTGTGTCTTTATTTAAAAAAACTGCATTAAGCAAATTAATTTTTTTTTTAATATTTCTGACTGAAAGTAGTGCAGGATATATGTTTTTCTTGATAATGACCTTACGAATATTTGGACCAGTTAAGGTACGCAAATACTGGTGGATGCATTATTCACAACTGCCAAAATCGGACACTGACAGAAATGATTGACACCCACTCCGCGGATTGCGAATGTGGTTTACTCACTCCTCGAAATGGACGCATTAACACTCACTTCGCGGAGTGGGTATTTTCATTTTCGCAGTACCCGAAGGAAACGTGTATTTCGGCTGTTATGTAAACTTAAATACCCGATCATCTTCATTCACTCACTCCGCGAATTGCCTGTTCTGGTTTTACCGATTTGCCCTAACGACCGTTCCCGCGAAACACATACCGACATATCACTTCGCCCATCCACTGTATAACACTGGCATATATGACTTTTGCCTATTTTCGTAGTTTAAGTTGGCCTAAAGATCGAAAATAAAAGTGACCCGCGTTACCTTAAACTCACTACTGCGCCAAAGTAGTTAACGTGTTTTTCATCGTGCAAACGATTAAATAATTCGTGTAATTATAATAGAAACATTAAAAAAAGTTACCTTTTTTAATACACCGCGTTAACTAACGCGGTTTTCTATGAAAGTAGTATTGCGTGAAAAACCTAACAAGTTTTCGTTTTAACAATTCAGTAAAACACGCAATCCGCGGAGTGAGCAAATGAAGATGCTTATTCCGCGGCATGGGTTTCCTTCGGGTATTGCGAAAATGAAAATACCCACTCCGCGAAGGTAAGTAGCCTGTGTTAATTCGCCCACTGCCCAAAATGAATGTAAGCCGCCTCGGTGGCCTAATTGATAGCGTACTAGGCTTTCACCCCGGGGACCCGGGTTCGATTTCCGGCCAGGGCTTGGCATTTTCATACGCTATAAATCATCCCATCGTCTGCATTAGCCCAAGTGTGCACAATAGTCGAACTTTAAACACAAAAAAACCTAAATAAATGCTCATTTCGCGGAATAGATAAGACCACATTCGCAAGCCACGGAGTGGGTAAACATTTTGGGCAATGTCCGATTTCGGCAATTGCTAATAACAAATACGTTCTGACGACTTAATGTTATTTAAGGCAAGTCACTGTATAGTCTGAAAATTTGTTTAGCAAATTCGGAAATTCTTGCATTTTAAAGTGTGCTTTTAAAAGTAGACATTTTTTATTTATGAGGGGTGTAATTCCGTAGTTTGAAAATTGAGGAAATTTTTGGGGTTACTATTCAGTAATAAATAAATACTTACTGCCATTGTATGTGTTGTGCCATTGTATAAATACAAATTTTTGTTTATTGAATTTTGTGAGTTACTATATTACGAGGTGCATTACTGTAAACTTGAAAATCCTGTTTTTGGAGACGAATGTTTTTGGTTTATTAGACTGTGAGATGTATCAAGGAATGTTTTTTTAATATTGTATTTTAGGGAATTTTAGGATCATGGATTCGTTGAATTATTAGGGAAACATAATTACACTTACAGACACTTTTTACACACTTATTTTAAGTGTAGACATAATTTATTAATTTTGTTGAAAATATCTGTTTCATGTTAATATATTTTCCTCAAACATCGTGACTTGAACATTACGGAACTTTGTTGGGGATGTAGTTTACGGCACTTTGTGTTTACTTACTAACCAATTACTTTCAGCAAGCAAAGCCCCTCAGGGTCTATCTATATGCGTGTTCAAGAGAAGAGAAATTCACAGGGGGAAAGTCTTGTAGACTTACTGCCCCTTCCACAGGAAGTGTGCAACCAAAGATTAAGTAAAAGATTGAAAATAGTTTTTAAATTTAACAAATTTAAAGAAATGATATTCCAATTTTGGTTTTTGTTTATAGAAAAAATTCTGGACAACACAAGAATGTGTTTATACACATATATATATATATATATATATATATATATATATATATATATATATATAATAAAAGTATGTGTGTGTGTGTTGCATGTGTTTTTAACGTAGATGGACAGATGAAGGTTACAGGGCAACACCTCAAAGCCGAATTTTAAAATTTCTTATTACATTTTTTTAATTAAAAATTTAGCTTAATTATACACAGAACAATCACAATGGAAACGTCTGAATTTCATGGAGAATATCATGCGGAAATAGGACAATAGTGTAAAATATAAATGAATTTTACAAGTCAACAAAATAATAATGTATAGTTCTTAAAATTTAATAAATGTTTTAATTCATTATAGCTGAGAAGGCAGATTAAAGTAAAATAAACAAGTTAATTACAGTATAATCACTAACAATATAGCCTCAATATATTAGCGCATTAAACACCTACATGCCAAGTTTACCAAATCTGGTCAATTCATTTAGTTTTCAGTGACATGCACAGACTTGTGTCACTAGAAACACATATCAACAGATAGCCAGCCAAGTGAAAGACTTTTTTTACTTCGGGGACCTACATTTAGACATATAGCCTTCTAAAACATTATAAATCAAGAAATGTAAGCTTTCTCGAAATCAGCTCCACATATTTTGATCAAGTTTTGCTTTACTGTAATAAAGCAAACGTATGACTCAAAACAGATTATTTCAGACTTTCGTCTAAGTAAATATTCATAATTCGTTTGTAGTAAATTTGAAATTTTCTAAAAAAATTGAGTTTATGAAATAAATCAGGTTTTTTTAATCTGGTATATTTATTTGGGTTATGAATCTTCATATTTGTCCAAAATCTGAAAGAACAATTTTGAGAAATCAGGACAATATTCAGTTTTTGTGAATAGCTTCCAAACCAGATTTTTAGAGACACAGCAACGCGTTTTTGTATCTGAAATACACCTATCCCTTTCAAAAAAGGCATCAACGTTGTGTTAATGAATTTCCAAAAACTAACATCATTTAAAAATAACACAATCAAAAAAAGTTTTTTTATACGTGAAAACCAAATTTGGTATAAATATTGATACTGATAACAGATTGGACAAGTTCAATACCCAACAAAATCTATTCATTCACTTCAATATGTCATTCATTTGAAATATAAAATAAAATATTTTGTTTCAATCTAATACTTTTTTACCATCAAAGTCAGTCTATAACAGCATTTTAAATTTCCAAATTTCACTGAAACAACCGAAATCAACGTAAACTACCACTGAGTTCATTTTGCATTTAAATCAAATCTGAAAATTTTAAATGCTAAACTATGTACGTAACTTTAACATTGGCCATGATTTTTTTTTTAATATTTTGAATGTCTGCTTTTTTGAAACAGATGAATGGATGTTGCTTGAGTAATAAACTTGTCCAAGCTATACCAAAATCAGTTTTTGTGTTTGTTGAACCAAAACCAAAATTTTTAAAATCATTAAAAATGTACATAAATAATGTTCTTTAAACATAATACGATCTTAATGTCGGTATTACAATACAATTTATGTTTTTGGTTTTGGGTTTAATATTTAGATGTATGAAATACCAGATTTTTTATGAGCCTTTGATGGATTTCCATAGGTCATTTTATTAGTTATGATTTTGTAGTATATAAGTATTATAAAACAATATAAATGTTTTGAACTATAGTATCACAACCAAAATTATTATAAGCTAAAAATTGCACAAAGAATGTTACTACAGCCAAAATGTCCAAAAATCTTATTTTATATTACTTATAAATAGTTTAATTTAATCACCAATTATTTTTAAATTGCGAACATACACAAACCGATCGCTGGTGATTTCTTCCTTTATAGGCCTGAAGACACATGTGAATTACATCTACTTGCTATTCTAAACTATTTAATTTCTAAAACAATTAATTTGTTTCTAAATAAAATGGAATGAATTCTGTGTCGCCCCTCCTTTAATGTTTAGCATTCAGTACAACACAATACTAAACCGTCTTAACCTAAATTATCCTCTGTCTCTTATTCCTCTTCACCCATTTAATTTAAGATTCAATATTCTAAAGGAAAAGCTATTATGATCTACAAATGGGAGATCAGTGACAGAGTATAATAGATAAGCAGCTTAGTCGCCATGTGAAGAGGAAGGGATTTAAACTTGGCTTTTGCGTCACACCACCCCATGTTCTTTACCTGCCTTCACATTTACATTTAGTATTGTGTTACCATGCTTCATGGCATAACACGGCCCATAGAATATTCCAAGCCTACCTATGAATAATAAACATGTAGTCTTTGCAACTAGCTAGAGGAAACCTTTGAAGAAAAAACTAATTTTCTACAAAAAAGAATGTTTTCTTCAAAACCCTCTCTTTTAAGGAAAGGAAAAACATATTTCAAAATTTCATAAGAATACTTTTGGTTTCTAGGAAACCTACTGAACAAATATTTAGTAATACAAAGGCAATATATTCATTTGTTTTTTCACCATGAAAACAATAGTTAAATAAACAAGAAAATATATAAAAACAGTTACAATATAACTTGTAAACAACCTAATACTTTACAATTATTGTTATTAATTGTCATTATTATTACAATTTGTATTACACCAAAGTGATTGACTGTTGTGTTTTACTATACTGTCTCTATAAAACAAAATTAAAATTTTGAAAAGGTTAAAAAAATATATATAAAACATTCTTAAATAAGGTTTGTTCTTCTTAAGGAAAAATGTTTCTTTTTTTCACAAAAAATAGACTTATTGTTTTCTAAGGAGGAAAGTGTTAAGCAAACAATTTGGAAAGAACTCCGGATTCAGTAATAAGTTAGATGAGGTTTGGCAATGAGTGCATACCATGAAGGTCTCATAAGGGCCGGAATAAAAAATAATATTCACAGAAAAGTTAGAAAATTGTAAATTTTGTAAAAACATGCAAATGAGAAGAAAACATTTACCACACAAAACAACACTAACTACAAAAACCTTGAGAATTAATTAACCAAGAAAAAAATAATAACAAAACGAACCTGACGAAAACGGTGCGAGTGTATTTCGCATGTTGTCTTCACTGTATTTGTTCATTATATCCATTCACATACACTGCCATGCCACATTCCACAGTCTATCTGTGACAACAAATAATTACGCAATTCAGTCTAGCCATGCACAGCAACAAGCAACTACTCTATTCAACAACATTACACACTAGCAAAGCTGAAAAAAATAAAGTAACTTGTATAAAATATAATATTATGGCTTTTACAAATATTTTCTGAAAACCCAAACATAGCTTGGTACAAACCTCCTAAACATAATACGATACTACCTAGTAATCTCTTTGTATAAAGCTGAAAGTCTGTCTGTAAGCTAGTGCTTTCAAAATGTCTACAAACATGTTAAAAACTTGCAATTTTTCAAATAGTTAAGTTATTTCTAATTTCACGAAAATAGATTACTGGTGAAAACGAAGAAATAATCTCTGACTAAATGTAAACGAATTTCCAAAAACATATTTAACATATTCTGAAAATGCAAAACGTGTGCAGTTTTTTATGCATTATGATTTTGATGGTAAAATCAGATTTAAAGAGGATAAAAAAAGTTGATAATTTTTAAAAGATTTAAAGTGGCAGCCATTTTGAAACTGTTGAAGTAATTTAACTGTTAACGAACTTGTCTAAGCTATTACCAAAATTTATTTATGTGCCAAGTTTGACTCTAATTGAACTAAAATTGTGAACATAAATGTCTCTCTCTCCCCCTCTCTTTTTCAAACACATGCACACACACACACACACACACACACACACACACACACACACACACACACACACACACACACACACACACACACACATGCACAAATTTGAAAAAATTAAGAAAAAGTTATCTACAGGTCAAGATAAGCATTCATTTCAAATCTCAGGTCTGGGTCTTACCACGATGGCTGCCCCAATAGCCAATGTTTCATTGAAAATTCGCTAATAAGCTGAAAACTGCAATTAATTTGTTTATGGTGTCAGTTACGTGACTGTTTAAAAGAACCATCTGAAAAAAATTATTTTTGGCTCCTGATTCCTAAAAATTGGGAAGTGTTATTTAAGCCAATTTATAGCAACTAAGAAAGTTATATTTAGGTGTATTGTTTTTTGTACACTGTCCACAAAAACTGTAATCATTTTACTTTGAGTTATTGTCCAATTAATAAAATAACACTATATGAAAATACACTGAAGAAATAACAGGTAGCTGTTGGACAAGCAATCGTGGAAAATTATTTTAAAAAAAGCTGAAACAACAAGACAAATTTGTTTAACTTTGAAAATCAAATCAAACGGACGTGATAAATCAGGTTACTTATGGCAATAATTTGAAAGAATCTATAACTCTTCAGGGTGGCAGACAATATGGCTGAACATGTATCTGACACATTGAAAATATAATTGTTCTTTGTGTGTAGATGGAATAACTAACCACACAGATGTAGTCAATTTCCTCTATTCATACTGTTCAGTGCGAACACTAAACCTCAAAGAAATTTAATATGTTTTCATTAAAGAGAACAAAAAAATATTGACATTCTTAAGTTTTTTTCAAAGTGAGCTTGCACTGTAATGTAATAAAATACAGGGTAATTAAATAGGACTAACCAGTCTTTTGAAGAAAACAGGATAAACGGCCTATGTTTCATAAAACTGTTTATTAAGAATTGTGTGTTAGAAAAATAGTACTCTTGTAAAAAATACTATTTTATTTTAGATAGAAATAAATTCCTATCTTAAAGTAAATTCTATTAATTTTTTAAAGAATGGTGATTTTTTACATACCACAATTTAAAGTAATTTATATCTTCATACTTATAACTAAAAAAAAAAAAACAAGATAACCTAAACTGTTCATTGGATGTTTCCTAAAATGAATGTCCTAAAATGTTTCAGTAGATTGTTCATATGGCATGTTAAAATATGTTTTCATTCAATTAAATAGAGCTCAAATAAGGCCCTCAAGCATTTTAAGAAAATATGTGAATTCAGACAACTTATTAGACTATCTCTAAAAAATATTCAAGTACAGTACACAAATCATCAATAAAAAAAAACAATGATTAATTTTTTTCTATTTACTGCTACTGCATTTTTTGGGAGATTAACAGTACAATGGCAAAGCAAAGTGTTTACTCTTTTCAGACAAAGCTACTTATTGAATGAATGAATGAATTTATAAGATTACTATTGCATTCAGTCAGACCTTTGTAGATCTACTGTGCCCCTTTTCTGTATTCCTGAGGTGCTCAGTTATAGTGCCTTCTCCAGTCTTAGTCTTCACAAAGTCTAAAATTTGGAGGGGATTCAAGGTAAGTAGCTAACCCCAGTTCCTTATTAAGATACTTGCAGATGCTTATTCTGCAATTCCCTTTTAATTTTTCTTTCTCTTGATCCTTATTATGGAGGTTCTGCTCCATTTGGCCAACTTTTTGGTTATACTGTGGAATCCCACTCATTCTATTTTACATTCATACTTATGGGAACACTCTTTGTTAGGAAAAGGAGGTCTACCTATACAGAGCCTTGTGTGCATGAGAAAGACACTACGGTACACTGGGAGTGTCAGGTTTTCCAGGGCTCCATTTGATGCATCATTAGGCCAATGTAATTTGCTCCATCAACACAGGTTGCTTTACACGTTAGAGTTAGCCAAGCAATGTAGAGTAGCAAATGTCTGTGTGTTTTGTGTAAATCAGCTAGAGGTATGGTAGGACCGCTAAGCTACCTCCGCCGGATGAATGAATGGATATATTGATGTCAGAGGATACAAGTATATTTCTAGGAGAAAGTTAAAGCAAAATCAAAGTTTGAGTAATTAGGGAGTATGCTTTTTTCTTTTTTGTAACATATAGTTTTAAGAAGTATTTTAAGAGGTTGCACAATAGGTCAGTCAATCGCAGTGCCTGGGGTTGAATCATACTTCTAGTATATAATCTTAATCTTAACATATAGTTTATTTTTAAAAAATAAATATTTTTTTTAATAACTGAGGAAAGCAATGAACTGAAAACGGATATATTCATAAGCGGTGTCCACCATAAAAACTAATGTATGATTTACACAAAGAAATCAATTTTGGTTATCTTGTTATAAACATTTTTTGAATAAAACTTCAAAATTTTTTTTTTTTTTTACTGGTTTTAAAGTTAATTACAGTACCAACATTTGTTTTTTTTTAATTTAACTTGTTTTTAATCAAGTTAAAACAAGTTGTTTTTAATTAAGTTATTGCATGTATGCAATAACCAAGCTCAGTTCACGAACAGTTACAGGCAAACTGTGACAAATGAAATATTATTTATTTTATTTTCTCAGACTACTTGTTTTTTCTTACAGAAATTCTGTCCAAACTGCCATTTCTTTACGTAGGCTCCTAGTTACTTAAAAGTGTATTGAAATTTTAATAGCACCAGTAGTCTACTGTGTCTCTGAACTGTGCACCTCAAGGTCAAAGGTTTGAAGCACATATTGCTATAAATAAGTTTTACCCTTCCAATTAATGAAGATCATTTGTCCTCATTAGTCTAATGGTACAAAGTACAGATGTTTAGGAAAAAATTAAATTATACATAATATTATTATAACTTTGTAGATCTATGTAAAACTTTAAATGAAACTTAAGGAAAATGATTAAGGTAAAACAAGTAAGCTCTCTACTTTTCTACTCTACGAAATAAGCTATGTCCGTGCTATAATGTATAGCATATTAAGCTTAATAATCTCAACATTCATTAGATACAAAAAACACAAAATACCAAGACTTTTATTCTTTAATCTACATAAAATATCACAATGGCGAGCAATTATAAAAGCAATGTGACTTTGGAAACCTAACCTACTATTTCACTGTTATTACTCCAGAATGTTCAACATGACAAAAAATTTAATTGTTTTTTTTATTTTCCTCAAAAGTAATCGTTCCAGGTAAACAATTTTTTATGGTTTTAAAAACTGATTGTATTGCAATTACTTGAAAACTGGTATCTCTATAAAAATGTGTGATAGGTTAGGTTAGCAGCATTTTTTTAATAGGCCATAACCTTTTCCACTATACTAAATATACATACTACACTTAAACAACTTTATAGCTCCACTTTTACTACATGTTAGGCCAAATTTACTTCAGATTTTTTTAAGCATTTTAATTACATTATTTACTTTTTTACAAATAAATTCCTAATTATTAGTCTGTCTAGACTCTCTCAATGGTTGATAATCTATTACTTTAAATAAAATAACAGTAGCAAAAAAGTGTCCACCTAAAAATGAAATACAGAATGTTAAGAAAAAACACTGTTAAAAAAATCTATAGAGAAAAGTACAGTGTCTATATACCTAATCAAAGTGTAATGGATGTACTAAAAGTGTAGTTGAGTTACTATATTTTTTTTTAACTGTTATATCAATGCCTTTAGTTTTTGTGAGTACTGAAACAAGTATTTACTATTTAAAAAACACACTCTCCGGTAAAACGTAAAAACAACAGAAATTTGTAATCATAATATTAAAAGTTTTATTTTTTCTCCTGAAAAATTAGGCTACCTACACACACTTTTTTGGTAAAATAGTCAGATACTAAAATTGTTTATAACAGACAAAAATGTATTCCTATGATGCGTACAATATCCTATCTTATTATGCTAAACAATGTCTTAGCATAACCTAGCACGTACTATATAATACTGTCTACAACAGGCCTCTACCATTTTAACAAGGTGTAATGTAAATAGGCTAAAATGCTTTTCCCTACCACTACTTTACAATGGCCTTGAAACACTACACTACACAATACTACATTTACACAAAATAACTATATAAAAACATTTAGTTAAAAAAAATAACATTAAGTTATAGGCCTAACGAAGGTGTGTGAAGACCCTAACATTAGTTGTGTGTGTGTGTGTGTGTGTGTGTGTATGTGTGTGTGTGTGTGTGTGTGTGTGTGTGTGTGTGTGTGTGTGTATATATATATATATATATATATATATATATATATATATATATATACATATGCACGTGCATGTAAAATGTACAATTTGGCTACTAAAATTGTACTTTTAAATAAGAACTAGCATACAGATTGTAGGCTATCTATCTTATTAACCTAAATAAAATAATAAATTTACAAAAAATTGCATAATTATTGAGTCCAAAAAAAAAATTTGTATAAAAGAGGAAATTAACATGACCAGTGATATAATAGTGAAAACGTTTTTGGGCACTTAACAAACTGACACTGCTTTTTTTTTATTCATCTTGTTACACCATATTTCATAGGAAATTTAAAAGGAATTTTTATCATTAATAAAAACATGATATCAGTGGTCAGGCTCTTCCACAATTAATGTTTGAAAACAGCAATAACAGAGTCTGTACACTAAATAGTTACAAAAAGATTTTCTCAGAAAAGTTGTAGAATAGAAATATTACCGACAGTAATGTAAATTTCTAGTCTAATTATTCAAGCTTTATTCAAAATCAATAAAACTTTAATGTTCTTCTAAAAATTTAGTTCAAATTTATGAAATATAAAAATAGGTTAATTTTTTTAATGTGCTTAATGAACCTAAATATTAATTCGAGCATAAAAAATACTACTTTAATATCATATATAGCCTACGTAATTTTAATTTACCTACGAATGTTAAAATAACTTATAATAAGTCAGTTGTAATACGAGACCATTTAGGAAATGTTATTATGCCAAGCCATGTAGAATATATTTGAATTAAACATTTGTACTATCGATGAATAACTATACAGTCTCTATTTCAACGTGTCAATAAGGCCCATTCAGTATAATACCGAATTAAAAAACTGTTTGTTATGATTAAAACACTCAAGCTACTCGTACACGAAGTCCAGCTTTACAGTTAGAACTGTTTACAATTTTTGACAGCCGATAGGCCTATTATCCAAACTTAACTACAAAAAACTTTAGGAACAAATTATAATCTAATAATGAAAATACTTGCTCCTTACCAGTAATATATGAGAGTTTTTAATTACATTTCTCACAAAATTTAAATCAATCACCAATATTGTAAAAAAACAAACAAAGCAACAAGTTTGACAACACAAACTCAATACACTTCAACCATTTTGGAACTACACCGGATATTACGTTCAGTAATTTAGCCAAAGCACTTTATATTACGTTCATATTGCTCCTACCTCCATGCAAAATTGTACAGCTTGTGACATTTAACATATGTTTTTCTATAATATAAATATGTACAAATATAGCACATTTGTTTCATTCGTCTAATACATTGATCATCTTTCGTAAATTAATATAAGATATATGTCAAATATTTGTTGACCAGATTTTAAACAAATAGTATTTGTAAGCGGTACAAAATTTAAAATGTTACACCAAGCTGTATTACTTATATAAAATTTAACTTAAATTTTCTTACTGAGTTATTTTGTAGTTGGATGAAAAGTAACGTTTATAACTCGTACCTAAAGTGTTCTTCCGGCGATTAATCGTATTATCTGTAAAACACGATCGCGCACGAAAAAATGTCACTTTTCTGGACTAATGATAAAATGCAGTACTGTATATAGTATTCTTTTTTCTCCAACAATTCCAACGCTTTCGTCCACTTATAACCTCTGTTTAAACAAAAAAATAATAAATTTTTGAGGCAATACCTAGAATATTTATATTTTTCTGAACTTCAGAATATGGCTCAATAACGGTTTGTTTTTAATTTTATATTTTATTTACTGGTTGAAAAATTGACTTATACTGTATGTCGGTAAAGCGCTGGGTTTTTAAAGCACCTGTTTTTATCCAGATTTGTATTGTTAATTCAGTTAGTAAAATTAAGTAACCTTAAATTGTAATGACTGCACTACCTAGCGGATTTGTTTGGAAATATTGTATTTTAATGGTTCAATTATAGAACCATTGTAAAAAAAGCATTTGAACCAAAAAAATCTTTGCCTCGTTTAATTTTGGTTTTATTTTAACAAACAACACTTTGAGGGTTTGACATTCAGAAAAGGTAGGTATTTGTGTAGGTTCACCGACTTCTAAAATGCTCTAAAATAATTAATTATGTTTTTGTAATGTTATTACTTATTACTTCCTGTAATAAATAATAATAATAAATTAACATTGTGTTATATTCCTGAAACATAACAATAAAATTTATAATATATAGATTTATGTGAGATCAGGTGGGTTTCAAAACACAGTAAAGGTTCACACTATTTTGTGACTAGTTACAAAATTACAATAGAAATAAATATGAAAATAAAATTTAATAATTATAGTTATAATAAATGAAATCCATATTGAAATAACACTTTGTTTATATAAATATCTGTTAGCTTGGGTAAGAGTTAAAAAATAAAACAGCATTATAAGCTGAGCATTATTAAAGCTGGAAATAAATATGAATGAAGGAATACGTTTTTAGGGTTACGAGTTCACTACAACCTTTGTTGATCTATTTGTATCCTCCTTTTTACATATTCCTTAAATGATCAGTTACAGCGCCTTTTCCAAACCTCTTCATAACATTTAGGATTTGGAGGGGATTAAAGATGTTTGTTTGATTGATTCTTACTAATAAGAAACCCCACAAGGGGTTCAGACTAGCTGCACCTATTGAAACGATGTACACGTCCCTCGCGGTACCCAAGTCTAACACCTGCACTTACAACACTACACTTACGACTTTAACACTTTACACTCACACTTACATTTAAGGAGGCAATAATAGCCTCAGTGTGCTTTTTGCCTTAAAATAAACAAAAAAAATTACTAAATATTGGAAATTTGTTTTTATTCATTTATATTTTATAATGAAATCCTTCTGAAGAATGGTGTGTGTCATTTTAAAAGGACAAAACCTAAAATAATGTAAATGTTTATTCCAGTTATTAGGTTGGTACATATGATACCAATTATTTCCACCGTTCATAACTTCGCTGTAATTACAAATTACTCAGTACACTAATTTTGGTAAGGTAATTAAGTTCTAGATAAGAGTAAAAAATAAAAAAAATTACACATTGAACATTTATAATTTTTCAAAATGTTCCGATTTCAAATTTTAAATGCACTGGATAAATTTTTAACAAATGTCACACAAAGTTTTCTGCTGATTTAAAATTTGAAATAATTTTGATTAAATTTTTTTGAGATATTTAATTAGTTTCAGTAAGTGATCAATCTGCCATTTGAAACAAAAACAAACTGGTGTTGTGCCTTAATAAGTAATGACTTATTATTAGCAATATTTACACTCCTGTCCACCAGTTTGAAGGAATCAATATAGTCAATTATAATTAAAAACACCATAATAAAAACACTGTTATATTATCACATGTATTTATATAAAAAGAGGCTGTATATCACAATTTCAAACATTGATAATTTTCTATTAAGATTGTTTAAATAATTCCAAACATAAAAAGGCATAGTAATAATCAAAACATCCAACTGTTACAAATATTTCACTAGATCTATTTTAAAAGAACTACTCTTCATTCAAACTCTATTACAAGAACTCCATTACAAACTCTACTCGAACACTAACTAAATTTATTTATACATTCCTCAATTCAAAAAACCCCTTTTTATCTCTAAATACACGTAATTATGAGCATTCAAGGATTAGGCCTTTATTTTGTAATTACAAAGATAAGCCCTCCTGCATTAAGCTTTAGCCCATTTTTACTTTCATTTGATTAAAAATTTAAAAAATTTGTTACCTGTTAGGCACTTTGGAAACTGGCCATTGCAGTCTGTGTGTGTATTTTTGCTATGCCAAGAAAAGATGGACAAAATCTTTTATAGACTACCTGGGGTAGGGTACCGCAATACCCCAGAGAGTGGTACTCAAATTAAGTTCAAACTGGTTAAGATATATTGTTACCCACTATAAAAACCACCAAAAGAATTCCTCTTCTGTAAACCCCCCCACGGAACAACCGCCAGGACTTACTTTGTGGGAAGGTGGACTGGCTGACCACCTACTCTTCTACAGCGTTGGCTCTCCTTTCTCAATCCTCAGCCCTCAACCTCTTCATGACCACTGCAGCGAATCACGCAATGGCCCTCCAGTTGGCCTCTGAAGCCACCATTGTCGCAACCAGACTTTCCGGTGTAATGCTGCAGCGCAGATATGTTTGCAGCTTCATCCTTTCCTCGTCGAATTTCTGACACTGAAAAAACACAAGCTTCGCATCTTCCTCCATTGCTGGAAGACAGAGGGGACAAGCCGAGTCTGTTTCCAGCCTGAAATGGAACAAGTAAGCTTGGAAGCAACCATGCCGAGTAAGAATCTGTGAGAGATAGAAATCCACCTCCCCATGATCCCTGTTGCACCAATCCTGGATGTTACCTATGAGTTGGTATGTCCATCGTCCATTTGTTGATTCGTCCCACTGTCGCTGCCATGTCTCCAGGGTCCGACTTCACTCTTCTGTAATTGCCATTGTATGACTATGGTGGAGGCAGTTGACATGAGCAGCTGATGGGTTTAGCGATCCCATTGTACCTCTAGCTCATACTATTCTCACACATCTACTCAATACACACACACAACTAAGGGGGTAGTTGCCCTGAAACAAAAGGGGAAAAACTAATGATGAGAGACAAAAACCAACAGATTATGTATCTAAGCGAGCATGGCTCATGAGCCCAATCTCGTCAGTGATTCCTATCGGGTGAAAGCCCCGGTGGTCGCCGCTGGTCCCAATATCAAATGTGGGTGGGACCAATCTCACGATCAAGCTACCACCCAAGTATCATCAGTGGTCAACATGGTGACCATTTCATCAGATCCTATGGTCAATGGGGTGGTCGTAATTTGATCATCTGTGGTCAATTTGGCAACCCTGTCGAGTGTTGGTGTGATCAATATGACGACCATAACTACACCATTAGAGGTCAACCTGGCGACTTTGATAGTATCTGCTCAGGTCAACCAGGCGATCTCTTCAAGAACTTCAGGATTCGACACGGTGATTGCATCGCTATCGCCAAGTGAAAGTCTGGCAATGAAGTTGGTGGCAGCAGGTACTCTGTCATATAAGGAAACTTCTGACTTACAGTCAAACGTGGCTTTCTTGAGACTGGGAGAGAAAGTGGAAGAGCTGGTGCAGTTTCTGCAGGGCAAACACAATATTAATAATCAAATCCGTAAGTTGGTCGCTACCATTCAACAGTACCTGGCAAGAGAAAGAATTCCAATGCAGGAAATACTCTCCCAAGACCAAAGAGAGTGCGACTCAGTCAAGCCCTTCAGGGATCACAATAAATGCGGACAACTCCTCTGGCAAGTGGAAAACAATGCTTGAAGAGGAGATTGTCAGGGCTGGTAGTGTGTGTGTGTGTGTGTGTGTGTGTGTGTATGTGTGTGTCTTGAGTAGAGAGTAGTATGAGCTAGAGGTATGGTGGGATTGCTAAGGCTTCTCACTTCAGTTGCCTTCCCTAATGAAAGTAAATATTAAGGAATAAAAGTTATGGAGATAATCATTTATTACTGTTTGTCATGGTCATTTGAGCATATCTTTATCTAAATTCAATTACTGTAATTCACTGATTCTAAGACACAACATCGATTCTGACGCATTTTATTTTACAGGCAATTTTGAGGGAACAACGGCGATGATAACCTTAATGGTTTTTTGCCGAAAAAAAAATTTGAGGGAACATTAAAAATTAACAAACATTTTACAAAAATTAAATTTAATAAATTTATTCTGCTGTACTTACTTGAAAATACAATAGTCAAACACTTGAATGTACTGAACTAAAGCTCAGGATTATGATACCTAGTACTAGATAGTTATTAAGGTTATTTGATAATGAAACTACTTATTCTATCTCTAACTGGTGAATAAAACTTTTAATTGCTCTTGGACTCATTAGTTTCACCACTTTCAGAGTTAGAAGATTCATCACTACTTGAAGTCATTATCAGGATTTTTCCATAAAATAGTGTCTTCCGAAGCATCCAGAAGACAACATTTATGTTTATTTATACAACATTTCTCTTGAATGACCGTTCATTAGATCCACTAATATTTTATTCAATGCAGTTGAAACCCATTCTGCAACTGTAGAAGCAGGTGCTTTCTTAATCTTGTCAGATAGTGTGACAGGTAAGTTTTCAGTGAATAACCACACTTCAGATTCTTGTCACACTTAGTCCTTGAAAGATTTATTTACTGAAACGTCAAATGGTTGAAGCTGGCTAGACATTCCACTTGGAATCACTAACAAATCACAATTTTTAGTTTTCAGGTTATTTTTTTATTTCTTCAGATGTATGGTCTTTAAATGCATCAGTGACTAGCATGTTATTGGCGTTCCAAAGGGCTCCTTGCCGCCTATTCCAAATGACATTGACCCAGTCATTCATCATATCTGCTGTCATACATCCATTTTTTTGTGCATGAATAATTACATTTTTAGGAAAGATTTCATTTTTTGAAATAGTTTTCATGTTAAGGATTAACATAAGGAGGCAATTTATATCTATCACCACTTATGCACAGCATGACCATATGGTGTTTTTCATACCCCATAGTTTTTATGTTCATTTCTCTAGCACCCTTAAAATTCACTGTATAGTTTCGTAGCATATCAAACCAAATAGGCATTTCATCAGCATTGACTATTTGGCTAAATGCATAGTTATGCATCTTATGAAGTTCAATACTATAATATGACGTTGGTAGCTTGAAAGTTTTACTTAAAAGTTTAAAAAACTTTTTGACAAATGGTAGTTTGATTTCATAGAGATAGACCTTTATGACGCATAAACCTATCGCAACATCCTCTTTTAGCCTTAAATAAATAAAAATATCCCATAACATTGCTTTTCAGATCATTTGATGCATTACTGGTAGACATTTATGTCTAGTATCAATCACAAATTGTAGGACAGTTTCATCAAATGCAAGATAGTGTTCTTTTTAGGTCCAGAAAAAACATTTTAACATAGCTTTACATGAATTTCTGTCCTTGCTACACCTACAAATATTTTCTTCACTTATTGTAAATTCCCTTTCAATATCATCATTTTGTTATAGAATGATGCTCTGTTATCATTTTGTTCAGAGAATAAAATAACTTTTTGTTTCAATGCTGTATCTTTGAAAACATTGTATGTACCATTTTTTTTAACAAACTAGTTCTCACCAAAAAACAAGTTTAAATAAAAACACTCCTTACAACACAACATTGAAATGAAAACACATGTTACTCACTGGCAATTGCAAACAAAATGACAGAATTGTAGAAGGGGAGGGGCTATCACAGTCATTGGCCTTGCAGTTGCGTTTTTTGTTAAAATGTTCAGTTAAAAAGGTTCATTTCTTGTAATATGAAAATATAAGTATTTTTGGATTACCTAGTACTGTTTTGACATTAAATGTGAGATACCATCAATTCTAAGATGCACCTCCCTCTCATCTTGCTTTTTTGAGTATAAGAATAGAAAAAAATGTGTCTTAGAATTGATGAAAAATAATTTCAGTAATATTAGAAAGTTAAATGATAGAAAGGAACCTCGAACAAAAATAAAAATACATGCTACAAGGACTGTGTCTTCTCATTCAGGCTGAATATAAAGTGTATTAGACACAATATGCGTCACATTGTTTTCACGGAATAATTTTTACCGGCAACAAGAATCGGTGCAGGTCTTCGCCCCAATAACTGTAACCTATTCCCATACACCTTGGAATGAATCATAGAATCTCTTTTCATACAAGATAGGTACACCAACTACGAGAGATAAATAATCCAATCAGCACTCTCATATTGCACTTCCTGAAACATTACATGTTCAAGAATACTTTCTGACCTCGTAACAGTCTTCTGAATTATTTTATCATTTCTATTAAGTACGAAACACTTCAGTAACTCTTTACACCTTGCAATATCAAAAGTTGTGTAACATAACGGAAATTCAGCGGGTTAATTGCTGATTTGCTACAAGAATAATAACATGTGCGTTTTTTACCACAGTTAATTCTTCTCAAACAAAAAGTTCTTGGTTATCATTCAACAATACTTTAAACTTTTTTTTTTTTTTTTTCTAAAGCCAAAACATTGGTATAGGCATCACTAACTACCCTATCAGAAATCTGAGCAAAAGGTACAGAACATAGCAATAAAAGGCATCCTAAGATATTCCTGGATCATGCAACTTGACCATTACCATCATCTACTTCATAAAATTTTCCTTTCTAAGAAGCCCTGTAAGTTTCAGTGATTTGTTTTGTTTTAAAAAGGCAGTATATTCATTTCTATATTTTCCTGACTTGCATGTTTAAGTTCATATCCACTTGCTCTAATTTCTTGGAACTTTTGATGTAATACAAATTTTTCTTGCATTTTTGTGTCAATGTGGAGGTAAGTCTTACCTTGCACAAATAATAGTATCAATATTCTAATGGTACTGACTTATTAACTCTGCAATATTAACTCTGTTTGCCAAAACCTTTATTTATCAGCATTCAACTGATTGATCAACAGACTTTAATAATATTCCATCAGTATCACAGACACAGTTAAAGGGATGCCTGTCTTTGAATAATGGTAAAAATAACTGAAAATCTTTTTTTCATAAGGAACTAAGTGGATATGGTGAATCTTTTCCAGTCATGTTTTGAAAATATTGCGCAGCTTAGTCTCTCTGTAGAAGAGCACAATTATGTCCACATACTGAGCCAAGCAAACTGTACTTTAGATTTTATTTTTTGACATGGGGAAATACATTAGATTCTAGTACCCATTCTTAGTTTACAAAATTATTACCTAATTTTGTTTTAGAACTACAGTGACAATCCACATTTATTTCTTTTAATTTCAATTTTTCTGGGGCACACCAAATACATGTTTTAAATGAAAGCTGGACAGATCTATTGTAGCTTTGGCCGCAATCTTCAACATGAGTAGGTACAAGGCTTTTAACTGAGAAATTGTTTTTTACAGGCTGCATTTCTTCTGAAATTAAAAAAATCTTAAAATGTAGTACCTAGTTCATGAATAAATACATGACGACAAAGGTTGCAAAAATATTTCCAAAATAATTTCTTATTAAAAAAACAATCAAATATATACTACCTATTTGCAGACAGGAAAATGCAAAAAAATCATCAGCACTCTCCTACTGCTCACTCTATCTGTAGGTGCTTCCTGAAATGTTACACGTTTAAATACCACACTGTCAGTTTTCTAGATTATTATTCTTGCATTTCTATTAAATACCAGAACACTTCAGTGAATCCATATCTACAACATTAAAAGCCTTCTTCCAATGGCTCACAACATCTTGGGACTTGCCTCCCAATAAAGTTCAGGGAAGTCCCTTAGTCCTTGCTTCTCTCTATGCAACCCTCGCACATCAGTACATGATAATTGCTACTTCATGTGCGTTTTCTAACACCAGTGTTACTTTTTTTATGTGTGAAAAATATAAAATAGATCTTACTTCTTCAATAAACAACAGAGGAAAAGGTAATTAAGGGCAAAACATCAAATGTCCGTAATTAACCGTCAGAATAACAGGGCCAGAAACGAGACTGCAACAATTAATCAGAATTAAAAAAATTACCCTTAAAAAAATTACCCGCCTGTTCATTGCAGAAGAACAGAAGATAAGAAAATACACATTAATGAACTGGTTATACGTTCTGTGATAAAAGTGCACCAGTGACTAATATTAGGGCTAATATCAGTGACTAGAACAAACTTATATTATTCTGACCGAATGTTTTGTGTGCTAAAATAGCTAACCACACAACTCACTAAGCAACAAATAATGTGAACACCACCAACCACTTCAACTTTACAGCCACTACTGCAATGTCTGCAAATGACAAAATGAGCGATAGTTTATAGGTTAGAGGCTCATTAATAAACAAAAACATGAACCATTTCTGTATCTGCATTACTCAGCAATGTCAAAATTATTTTTTGCTGTAATCTGGCTACTGTATAGCCTATAAAAAGCATTAGGAGCAGCACACATTATACTACTAATTATTTTATAAATTTTATTTACTTATTACGTTTATTATTTTCTCCAAGAGCTATGTATAAAAAAACTATAGTACAATAATATTTAACTGTAATTACTTGTAATAATAGACTGACAGTTAAGGGAAACAAGGTTAATTGGAGTTTCACTGTACTTTATAGCGACGACAGGGAAAACATATCATAAATCCTTCAAACTTTACAAAAACCAAACGACGATCACAATGATTGAATTGTAACTATAGACAAGGCTTTTGAAATCATTCAAAAGCTGCAAAGTGTATTCTAAAGACATTCTAAATTAAAAGAAAGAATTGGATATGGTTTCTTTGTGGACATAGGTTTAAAAATAACAGATTTTAAACATAAATAAAAAAAATTTATTTCTCTTATCTTGTATAAAAGCATATACAAAAATAAAACAGTTTGGGCCAAAATACTGATAAACATTTACAAATTTAATCTGTATGATCGTGCTGCATTGCTTTTGTCATGTAAAGGAAAAAATATACACATAATGTACATATTATATTTAGAAAAACTTACAATACTGAAGTGATTTTTAATATTTATTGTCGACCCTGAAGTTCTTTTAGCTCCCCGTCACCAAAACTGAGATCAAATGTTATGGAGTAGCTGATTCAGGGTGTGTTTGATTTTTGCTTTCTTTTAACATGTTCAATAACTCAATATGCCCAGTTATTGTCAATTTGTTAAAATAATGGTCTCATTTCCCAAAAAAATTATTTTAATAACATGTGCGTTTTAAAGATAATGTTATAAATTAAAAGTTGTATGATTATGTATAGTATTAAAAATAAATACAATTTACAATTTGTTCAGTTCAGCTAATTTTATAATTATTACTATTAAATGAAGACTTAATGTCTTAGATTCTAACTACAATCTGTATATACTTTCAACTGAATATGTCTATAAACGAATATTGTAAAGGCTACCAGTGTAACAAGAGAAGATTAAAAAGGTGGGTTAGCAACTCCTTCTTTGCCTACATTTTTACTTTACCTTAGACATTTTACATCTGTCACAATGTTTGTTTGCAGTACAATTTTAATAATTATCATTATTATAAAGGACTTCTGTTCAAACATAGAAGGAAACAAAAAATATTGACGAAAGCTCAACTACAAGCAACTATAATATCAAAATTTGCCAACTCATGTTTTATCAAATAAACGACCAAATTAATGCAAAATTTAATAATGTTTATGGCTGTTTGAATATATGCTAAAATCAATTAAATTTGTTTATGGTCCAAACCCATAAACAATTCAAGGTTAAAACAATAGGTTAAAACAGCTATTGTCGATACAAAGGGAAGTCACAAGAATAATAAGACAACTATTTACATGTAACTTTTTGTGACTTCAAAGTAGGGCTACAATAAATTTATAATTTCAATGATTATTTAAAATGTTTTGATTCTCCTGAAGTTTTTCTAAACTTTCGTATCTCTACGGGTCTTCATAATAAATGCACAATATTACTTGATACAGAATGTTAATTGAATTCACACACATTTAATTCACTTGTGCAGCAAAAATATTTTAAGCCATAAATACCAATATAAAAATTAAGATGTCAGTTAAAAGTATATTGGTTGTCTTTCAGTTAGAAAATAAGAATTTAAATTTAGATTAGAAGATTTACAATAATAATACAGGCCTATATTTCTTTTTAGTGAATGTGTTATATTTTTTGTTTGGTACTAGACAATTTTGTTAAAAAGAATACTTTTTTTAACTGTACAATTCAAATAACGCTTTTAGAGGTAAGAAAAAAGCATTTAGAACTCAAGAAATATATAGGGGAAGAATATAATTTTATAATACAGAATAATAAAAACCAGTAATGTTTATTTGATCTAAGGCGTAGCAAATGATCTTGTTTTATGTCAGTACTTGACTGACAAACATTTCATTTTCAACCATATTTTATCTACTAATTCATTTCGGTAAAAAATTATTTATATTACATTTTGCATTATTTTAAACTTTGCAATTAAAACAGTTTTGTATATTTCAACAAAAAACACTAATATGGTAAAACAAGTTTTACCACAATTAATTAACTGCAATAACAATTAAAACATTTCTACAAGGCTGACAATATTTTACAATAAAATGTTTAAATTCATTTCTTTCAAACTTTAAATCACAGCTTTCTGAAATCCAAGCACATAATGCATATACTTATCACTGCTCTTAAAACTAATGTTATCTAGATCGAGAGAGAAATATTTATAGCTACCTAGATTGGAATGTTCATTTTTTCTTACAGCTCTAAAATATATCTTTTAAATATAAAATCTCTTAAATATTTATATTTTTACAACTGTACGCTGCTCAGACAGACTGTATACCCTTGTTTCTCCGCTACTCAGCACTTACTTGCTAAACATAAAAATAATTACAAATAATGTACAGAGAAATCGTCCTGAGCTTGTGCCACTATTAACACTATCTCTTTCCAACTTTCATTTTAATGAGTATTTTATTTCACAAACAGCACATTCGAATGTATAGTTCCACTATTTGTTCGTTTTCGCTCAAAATGTCATGGAAGCATTAGGAAGTTACTGATTAGAAACAATCTTCTTGAAAACAAATACTGAAATTTCACTCATGCACTTCTTCAATCATATGTAAGTCTTCTTCACTTTCTGTATTGGTTTGTTGTCTGTCGATGAGTTTGCATTTTTTCCGTTTGCGTTTTTTGGAGGGACATTTAAAACAAGATTGATTGCGGGCTTGTTGTTTGCACATGGTGGTAAATACGATGAACCTACTTCTGCATTTAAATTGCCATCGGTTAATCTGAAAACACACAAAAATATTATAAAACATACATAAACATAATGATTAAATTTTAATGTTTTTAATCTTAGATGAATTGAAATAATTCAACTGTTCATCTAACTATTCATGTTAAAATTTTTAAAAATTTTGGTCATTCTAAAAGGTAATTAAATAAAAACAAGACATAGAAATGTTTATAAGTTCAGAGACTACAAAAGTGTGGAATTTCACTGTTTTACCTTATTATGTTTTGTAACTTCATTGCTTCAAAATGAAATAGTTTTTTTTAATATATTTTAAAAAACCTGTTTAAAGCAGTTAAAGAAACAAGAAATATATCGTACAGTACTTTTGTATTTCAGGCAAATTTATATCCAGGGCTAACTGACTTTATTATTTCTTTTATGACTGAAGAATGGTCAAATATTACATGGAAAATGGTGTTAATTAATAAACATTTATCATGCAGATTCCTATTAATTTAAATATCTTTCATGTATTATAATGTTAAGCATTTCTACTGGTTTTGTACCAGAAATACAGACTTGCGTTTCTGAACTACATATATGGGGTACCCACAGGTTTATCAGAACATCAGGAAACTCTCATGTCTCATACTTTTCCATTTTATTGCTTTACAAAAAAAAACCCCGATTTAAAATGACAACATGTATGTTAACAAAATTCCAGGAGCAGTATAAAGTGTTCCCATGAGAGTGCAGCACAATGCATGCATATTATCTCTACTGTTTATCTTGGGGACTCAAAAAATTCATAACCATGATTATTAAAAAAAAATAGTTGAAAAATATTTAAATTATCAGTTTTGAAAGTAAAATTGTTAAGACAATCTAGGCGAGTTGGTTTATATAAATGTTATTAACTAAAAGACTCCACTTTTAGTAAACAGTAAATCCTGTAGTCTAATTTAGGTATGTAATATAGAATCTGTTTATAGTAGGTTTCATTTGTAAATATTTTAGTAAGGTACAATGTTAGAATTCAGTCATTAACTTTATTGGTTACAGTTTTAAATACGAAAGTACAATAAAGTAAGGCATATTGTATTAAATAATCTAAATATAATGAATGGCATTGCTTTATTAACAGGTCTCATACAACAAGTATAAAATGTAATTATAACATTTATTTGAACAGAAGTAGTATTAACACTGTTTAACTTCTTGCTTGACATTATCGTATACATTTTTTTTCTTTTCCCATTAACTGTGTAAGGTTGCACAAGCCCACTAGTAATAAATATCATTTAGCAAATTTAACACACGCTGTAACAGATATTTCCTTATCCTAGATATTCTGAAAACCGTAAACCTTACAAAATATGGTTACAATGTGGATTTCTGTATCCTCTCAAAAAAACAATTTTCTCACATTTAAAGAACTGAAACTTTACACACTGGATATTATGTGCAGGTTGAGCAAATTAATAGATTTTTCCTGAACATTTTTAACTCAACCCGCCACAGGAATTCAACTCACCGATTAAGTTGCTGGTGACTATGAAGAGGCATGTTAGAATAATTCGAATCTTGACGAAAATGACGAGAAAAAAGAAACCCAGCAACAAAACCGACGACTAACGTTGCTAATACAGATGTAGCTACAGCCATGCCTAGCGTATCAGCTGTGTAAATCATAATCTTTTCTTGAGCACCAGGAATTATATTGTTGTCCAATTCTGTTCACAAAATTACATAAACATAATTAATAATTAATCAAGTATTTAATAACTCTGCTAGGAAAAGTATATCTATATAGGTACTTACATCATACCTATATAAATGTACATTTATTGTACATTACAAAAATAACCGAACACTAATAATGATAATTTTTTAAATCATTCAATGTGTTTCTTCTGTACATGTCCCTTGCCTGACAGCAGAATTAATTGAAAATGTAGAGTCTGGTATATGTCTACTTACTGTTTTTGGAATGCAACAGTACTGGTTCATACTTACGTACCACTAATGTTAACAAGGCATTAAAAAGATAATCATCAACTTCACTTTTCAAGGTACTAAATAACTCGTTCAACACTGTAACATCTCTTTCATTGGGTCCAATGTAAGACAAGGATACCATTCTGTAAACTGCAATGTGAACATTACATTGTTCAGTAATAACAGTGTTGTTGCTATTTTTAGACTTACAATGACATTGGCCCAAATAGTTCAAAAGTTGTCTAACAGGGAGCAGCACCAATCTGGGTGAATTATTAAAACAGTTTTAAAACCAGTGCAGCATAAGAAGTTGAAAAATGAGAATATACAAAGTGTGTTCAGAAAGTAACGAGAATTTTAATTTTTTTGAACAAAATATTTATTTATTTTTCTACATTGATGTTAGTTAGAGTGGAACGTGAATACGCATAGTGGAATCAGACTAGGAACTAAGAACAAAGGAATTAAGGTAAATTGTTTGGCTTTTGCGGATGACATGGCCTTACTAGCTGAGACATTGGAAGAAGCTAAGGAACAGACTCTTGAACTCCAGAAGCATGCATTAAAAATGGGACTTAAAGTTTCATTTGAAAAGACTAAAATATTGACAAACATACAAAAACCACCAAAAAAGCTTCAAGTGGGAGAACAATACATTGAGATAGTGAAAGAATTCAAATATCTTGGGGAATGGATCAGCTGGAATGCTCTAGAGAAAAAAGCAATGGAATCTAGGAGACATAAAGTTGGATTAGCCTTCCAACTTACCAAGGACACATACAACAAGAAGTCCCTCTCCTGGAATACAAAGATAAGGCATTATCATACTGTAATTAAACCAGAAGCCTTATATGCAGCTGAAACATTATCTCTCACAACCCAGGGCCCACTTGAAAGGCTGGAGATCAAAGAAAGAAAGATATTACTGAAAAATCTTAGGCCCCAAATTCGTAACAACCAATTACTCCACATCAGTAATGAAACTCTTTACAAAAAAACTGAAACACTATCAGACACAATAAGAAAAAGGAGAATTGATTTTTATGGGCACATCCTCGAATGGACAAAAATAGACTAACCAAAAAATATTTGACTACTTTTCAGAGTAGAAGAGCCAAACCACTTTGGTTTAGAGAAACGGAGAAAGACATAACAGAACTGCAGATCACTGACACTATGCTCATGGACAGAACAGCCAAAACAATAACCAAGGACAAGAAGCAACGGTTCCAAGGCAAAGTCAAATCCAAGCGAACGATCCAAATCTCTGACGAAGAAAGAAAAGCAAGATCACAACGTATAAAGCAATACTGGGCTACGAGGAAGGCACAGAACATTGAGAAGTGATTGATTTGGTGTACCCCTAAGTTGGATGAAACAAAGAGAAGATGTTGTCACCTTCAAAATAGTCCCCATTGGAGATTATGCACTTGTGCCAGCACTTCTTCCAATCCTCAAAACATTTCTCAAACTCGATCTTTGAGATAGCCTTTAGTTTTTTCAGCGATGCGCTTTTAATGTCATCTACAGCTGTAAAACGACGGCCCTTTAAGGTTTCCTTTATTTTTGGAAATAGGAAAAAGTCACACAGAGCCATGTCTGGCGAATACAGAGGCTGGAGCATCGTTACAGTACTGTTTTCGGTCAATAATTCACGAACAAGCAAAAGTGTGAGCTGGTGCATTATCGTGGTGCAAAAGCCATTGTTT
This sequence comes from Callitettix versicolor, assembly GCA_022606455.1. NCBI lineage: Eukaryota > Metazoa > Arthropoda > Insecta > Hemiptera > Cercopidae > Callitettix > Callitettix versicolor. The sequence goes on along the minus strand of CM040191.1, from coordinate 8,917,156 downwards.
TTCCACAGATCTGGGCGTTTTTTTCAGATTGCTTCATGCAAATGGAACTTGTTGGTAGTACTCCATATTGACCGTTTCACCTGGTGGCAGGAATTCATGATGCACTATGCCATTAATATCAAAAAACACATTGAGCCTTCACTTGTCGAGCCTTGTTCGGTCTTGGCGAACCAGAATGCCACACTGGGATGATTGAGCCTTAGTTTCGACGTCATATTCATAAACCCATGTTTCGTCACCTGTTATAATACGTTTTAGTAATTCTGCATCGTCGTTGACTTCATTTTGTAACTCCTGAGCAACTTCCATTCGCCACTGTTTTTGTTCAAAATTCAACAATTTTGGAACAAATTTTGCTGCCACGCGTTTCATACAAAAAACATTGGAAACTAGACTGCAATATAAAGACTAAATGTAAATAAACGAGCATAGCAATAAAAGGTTAATTAAATCTGGTTAAATATTGTTAAGTAGTTAACTCTTTCTCTATTTATAAGACTCCTGACATGGGGTGAAGTTTCAAGGTTCACTAAATAAAATTTTTAAACAAAAATTTCAGGCTGGCGAGTACTGAAATAAAGTATTTCCAGCAGTGAGGGAAAATGATTTTGTTGACACATTTACACACAAATCCAAATACTTTACTTTCTCTTTTATTTCACATGGTTTCTCTTATTTTATCTTTCCAAACTTTGCCTTTGGTCCCCATGGATAGTAGGATTATATTTCCATGTTTATTCATTTATAGTACAGAGGGGAAGAAAGAATGGTAGTACTGTATATTCTGGAATTGAGTTCTTCCCCCTCAAATTTATCTTTTCATTAACAATTTATTCCAATAATACACAAATTTCAATTTGATATAAAATATTTGTTTGTATTATTCTTTTAGCACTTTGTCCGTTATTAAAATACCCATTGTAGTTATATTCTGTATTGTCTTACACTTACCACTACATATTGAAGGATTGCAAGCTGGGCACTTCGGGCAAATGAACTTGTTGTCATCATCTGGAATTAAATATTTTACAATAAGTGATTTTATAATTCCAAGTTTACATAAAAGAGTAAAAAAGAAAAACATTAATGAGAATACTTTAGAATTTATATCAACAAGCAAAACTTTTTTAAAAATTCATGTATGTGTTGTATCCAAAAATTTTAAATAAACAGAACGATTAACCAATCTGGTACTTTCTTTTAATATCAACACATTCACAATGCAGTGCTACACCTAAATATTTGTAAAGTGCTGTGGTATCCATGGAGCTACCACAAATTATTTTAAACTATACCAGACATTTTTTTTAATTGTTAAGTATCTATTATTTTAAGTTAAACAGACATATTTAATGAAAATTTTACTTTAAGTGGACATAAACAGTTCATATTAAGAAAAAACAGTAACATGACTTTTAATTTTATACACAGTTCACCTGTCCATGTCAGCTTCTACCCGAAATGTCCACCGTTTATTTTCAATGGGCCTTGCCTTTCCTTCTACCACAGATAAGCAAACTAAGTGAGTTGCACGGAAAAATCAACGGAATTCGAATCAGCTTTCATAGTAACACACTATACAGGCAAAATATAATGCCTTAAAACATGTTGAATTGTCTAATTTAACAAATTTCATAATAAGTCATTATTGTATTATTGTTTGGTTATGTTAAAACAACAACGTTTACTGCCTGATATTTAAAAAAAAATATTTTTGTAAAAACACTATTAGAGCTAAAGATTGCTGGAATTAGATTTCAATAAAACAAGCTGTAAAATTGGACGCTGACACCAAAAGGGTTAAAAATTTTATCAGTTAGTTGTTTATTGCTGTCTTGCACACCCTTGTTTTGATTCAGTATTTGTCAGCTACTGTGTACATTTTTCGTTTTCTTAATCACTTGTGGTTTCCTGATCATATGTTAAGTCTTATTTTATTTCTGTTTTAACCAATAAGGAAATATGTGTGCTTGTTCTTAGTTTAAAGTATTTTAATATAGGCCTAGGTATCTAAGCTTAAGTTCTAGCTGTATTGATTTATTTTATGTTTATGCATAAGTTATGTTATATTTAAGAGTACTTGAGAGAACGAGAGTTGATCCTTACTCTTGAAACATCATGTTTTGCTTTTAAACACACAAACGATGGCAAATGTCTGAATAAACAGTAATAAATAATAACATCTAACGGTCAGAAATGCTTCTGTCGAAAGAGTTTTTCTCTTCCATATATTTAGAATTGTATTAGTCTCAGTAAATGAATGGATTTTTATTCACTTGTTTTTCTTTCAATAATTGTGAACACATATAAACTTGTAATGACTAATCGATTTTTATGTGCTGTATTTTAATTTTAATATTAAAATTGCATTATTTTTTTGTAATTATTTCTTTGCCTGCATACATGCAGAAATTGCTAATGAAAATTAGAATGAGAAGTTATGTGACATGGTCTTTCTCGATTCTGTATTTTTCATGACTTTAAAATTTATATTTTATTTGTTTTCATTAAATTTTGACGTTTAATCACATGATAACACAATTTTGTATGAAAGTAATGGCTCTGACAATGTTTGTTAAAGTGTTTTTGAATTAGAGGCTATGATCAAAAAATTTACTTCTAAAGATGACAAGGATATTTTTTACATGAGTGATAAATTCACAATTTATTCACAATCATTCAACAATTTTTTATAACATTTATGAGTACTATACCAGCAAATGTGTTCCGAGTGAACCATTTTTCTGAATAAGGAACTTATACAAGATATTTCCAAAATCAGTTTTTGAACCAAAATTAAATTAAATTGGACCAACACTGTAAATGCAAGAGTGCTAAAGTGCATGCGCGTGCACACTGTGTATGTGCGTGCATGTGTGCATGCATGTGTGTGTTGCTCCAATAGCACCCCAATGAAAATTCACTAGTAATAGCAAATTATTTACTAAGTAAAATAATATTATTTTACATTAAAAAATATGTCTATAAACTTGTGTTGCACAGTTATAACTAATTACTTTTTATATAGAGATATTTGATTTTACATTACTTGTGATAAGTATGTTATTGATTTTTGAATGTTGTGTACATACCTCCAAGATCATTATCTAGTGGTTCAGAAGCTACTGCAGACATTACATGAACTGTTAACAAAAAAATAAACACTGATAATAATAACACTAATAATCAATTACTCAATTAGCAAAGAAAGTAAATTATTTGTACTTATGTATGTATAAGTACAAATTTCTCTTTCACATTCTTTTAATTTTAATATTCCAAGTTTACATAAAAGAGTAAAAAAAGAAAAACATTAATGAGAATACTTTAGAATTTATATGAACAAGCAAAACTTTTTTAAAAATTCATGTATGTGTTGTAGTTATTATATTAGATTTGTATAATAACAGATGTAACATACAGATTTTGTTACACGTTGTTCAAATTGTAACAAAATCCTTATTTTTTAAATTTGTAACAATTTTTTTATTGTTGTTTAATATACTTTACTGTTTTATTTATTTAAGTGTAACTATATAACTTACAATACATAATAAAAAATTAGTAAACATCAGGGCTTGAACCCACACATGTATATTACAGATCTTGGTGCCACCGAGCTATCCTGGTCTCACTTATCTTTTTCATAACTGTTCATTTTTATTGCACTAACAGAATAAAGTGTTATATTCAAATATACTGTTATAGTAGTAAAAAAAAAAATGTAAGAACATAATAAAACTACAGATTTCAATAAAGCATAGGCAAATGAAGTTTTAACTGAAAAAACTATATTATTATGTTTTTGCATTGTTACACCTATATTTCATTTCTTTAAAAATATGATACAAGCTTTTGGTTTAGACTCTAAAGTAGTTTTATAAATATTTTTTTTTAAAATTAAATGTAAAAGTAAAATTATGTTTAAGTCAAACAATAAACTTTGTTACCAGGTCTAAAAGTTAAAGATCACAAATAAAAACAACTGATATTGATAATAACTGACAAATTTATAAGAAAAACTGTTGCAAAGAAAAAAAATTTGCTAGAATTATTAAATAGGTTGCCCTATTTAATTTTGTCAATAATTAAAACCCAAAATTTACATAAACATTACTACTTACAAGACTTCGGTGGGCAGGCATTGTGCTCTCCTCGTGTAACGTTTTGTACAAAATTCTTCTTATTGCTGTTTTCCAAATGAAATACACATTTCTTTTCCCGTAAATCCCACGCACAGTAAGGATCTTGTAGTCTAATGCACTCACTGAAAAAATATTTCTTATTCAATTATTAATGATATTATAAAGAAATATTTGTAGTACTGTAGTAGATCTAGTACTGTAGATCATGCAATTTATTAAAAAAAATTCTTTCTTACAGAGAGAAACAATTACATTATTATGTTTAGAAGTAAAATGTTTAAATTTTATAAGTAAAATTTAAAAAATATTGTTAAAAAAATGAATGGATACCAGGCTGAAGAAGTTCTTTAATTTTAAAAGTAAAATTGTAAAACTTATTTTTAATGTATTTTAATATTAAGGTAAATACGATATGGAAGATGGTCAGCATGTTAAATTGGGTTTTGAACATTATTACGTTATTAATTTTAATATTGTGGCAAAAATAAATAAAAAATAAAACAATTTTTATTACTTTTTAAAAAAGTAATTGAAATGTTTTGTTACCATAGATAGGAAATTAAAAATAAATAACACCTGTGAACATACCTGCAGTTAGTTATTTTTGGTGAGTTACATCTGTGTAAAGGAATTGAGTGGATAACATCGTCCGACAGTACTAACAGTTTGTCTTTGCCTTCTTCACCTCTTACTATATTCAAGCTTTTAACTGTATTTCCCGAACGAAGGACTTGTATTTCTTCAATAATAACACTCCTCACTTGTGGATCAGAGTCTGGTGTGGCTATGTTGATTGCTTTGACAATCCTTCCATCATCTACACACACAAATTTAAAATTATTTAGCATTTTGTTTCAAGAAAGGTTTTAAGATGTTCAGATTCAGAACTTCTTAAAATTTCTCTTCAAATCTGATGGACTTGAATCTGTTCAAATTTACAAATAGATTTATGAAATTCTATCTTCAAAGCTAAAGATAATATAGTAGGGTCTCCATTAAAAACATTTGTTGATTTATATTAACTGACATTTTAAAATAGTAAATAATTTGTAATAAATTATAAAAATAACCTTCTAGACAAAACAAAACACTGTAACTGGACATGACTTATTTGTAGCATTATTTATTGCACAGGCAAAGGCAGTTGACAAGTGCTACCTTACGCAAACAATGATAGTGGAAAACTAACTGGCCTATCATCTAGTAGTGGAGTAGGACAGAAACACCTTGAAATAGTGTAAATAAATTCCAAAATATTGCATGAATGTTTCTACAACACAGATACTCGTATTATTTGTGATAATACTATTCAGGTATAGCTCATAAGTCATGTAAGGACTAAGTGGCATGGCAGGCGCTCTTGCATGTGTTACATGGATACTTGTCAAAAGGTTGAATACAGGTAGTATACATACTGTATTAAAGACCTCCATATATGTAAAATTTAAGTTTTACCACATTTTCTGAAATAATAATTGTTCGCGCTTAAAATAAATATACCTTCCATTACCTATCCTAATTGCTCAATTAAATTGACTACTGGGAGCTGCTGCTATCTGGTGACAAAAAGAAGAAACAGCACTACTAGCCAGCTCTCTATATTCAACTGATAAGCCAGTCCTAGGTCAAACATCGCTACCGCCGCTATACAGTCCCGGCTTTGTGATTTCTTTGTGCGACACTGCAGACTCAAAAAGACTTGGCTAAGGGGGAAATCTAACAAGAGGAAGAAGTAAGGTGAGCAATTTCCTTATCCTTTCTATTTAGAATTATTCCTAACCTAAGCACGTACTTCGTTATTGCCTTTTAGCTACCAGAGGTGACAGGCACATACAATAATAAAACTTTTTGTGCTATAAACAGAGTTTATTTTGTTATTTTTATTGATCACTGAAAATCAGGGTTTATTTCTGTTATCTCTCTATTTTGCCATCCCTCACCATAATGGTCCAGAGAATGCAGGTGGATTGATTGAATATAGATTTCTACTGTAGATACTGAGTATAGATTTCTACTGTAGATCTTCAAATTCTTAAACTACAAATAATAAGAAATTTATTCAAAGATATTCAAAGAAAATGATCTATTTTGAAAAAAGATATTCTTTTTTTTAATCATAAGAAAAATGTTGTTTGCCAATGTCTCGACTTAGTACCTATATTATTTTAGTCAATATTAAATATTGTAATATTTAAATATTTTAAATTTTTTAATAATAAATTTTGTATTGATAAATTTTGTAAAATTTTTCAATGATATATTTTTTTAATGATGGTTGCAAATCAGTAATAAGTACATAAATTCATTTAATAATAATTACCAGTTCCAATGAAGAGGACATCGTAAGTATTTCCATTAATGGACTTGACCTGAGGGTCTACAGCAATTGTTGTAAACCTGTACCTGAAAATAATTACCACACAACCTGTTATTACACAATTCTTATGCTCATAATAAAAAAAAATACATAACGTTATATAAAATCTCACTTGAAAACCCTGTAAACTCATTGTGTTGCTAGATACTGTATACAATTTATAATTTATGTACTCAAATTGTAAAAACATTGTATTGCTACCATATATTGTTTTTCTTTCTATTTCAGTTTTCATCAATTTTCTTAGTTCGTTTTTCTCTTAAAATGTTTCAATGTTTTATAATTAATTAGAAATGTTTAATAAACAATTTTTTTATTATACAAAATAGTTTAAAATTTAAATAACATTTTCAGAGAAACTGTACTACCAAGTAACATATTTTTATTATTTAAAAAGGTTTTTTTGTACTTGTAAATATCCTGATACTTGCTCAATTATTTGTTACATAACATTGTAAAATGTAAAAAAATATTTAGCAACACATTCAATTTGTATATATACAATATTATTTGACAATAATAGAGGAATACATTAACAGTATATAAGGTAACTTACTGCCAGCTTATCCGTACTACAAGAGGCATGCTGAAGAATGGTGGCACTGCTTCATCCATTAGAGAATGAGATTTTACAAAGTTTACAGATACATCAGGCAGTGTTCTACTGTCTGTAACACATTGGCCTGGTCGAGGCTCAGGCACCTGAAAACATTAAACTCGTAATACTTCAAACACCACCAGATTATACAGTAAGGTGTCAATTTTAGATTTAAAAGAAATCTTTGTATTGTGTAATATCACATAGAATACATTTTAGAAAAAACAAATCTGGTAGATAAATAAAGAATTTAACCATTCTGCTTCTACAGAACGAACTTGTGTTACCCGAAAGGTATGTAGATTTTGAAGATTAAAAAGTTAAAAAATCTTATGTAGCAAGATATGCAACTCAAATTATAGTACAAAATTAGAAATATGAACAAAATATAGTTTGAGAGAAAACAGAGAAAAACCAGGGTTTGTTGCATCTTTTCCATTTTACTCCACTATTGTAAATCTTTCATTTCAAATCTGGTATACTAATTTGAATTATGAATTTTCATATGTGGCCAAAATTTTAGTAAAATTTGATTAACCAATTTTGAGAAATTATAGCAATATTACATTGATTTCTTTTATAGCTCCTGAAATGGATTTTTTGGGAAGCTAGTGATGTATACATTTTGTTTGGCTATTTGAGGCCTGTATTAAATTATATTAGAATAGTTTTTAGAAATTATGGGGTTTGTTGGCCTCTAGCAATGCGAACAAAGGATGTATGGTACAACTAAGCCTCTTAGATTCTAGTTTAGTGAACTGATGCCCTCAATGAGTTTCAGCAGTCCACTAGCTCATTCTGCTGGAGGTACTCAGGGTCCTGGAGCAAAACAGCTTTTGCCTTCTTCTGGCAAGAGCCTCACAATCATAGATCATATATCCTGCAGTTTCCTCTTCCTTCCTATGTAAAATACAAGTTTCTCCATAGTTTCCTGAGTTTTCCTCTATGTTCAGGACCCGTAATGTTCCCCAAAGGGCTCTTAATATTTTTTACTACATAAATTCCCTCTAAGGTTTTCTATCTCTTTCCTGGTGTTTTTTGTTAATTAACCTATTGACAGCGGACACACCGAAACTCCTACTGCTTGCTTCGATCCAATAAACTGAAGTGCGAATCCCAGTCCAGCCGACATCTTCACTCCCCATCCCCTGGTACCCATGTACCCATTAAGTAACCTTGTTTTCCAGAGACACAGACAGCACTGGGGTTCATGACATTCCCAGACCAGATGAATCCACAAGTGTTTCAATCACTGCCTCACTGTAAGTAAATTTGAGGACTTATTACTTAAAACTTTTTTTAACAAAAAATAGCTTGGAAACATGTTTCTAAAAAATTAAAATAAGGTCCTAAGATGTAGGTAAACTTTATAAATATATATAATGCTATATGCCAAAATCTACCATTAGTTTATTCTCCAATGATATATATAAACATCCAAATATAAATACTTTTTTCATTCAGGGGCGCAAGTCTATATACTTTGTTTTTAATGGATATGTCCATAAAAACTTATCAATATTATTATTCAATATCACAAAACCTGCTCACACTTCATGTAGAAGTTAAGGGCTAAAATAGTTTTGTCTGTCAGGCAATCATGATCATGGCATTTCATTTTCATTGTTCTCTCTCAATTTCAGTTTTGTCTGTCAGGCAATCATGATCATGGCATTTCATTTTCATTGTTCTCTCTCAATTTCAGTTTTGTCTGTCAGGCAATCATGCATGGCATTTCATTTTCATTGTTCTCTCTCAATTTCAGTTCATGGCATTTCATTTTCATTGTTCTCTCTCAATTTCAGTTTTGTCTGTCAGGCAATCATGATCATGGCATTTCATTTTCATTGTTCTCTCTCAATTTCAGTTTTGTCTGTCAGGCAATCATGATCATGGCATTTCATTTTCATTGTTCTCTCTCAATTTCAGTTTTGTCTGTCATGGCATTTCATTTTCATTGTTCTCTCTCAATCATGACAATGGCATTTCATTTTCATTGTTCTCTCTCAATTTCAGTTTTGTCTGTCAGGCAATCATGACCATGGCATTTCATTTTCATTGTTCTCTCTCAATTTCAGTTTTGTCTGTCAGGCAATCATGATCATGGCATTTCATTTTCATTGTTCTTTCTCAATTTCTTAATCTCGGGTGCCTTGGAAAAAGAATAACTGAATGAAGGTATGAAGGTGAATGAAAGACACTAACCTTTGACTGTGGGACTGGTAACCAATTTGCATTCATTGTAATCTGCTCTTTGAAAGGACCTCCAAATGTCTTCATTAAACTGTCCATACTAAAAGCACAAATAGCTGAACCTCCAATGGAGTTTGAAGGAGTAGTAAAGACACCATAAACTAACTTTGCTGACTGCGATCCATACCTACCCTCAACAACTTCGCTTGTTGATTCTGAAACAAATATAATGTCATTATTTTTTAATATAGGTTTAATATAGAACTGTTATTAAAATCAATTAAATGATTTAGCAAATGTTAATAACTTGTAAAATACAAAATCATGTAAAAAATCTTTTTAATTTAAAATAAAAAATTCATTTGGTGTATATTAATAATAATTATCATATTTTGTTTTTGTATAATAGACTCACTATTCTTTGTTTAGAAGTTTTTTTTGTTGATTAAGGTGTACATTAATAATAATTATATTTTGTTTTTGTATAATACTCACTATTTTTTGTTTAGAAGTTTTTTAGTTGATTAAACTGAAAATCAGTTTAATTCAGTTAAAGAATTAGAAAAATTAAAATTATAATGAATACTAATTCTAAATGTTTTAATCCTTTGCACTCAGGTACAGTTCTTAAAACAAGTCCTTTGGGTCTGATGGCCTGCAGTACTGGTCAAACAAAATGTTATGCTTTTGTCTGGATATTAATTTTGTTTGGATTGTGCTGCAACCTATCAGAAAACTCTTTAACTAAATGTAGAACCCCTTATACCCATTCTGAGTATTATCAGAACACTAATTCAACTGTACTTTGTCAGCTACATTTGACTTTCTAGTGTCAATATAATCACATGTAGAGTTTTCTGTGTTTTCAATATTACAAACAAAACAGTATTCAATATTAAACATATTTATAAAAAAGTACATAATATACAAAAAAGTAAAAAAAAAGATCTGTGCTTTATAAATTGCATTATACTCTTATTTTTCGTTAAAAATTTATGATGTTTTAGCTTAGCAAAAAAATTGTTGTAATAATATTAAAACAATATTTTTGTAGTTAAACAAAAACATTTATAAATAATAAAGAAGTGTTTTCTAAAACATCAATTTTTTAAAAATACCCTTGCTAACTTTTCAGATTGTAGTGAAAAACAATTCCAAGCTGTTGGCACAGCATAATCACTATAGTACCCTAGCTGACAGAAACGGGAGCAGCTAGCAGGCTGGCCATCTGACCTCTAAGAACTGTCAACCCTTTAAATATTCCTAGCTGACTGAGAGCTGGCTGTGGACTATTTATTACATATAAATAAATATGCACTATATTTATACACAATACACAATTATATATATATAGTAATGTTCATTATCAGAATTTAAACAGGATAATAAAGCCGTATATAATGTAACTTTCAAGGTAATTTGAAAGTTCAAAATCCTAATATATGTAGATTGTAATGCTAATTATGATGGTGAAACCAGAATTTCAAAAAAAGAGAGAAAGAAAAATACATTTGGAAATTTGCTTTTACTGTATCAAATTAGCGAGATTGCTATGTGCCATGATTATTTACAACAAAAATGTATTTAGCCTGTAACTAAACACGATACTGTAAATAGTTCATAACAAATTTTCAAGTTACCGTTTTTAAATGTCACATGACTTTTTCAACCAATATTTAAAACCACTTATATATTTCTCATTTTAAAAAAACTTTAAAAAATTATTTTCTGCAAACATTTTAAAATTGTTTTGGTTCTTACGAATTTCATCGAAATAGAATGGATAATCTCCAGGTACGGAACAATTCAGTCTTGATTTCAAAAAAGAAGTCCACCGATCTCCGAACAGATGTGGCCCTCCTTTGTCATGTTTACAAACTCTAGCTACTCTTGAATACACCACCTGCAAAGAATACATTTTAATTCATTATTATTACTTCAAAAAGTGGTTTGTTAGTCCCTTAACATTTCAAACATTGAACATTATACGTGTAGATAGTTTGTTGATAAGAAATTTTGTTTTAATTGTGATTATGTGTAAAAAATTAATATTAATTTGACTTTTAGCCATTTAAATTTTGTTTAAAGGATGTTGTTGACCACTGCCTTTTATGTAGGCAACAAAGATAAGCAAAAATATAGGTATTAAGTCTACCAGTTTTTCTGTATTAAGATATTGTAATAAAGGTTTGATGCTACATAAAAAAGCTTGGTAAAACAAACTAATAACACATTTATATATAAGAAAAAATTGATCTTTCATTATTATTGTTAGCTATTGATCTCATCTGTTTTAATATATGAATTATAGAAAATTTCAGATATAAAAAAGTTCACATAGAATACTTTTTGTTTAAATTTAAAGTTTTAAAATAAATCTGTTAATACACTTACACAAAACTTAGGTTTTAGTTAGTTGTGGTAAAATATTTTGTTCAGTAAAAAATAAAATAAAAATTCAGTACAATAAAAACACAAACATGTAGCATGTTATCTTTAACATTAGCAAAAATAAAAGTGTATAGCCTAATACTTATATTTAACACCACACAAATAAATACAGTAAACGGATTTGGAGTGCAAGTCATAGATAGGGAGGGTCTTGGATCAAGCAATCCAACTATTTTTGATCTGTTACTTAGTGGAAGAAGTACATAATCAACACTTAAAGGAAGGCTGAACACTAATTGTTTTGTTATATGGAACTACACAGAGATGGGCACAGCACAGAACAGAACAGTACATGAAATGTTGCAACACAGAACAACAACATTAAACAAAGAAACTGACCTCCGCTTTAATCCTCAGACCAGCTTTAACATGATAATCAATATTAAGCAGACAGTTTAACTCGTTACACAGTTCGTCCTTTATAACAATTACAAGGGCTATTTTTTTCATCCTCTGAATCTACTGTGAAGTGGACCGACTAGCATAGAAAGTGAAGCTGCACACTAGAGGATAGCAGTTCCTTTCTATAATACCCACTGTCATTTTCAACCTTTTAAAGTCATTTTGAGCTAAGTTACAGACTCATAAACCTAGTCAGTCTAGTAAATTTTCTGACAACTATGAATTCAAAATGTCTTTCGTTTTTTTTTTAAGCGAAAAGGAATAATGTATTAGAATAATGCATTTACTGTTTACAAATATGCAAGTACTGTAAATGAGCCAAGTATATGAAATTCTCTTGGAGCAAGATCTGGGCTGTAGGGCGGTGGCATTAACCCAGGGCGAAAACAACCCCACACAACAGTAGGTTTCTTCTTTTGCTCTAAATGGCCTTCCATAGTCGACATAATGTCAGATACAAAGCATTTGCATTGACCATAGTCTCTCATTCCACGAAATTCAACACCAATACGCCTTTATGGTCCCAAAAAACGGTAGACATGGACAACTATACTGTTGTTCAACATGTTTCTGAATTTTTTGCGTTTCTTTGGAAACTCTCTACGCACTATTCTTGCACAATACTGTCACTCAAAGTTTTTACCATACAAATGGTTCTTTCTGTGAAGAATTTCTACTATATTACTCCCTTCTGCCTGAAGAAAGAAAAAAATGAACAATACTTCGCAATTCACACTTCGCAGGGGAATCCGTTGACATGACCATGTTTATGAATCTGCAACTCACCTCAAAATGGCAATATGAAGTTAGAAGTAGCCATGGTGGAAGAGGTGCACTACCGCTCAGTGTGTGGCTCTGCCTCCTAATGCTCGACAGGCCACTTCACTGTACATTCAGAGGGTGAAAAAAGCCCTCGTATTATCTGAATGTTTCAATTTACACAGTAAAATTTTAACTAACATGTACATCCATCAGGACTGCTAAACCAAATCATAAAAAAATTTGCAAATAATACTGAATAAGGATATTATTAAAAGTTACACTTACATAGAACTGTTAAAAAATATCAACACTTAATTTACTGAATATCTAGTAATGTGATACACAGAACAAATATATATTTCAACACTAAATACAAGTTATTCTAAGAATAAGCAATTTTACTATTTTATCCAGTTATCTGATTTTGCTAAAATACCAAACTTAATGTTTTGAAATAACTTAAAATTAAGGAATACTTCAGCTTGTCATGCTTGCTTCTGACCTCCAGCCTTAACCTTATGTGGCTGTTGTTCTTGAAACTTATAAACTATGAGAAAAGGAAACTCACTTATTGCTTTCAAATGGCTTCTACTTAGTTAAGAACACAGGCTTGTATTGATACCCTTATCAAACCTATTTTAATTTTCTCTGATAGCACTACTATTACAATTAAAACTAAGTCAATGTAGCACCTTATGGTGGTTTGGTCATTAAAGCCAATTTAAAATTACTAACATCTCAGCTTGGAAAGTTTCAAAGTAGGCTTAGAACTTCATTACACGTACCAAAATCACTGGTCTTACAAACCAAATTCAGTGTAAGCACAAGTACTGTAGCACATATTTTATTTACAAAGGGTTGTTTTTTTAAGTAAGGTATATTTGTCCATAAAAACTAAACCAGCAATATTTTTAATATATTTACTTTTTGATTCCACAAACTTTTTTAACACAATTTCCATATTTGTTCGAACACAATATTGTGAGGATTTTCATTTCTTCATTATCACTAAAATGTTTGTCACTGGAGAGAAATGCTTCAAATACGGAAGAGCATTGCTTCATTTGAAGCAAAATTTGGGTTTAATGACAGCATAGAAATCATAATTTTTTTGCGAAATTCGCTGCCAACTGAATATATGAAATAACAGATTCTGAATTACCAGTCTGAGCATAGTTCATCATGGACATATTTTCCGCCTGTTCTTCAGTAACAGCGTGCAGTTATTGAACTGGGATGGGTGCATTTCTTATACCTAGCAATGAATCTAATCAATCGTATCTTACAGTGCCCGATTAATAATTTTAAACATTATAAATTCATATTACACAATGTTAAGACTAATGATGATTTGCTATAACTGCAGTCAGCTTATGTAAAGTCTATCTGAGTACTTGATGCTAAGAGTTAGCGACACAAACAAACAAAATTACAAACAAACCTTACTTGAAAAACAACTGTTGGACAAATACACTAATGGGAAATAAATAAATATACCTAAAAGACTGGGAACTAATTACTAACAAATATTTTTAAAATGCAAAATTAAATCAGAAAACTGAAAGTAGAGATAATTATCATTTTACATATATGGTGTTGTTAAAGGATGATAGAGACAAAGGGAAAAAGAAGAATATACATGATTTAATGATGATGCAAGGAAACAAATATTCTGAATGTCTAGGTTATCTGTTGTGGCACAACAGTTCACAAACTTAAATGAATTTTACAAAAGAAGAGGTGGAAACAAAAAAAAGTATGTATATGAATCTTGATACACTGGAGTTTTCAGCTTGAAGGATGTCCGCCAGACTGTTAGAATCAGGAGAACAGAATAACATTAGATTTAAAAAGTAATAAAAGTAGCATTACCTTTCCACAGTTGATGTATTCAACAGCAGATTCTCTGAAGAAGAACAGCACATAATCATCGTATGCCATAGAACTGACAAAATTTGGATCTGAAGAAATGTGAAAACACATGTCAAGAAAAGTTAATTTCAAAATGTTTCTAAGCAAATGTTATTAAATTAGGAAAAAAGACAATAATAAAATTTAAATTTTAAAAAATTATAACATACTACTACTATGATGACATTACTTTTCCCCACAAGAACTCCTCAGTCTTCTCACTTCTTTGTCCTTCTTCTTAAAGAATTACTACTTTCACTGCATTTAGATCCTTTCCCTTTGCTGTATTTTTCTGAACTAGTTTCTGTTTTTTCTTCTTATACTTTTATTTTTTATAAGTCTTTATGCTCTTCCTTTAAATATGATATTTTTATCTTTCTTTATTAAACTGTTTGTCCATTCTGTTCAGGTGACCATGAAAGGTCAATCTTTTCTTTCTCAATGTTTTTCAATATTGTCAAAGTTCCTCGTCTTTATTAATTTGTTTCTTCTATTGTTTTTCCGGGCTAATAATTGTTGCTTTCCTTAATATTCCATTTTTAATATTGTTGAACTCTTCATTTTTTAAGCTCTCATTTTATTATTCGGCCCAAACATTAAAAAGACGCATCCAGTTTCATTTATTCTAAATTCTCCGTAATACCAGCGAAGTGCTAAGTGCTACGGGAATGTGATGTTCAAAGCAACTAGTGCAAAAATGAAAAAATGGCACTAAGATTGAAAAACATTAAACAAAAATAATAGAAACAATTAAGTAATAAAAAAGAAACATTTCAGGTGCAAATAAGTTATAATTAAAAACAGATAAGAACTCTAGGAAGTGCTTATCAAAACCAAATAAAGCTAAGACTATTCTGAAAGCATTTGTTGTAATGAATGATTACAACATTAATTAAAGAGAGAACTATAAATAAATTGCAGGAACAGTGCAGTTTTTTCATAATTTCAAGAACTTCTTATCTGACTAGAAGTTATGACAGCAAAGATAAATTACTTGCTTAATACGACTAACTTCCACAGATAATTCTTGATTTAAATAAAATGTAATTTTAATTGAATTGAAGCCAACAATTGTAAATAATGAATTTTTTTAAATTTTTCACTAAACAACGTATAAAAGTATTCTGGTAATAAAAAAATTCAATACTGAGATTTGATGGATATAACAGTTTTAAGATACCTTGGTCATAAAAGTGATTTTATTGTTGATGTCTGTATCTAAATTAAACAACGAATGGGCCGCTCCTCTCTAAAAAAAATCTGGTTTAAGCTACCAATAAAAAAATTGAACTAATTTTACAAAAGCAGTGAGACATATTTTGGTCACACATATATAAAGCCATAACTCAAGCCAACATACCAAATAAGAAATTTATGGCTCAAGAGTAATTCAAAAACATAAGACTTACATAGCTTAACATTTAATTGGAATAACATTTGAAAACACAGTTTTTTACAAACTGCTTTTATCAGAACTGTATTTTTAGAACTCGTACGTTTGCTTAGGACTACACTTGATGAAAATTGCTAGAGCCAATTTTAACAGTTTTTTTTTACCAAAAAAGGCTTCATCATGTTTGGTTTGTTTTGACAAATTAAAAAACAATAGACCTGAATTATGAGCCAAATTTTTCTTATAAATATTTTACATGAGCCATATACTTTTTACATGAGAAACATTTTATATATACACATATGTATCTCATATATAAGATGTTGCACATAACATCTTATATGTAATGATATATATATATATATATATATATATATATATATATATATATTTATATTTATAAAACATGTTTCAATATTATATATAAAATAATTGTATATGTGATAATGATACACAATTATCGATTCTTCACAGCAAATGGATAAAACGAATAATTTCATTGGAATTGGTCAAACCCATACATACATTACAATAAAAACCATTTTACTGGATTCAGGACAGCAAATGGACGAAACAAAAAATTTCATCGGAATTGGTCAAACCCATACATACACTACAATAAAAACTATTTTACTGGATTCAGGAGAATTAAGAGACATCAAATCTTTTAATATCAATGTTGCTTATAGTCACCATATTTTACAGAAAAATTGGCATGAGAAAATAGAAACATCTCATAATAATATTTCTGGTTTGTTTTAACTTAATTACCATTGAGCTGTTTGAGATCTAGACGTTCTGTTCGAAGGGGTTCTTTGTAGATAAGTGGATCAAACCCAGAGAAATCTGCCACTGTAGCTGTATACATATGGCCATCTAAAAAAACAAACAACTTTATAGAACTGTTCCTAATAAATCATTTTAAATTATGGAAACAAAAGTTTTAAATCTAAGTACTAGTTCTTACTTTAGTAAAATCTGTCAACAGCCAAAACCAACAAATTTCAAACTATTCTATTACCTGATGTCATTGTTTTCACATTTCAAAACATCATACATCACGTTATTTTTTAAAATATCATATTAAAAGTTTAGTACAGCAGTTTTACTAAGAAATCACTTATCTGAACTTGAATGGACCGAGGCTTTTTTGGATAAACAAAATTTTAGATTAGCAAGAACACCACTAAAATGTATTTTTTAGTAAAGTCTGAGATATCAAATAACTATCATGAACTGCCATACAGCATGTCAACGTCAAACACGACAGGTGAGCCTGATTTATAGGCCTGACAGTCCAGAGTATGCCAGTGTTTTGTTATCAATAGAAAGTTGTTGGATGTCTAGTAGAACTTAAAACACATACATACAAAGGTAAATTTTGTTAGTTTGTGGAATTTGTTGTACTTTCATGATCTTTTATTTACACGATTGTAACAAGAAAATCTAAGTTTTCAAAAACTCCGTATTCAATGTTTTCCCAAAATGCTGCCCACAGAACTACAAAAAACAACAAATGACTATTTACGTATTTACTATTCTCACAAGTAATGACAACCCAGAAATGAAATACAACGAACAGTAGATGTACAAAAATGTTCAATAATATTAATGCTATTGGTTTTGGATGAAAAAGCATGTTACTGTAAATTACTGGATTAAATGGAGACGGACACTATTAAAAAAATATAAACTAGGTCAACTATGGAGAGCTATTCAAAACACAAGCAAAACAGGTAAGCTGTCTCTGGAGATATTTCAATTCATGACCATGCGCAACTGAAAGTGCTGTGTTAACTAACAAGCTTCTTCTATACACTAAACAGTTTTATGAGCAAAGCTGAGGGTCATTGCTTTTATACTAACAAAAACCTTCAGAACAACTTTGATATCTTTTCCAACACTCTTTCTACCTTCTTCATAGCCATTAACAAGCTCATCTATCAGTACGACAAATATCTCAATCTTCAAGCTAATTATGATTAGCAATATCTTTGATTGTATTTGAAGTATTAAAAACACTTTGTTATTTATACGCTACTTGTCTTTTTGCAAGCCCCACATGGGTTAGAAAACAATATCACTCATATTTTAAGTTCATTTTTTAAATATACTTGTACTAAATGAATATTAATTAGTATTTTCGTAATAAAATAATTTTGTTTGATTGTTCTAATACAAAAGTTTTAAAAATGTTATATTTAATTTCCTTGAAGCAAATAAAATATTATTTTTACAAATATCTTTTTATTTTATTGAGCTAACCTGTGTAGACAGCAGTACTGTTGTGGTTAGGGTCGTACGGGCACCAGCCTTGGCCTTCTGTCTCTTTCTGGAGTTTTAACTCTTGACCCTACACATATTCACAATAGTCACATATAATATCCTATTTAGCATAATGATTAATACATTTTTGAAAGTTATACACTACTTACAAGTTTATATGTTCGACACAGTGGTTTGTAGGCGTTAGTACCACACAATAAAAGGTGGTCTTCATCTGTCCTCGCTCCTACCCTGATGTAGTTGTGACAGTCCTCCTGTCGAACAAACAAAACTAATTATTAACCTATACATCATCACTCGTATAAATTAACATAAATCTGAAAGCTGGTCTATCTTTCATAAAGAAATACTACTGGTTGTTGTCAATAAGTAGAAACAATTTTAAAGTCTACTGATATTCTGTTATCTATCCTTCTTCAACATAGTCACCAAATCTCCTATCCGTTCAGAAGTATACACATTAAATACGTTTGTTACAGGATATTTGGTATCAATATCCTGTATTAAAAATAAAGTTTTTCTTCGATTTTAAACTTATCAACCACAAAAAATTTCCACTGATTATCAAAAACAAATAAATGATGGGCTGCAGTGTTTCCAGTTCTAGTGTCAGTAACCAATAGTTAAACCAGCAACTCTCCGCTACAAGTTCTTTAGACAAGTCCACCGTAAATTTTCAGGTCTGGCCATGATAAGCGATAGGTTAACAATGTTTGCTCTTAACTATTCCTTCAATGTTCACTGACTGTGTTTCTTATGAATATCCTCTTGAATCGCTTACTATTTAGTATAGTTTCCAATTATTTTATGTTCCACTCATCTCCTACAGGTGTTTCTTGGGTAGTGCTCAATACACTCATGTGAAACAAAGTTAAAAAGTACATGTAAATGGCCAAATAGAGCGTAGACAGACAATTCCTTAAATTATATCTTCTTAAACCAATCCTTTATAAACTGTTATAACCATGCATCCCTTTTCTTATTGGATATTTTTTAATACCTACACAGGTTCTAACATGTTTTACAAAATAGGATTTTTATTAGCTCGCTTAAACAATGTATAGTAGATTTCCTCTAGTTTGGCCACTGCGAGACAGGATTCTAGATAGAATAAAAAAAAAAATTGCCGATTAAAAGAAATAAATGACAATAGGATGAATTATCCATATACAAGGAAGGATTATATTACAAAAATTAGTTATAGCGCTGTATAAGAATTATGTAAAGAGCCTTTAATGTGCATAAAAACTACACAAGGTCTACTTAAGTACTGAAAACATACTTTTTTCTTAACATGTCATTTGTCAATTTTGACTTTTTAAATCGTTACAAATTCTATGGACCGATTCATAAGCACCTGGAGCTTGTAATATATAATCTATTTTCAAAGTGCAACACACAGAACAGTACAGAAGAAAACAAACAAAAATTAAAAATTGCACTTTAACACAATGGCAATGTTCCTTTGTTTGAAAACACAGGTAACTAGTGGTTAGGCTCTTGCTCAGGTAACAGGATGATTCATTTGGATGTTGAATGAACTGATGACAAACTAGAGGGAGTCTACTGTGCAATAATACATTTTAATGAAGTCACACCCAACCCTTACTAGATGTATCTTGCATTTTACTAATCACTAGCAAAAAACATGCTTAGCAATCACAAACACAGAAATTCAATTCATAGATGTTTGTTTATGAGTAATGACACTATCAAAATAAATTAAACTTACAATATTAAGAAGAATCAGAGCAGAATTTCTCCTTCAACAGTCAATACTGTGGACGTTATGTAAGTCAGATTGACCAAAGCTTTTACCTTTGCTATACATTATTTCAAATTGCACGGTAAAGTCAGAAAAAGTCAGTTAACAAGGCAAACAGGAAGTCTGAAGACCAAATTGAATTCAGCAGGTCATTGGTTAGTTGTTACAGTACTCAGCCACAGCTTAAACAAATCAACTGGATCAAGATAACAGATTGATAAATTTTACTAGAACTTAATTTCACATCACCTTTGGACCTCGGGGCATGATTGAGAAGCAATAAAAGTCGGATAACGATAAGAATGGAAAAATTATTAAATAAAAAGCAGATTATTGGGAGAAAGTGCAAATGATTCCGTAGTCAGCATAGGTTAAGGTCAAACTGAATGTTGAAAGTTCATTTGCAACTCTCTTTCTTTCAAGTTAACATTTCATTACTTCTTTCTTGAAGTTAATAAACAGAAAGAAATTAAATTGGCCAGGGATAATCCAATAATTTCATTTTTTTAATTACAAAATTAAAACTGATTTTGATCCTGTTATTCTGCACTGTAGTGTAGACCACAGTTTACCCTGACAATATAGTACAAAATATTTTAAAACAGAACAATATGTAAAGTTATTTATTTATTATATATAAGACATTTCATTACTATTATTAAAAATTACTCAAAATAATTTGTCTTCAATTTAAATGCATTTTTCTTTAGTGAAATAGTTGATAATTAATAGAAATTATGAACTTTGTACGACTATCATCAAAAAAATATTGTATTTAGATAATGGCAAAATTTACTACAATGATATTTATATATATATATATATATATATATATATATATTGATAGAAGAAAGTATATAAAGCTAAGAATTTTATTTGTGTTTTTTTTTCTATTTTTGGGGGTTTATTTTTCTATTTTTTTCAATTTTTTTCTTATAATTGCATATATATATATATATATATATATATATATATATATATATATATATATATACACATATATGTTTCAGATGGCTTAGCTCATATTAGTTACTTATGGAGAAACTAGATTGAAGGATATATTGATCTGTTATATAAAGTGTTGATACAAAAATTTTTATAAACAAAACAACTCAATAAATAACTATACAATAGTACTGTTTCTGGATTCTTATCCACTCCATAAAATGAATACTTCAGAAGTTCCAATTCTTACTTCAACTTACTTTAAACAGATAGATAGAAAAACTGAAAGTTGTGCATATTCTTGAGTAGTGTCTGATGCGAACTCCAGAACTAATCAAATCTGAACTTAGAACAAAATACGCAAGCACCTGTAGTGCGGAAAGTACAGTACTTAATTTAGCTAGGCTATTCCACAAAGCATGTTATAAGTTTCAGTAATATTGTATTGCTCAGGGTGCAAAATTTTCATTTGTACTGGTACCATATTTATTCATTCTGGAACTAATTTTAATGGACCATATCTACTTATAATTTTTACTGAGCAAAATTGTATTCATTTAAACTACTCTTTTAAATTAAAGATAATTGAAATCAGTAAATAAAAATAAACACTTACTATAGAATTATCATGTAACTAAATATCAATAAATTTCAAATCTGTAAGAACATAATTAATGTTAACTAGTTTATGAATCAATGAAACTAATTTAGGTATTTTAAACTGACTGGAAAAAATAATAACTTAGAAAATTATAGAAAATATTTTAAAGAAAGCTTACCTCGGATTTGCCTTTTAAGTAACAGAGTTCTCTATGGGCTCCAGAAGGATACCAAACTATCCTCTGTAACAAAAATTAATCATGAAAAACAATTCCACAAATATACTTTGTAATTTTTGTAACATTTACGAGTATATACATATACATTTACGAGTTAAGACAAATACATTTTTATTATGCCAATAGATTTGGACATATTAAATCACACAGAACACATTTTGATATTATGTGAGACAACAAAAAATAAAATACGTAAAAATAATAATAAAGGCAATAGCAGCAAACTACTCAAAATTATCTTGGGGGTTTCTGCAAGAAGCGAATGATATGGAGAAGAGGTAGTTTTAGTCTGACATTTCTTAAGGACAAATCCTGAGCGAGAAAAAAATCCATGAGAATTTTAAGTCAATAACGTCAAAATTATAGAACAAGAACAGCAAACAGTATTCAAAATAGATATATTTTGTATTGCACTAAAGAAAACATGATTTTTGGTATTTCTGCAAGAAGTGAGACATGGAGAAAAGAGGTTCTCTTGTCTGACACTAATTAGGTATAAATGATAAAGCCTAAAGGAGAAAAGTCCGAGAGATTTAATCCTCCAAATTTTGTTTAATAACAAACACATCATTTTCATAACCTCTTTGTTTTACAAATCTAATCAAAGGCTCTATTTATCAAAACCTGCATGTGCGCATGCACATGTGTGTGTACAGGAGTACAGCAATAATCATGTCATTACATAAAATTTGAAGTAAAGGTTAAGTTATGGTTAACAAAAATAAATGTCATTGAGTAGATACCTTTCCTTTAACCTATATGGATTCATTAAATGTTGCATCTTGATACAAAAAAGCATTCTTTTTTTTTTTTTTTTTTACTTCCTATATTATTGGTACATACTACATAATATTGGTACATACTACATAATACTGGTACATACTACATATATATACAAAATCCAATAAACCTCACCTGTTTCGTAACTTCTGTCAAGTCTGCCAGACTAATGTTGTACACAATATTTCTGCAACAATCACAAGACATACATTAACACGCTATAAATAGATAAATTTATCTGATAAAAATCAACATCATCAAATACGTTTTTAAATGACTCCAATATTTTTAAATCAGCCGATAATATACACCAGATAAAACTGTTTATCAATTTTACTACACAATAAATAATTGTCTACAAACTCATGGCCATTTCAACCCAGTTTCCTGTATAAATATAGATGAGCAATTATAGATCTGATATTGAAAAAAACGTTTGTTGATATAAAAAAATACATTATGTATTTTATTTAATGTAGTCAGTTTTAAACTAATCAGGGTGGTAAACTTATTTATTTACTCAAATAATAAACAATGAAAAATGAAACGAAAAAGCATGACATAACTAAAAATTGGACCGTCACATTTTTCTAAAAATTTGATCGTATATTAAGATACCTAAAAAAACAAGAAGTCACTTTATTTAAAATTGATTATTTACTAGTAAATACAGTATTTTAATACGGCAAGACACCTCTGTTTAATTAAAAATATTTGTAATATTGTATTAAAAAAAATTGTAATGACTAGTTCAAATTTGATTTTCAATTTCCTTCTAATTTCACCTTATTGTACATCATGCTAGCTAATGATCAGACAACTTGTTAAGAGTAGCTATGAGTCAGCAAAGGTGTAATAAAATACTTTGTCTACCTCATCAGCGTCACCAGAAAACAAGAGTCTGCCATCTTTGGCCCTGCAGGATTTCTTTGTTTCCTTAGACAGGCCATTCATTAGACAAGTTCATATAGGATCAAGTTCATTATCAAAGACAGCTTGGTACTGTACTGGTTGAGCCTATACTCCAATACAGGGCCTACAATTATCTTTAGACATCTTGTTATCAATGGTGTCATGATTATGTAAATGTCAAGAAGTTTAGTAGGCCTAATAGTAATCATGTCTATAAATATACTTACACCATTAAAACAGACAAGTTCTTCACCCAAATATTACTTTTAACAGTATATTTATACTTTATATAAAAGTATATTTATAAGCTTATATTCAGAAGCTTATAAATTTAAAAGCTTTCCTAAATAATTATGTAATACCTAAATTTCGAGCCTGACAGAACTTCAGAAAAAAGGAACAAAACCATACAGAATAATTATAAAGAGCATTGTGTACCTTCCCAATCTTCAGAAGGTGATTTTTGGATTAAAAAAGGCTTGGTTTTCACTTTCACCCTTTATATAAATAAACAAAAAAAATCAGAAATGGTATGACAACCAGCTCAGATTTGCTTGTATGCCATATATCAAACTAATACTATACTTTTATTTGGTATAATATAACTGAAGCCAGTGTAGCAAAACTGAAATGAATTAACAGTTTGTAACTGAATTGAAAAACGAAAATAACTCTGACCACCGTGGTCTTTATCATTTTATTTCATTTTAAATCTAACAACATTTTAATAAAATAGTTGGACAAAAATCGATTTTATCTTGACCAATTTATTACAGTACAATACGTTCAACCATTTCAAAATGGCTGCTATTCAAAGTATTGAAGTTATCGGATTTTTTTGAAAATCAGATTTCACGATTGTAATCAACAATAAAAATCAATCCAGATTTAAGAAGTCTTAATTCAATTTAAAAAATTTTTAATTTTAATTTATGAAGAATTACATTTCTCTTCTCAATAACTCTATTAAAAATTGAGATTATGTTCTTGGAAATTCGCTTCCATTTTGTCAACGAGAGAATAAGAATTATCGAAGAAACAATTTAAGCTTATAAATGTTATAGAATTTAAATATTTAAAATATAAAGTTTCGTGTATCACCAATAAATCTGAAAATAAATTTAGAAGTACTTAATATCTTAATAAAACAACTTTATATAAAACATTTACTAGAGATCCTAGAGACTGAAATTTGCATAGTTGGCAAAAAAATTAAGCCAAACAAATAACACACACACACACACACACACACACACACACACACACACACACACACACACACACACACACACACACACACACACACACACACACACACACACACACACACACACACACACACACACACACACACACACACACACACACACACACACACACACACACACACACACACACACACACACACACACACACACACACACACACACACACACACACACACACACACACACACACACACACACACACAAACAATTAAAAAAAGTTTATTCAAACAAAGAAAAATATTTCTCTACAGTATTCATATTCTGTAAAACATAATAAGAAATACTGCAGACCATACTGATGAAACAAAACAACTAAAAAAAAACCAAAAAAATCTTATTTTAAATCTGCTTTGACCTTTTCACCAATTTTAAAACCCAAATTAATGTTTATGTCCTCAATGCACTTCTTGGAATGATATGTTTCAATAAAAAACTCAATATGAAAAATCAGGGATATGATATCTGCTCCTAACCCCAGAAAGACATAAGAATTTATTTTAAAAATTACTACTAAATTTTTATTAAAATTGTGTTTTATCATAAAAATAATTGTGAAAACATGATACATTTCAGTCAAATAAAAGATGAATGCAGGTTCTCCATTTAAAGTTTATTATGACACTTTAATGGTTTAAAGATCTCAAAGGTGGCCTTGTATGGTTCAACAATTTGTAAATTTGCATAAACAAAATTAAATTTTAATTTAAGATATTTGTTGTAATTGTAATAATGAAACATTTAACCCTAATGACTTAATTTAATAATGAAAAATATTTCAATATTAAAAAAAAACAAATTGAACTGATTAACTTTACCAGCCTACCTATAATTAAATATTCAAATAGCCTATGTTATTTCTAGGCAATGTAATATTCATTAAAACACAAAAAGATGGCCATTAAGTTCTGCGAACTTGCTTTATAATTGGGTTACAAATTGATGTATCAACGTTGGGATATTAATTTCAACTAATCTGTATTCACTCTTCGTTTAATTATGGCGATTCTCACCGTGAGAAAACAGGTGTTCGGACAAATGATGAAACAGAATGATGTTGAATAACTTAGTGCTTGCTTAACAAAAAATGTGATTATTTTCAAGCTGGATTACGACAGGTAACATTAACATTAAACAGTTTATTGGAAAAACAGTAGTCAATACTAAACATGTAAATGATATAGCCTGTGTTATATCCAAGTAATAAATAGAAATGTTGCAATTTATATTTACTTGTTTTGATTTTAAAATAGTTTAGAAGTAAAAATAAATTAACAGGTATTTAATTTAGTTGTTTATTTCCATATCATAATTAGAAGGTAAGGTAGGCTTACTCAATGGAAAATGAGCTATTAATAAAGTGACCCAGACCTGGGACCTTAAAATTTTAGTGTGTGTGTGTGTGTGTGTGTGTGTGTGTGTGTGTGTGTGTGTGTGTGTGTGTGTGTGTGTGTGTGTGTGTGTGTGTGTGTGTGTGTGTGTGTGTGTGTGTGTGTGTGTGTGTGTGTGTGTGTGTGTGTGTGTGTGTGTGTTTTAGCACACTCATGTTCACAAAAATCAGTTTTGGTTCATTAACCAACAAAATTCGAAGAGTTTCAAATTTGCAGCAATTTCAAATCAATAAAATTCAGTTAACATTATTTTGAGTGTCTTTGGCCTTCAAATGATTGGAAGTCCTTTTGTATTTGAAAGATTTAAACATTGAACAGCTATGTAAGTAGTACTTAAAAGATTTAAAATTTATTCCATTTAAATATAAAATGAAAAAGATATTTTTTTTATTAAAAAAACACTTTTACTGTCCTTAGTCAACTCAGTAAATAAAGTAAGATTTCAAAACAAAATTTTTAAAGCAACTATATGACGTCTAGTCACCACTACTAGCAAGATCACTTGGTACAGAAAACAAATTTGTTTTTAACATACATATGCGTGTATAAATCACAGTATCAAAAAAACTTTTTATGTATGGTAGGACTCCTGAACTTTGCAGACTCTTTTAACATTGTTTCCTATTAATAAAAAAGTTACACTAATACGAAAATCATCCCAAATTACAGGGTTGATTTTGGTTTTTGAATTTTAGAACTTCAAAAATAAGTTTATCAATTTAAATTTAATATTGTACAGTGTTTTCTTATAAATATTTTATATGAGCTAGGTTGCCTCTTGGTTAGTAGAATTTAAATTTAAACAGTTAGCTTTTTAATCTAACCTGTTTTTAGCATACTCAGGTAACTATGAAAATTAATCAATTGTTCATTATTCTTTGACATTCGCTATGTTGCCAAGTTTGGAATGAATAGAAATTTATCTTTTGAAATGTTTTGAATGAAACACATCCGCTCTCAGTGGGCAGATCCTTTTTAGCTCCTCCCACTCACAGTCTGTCCTGCCTTTCTAAATGCACTCTTTAAACACATCAAATTAATTTGCACCATTGTTGAGCAGAGTTTTATCGATTCGAGTTTAACAAAGCTTTTCTTTCATCCAAGCCACACTACAAAGAACGAATACTAAAACTGGTTGTCAATTGTATGCACAACCTACGCTTTCCTTTTACAACATGAGTTACATAAACTTTCACTAATACACTCTACTTTACATAGGTTAGGTTAGTCCTGCTAGGCAGTGGAGAGTTCTTTGTACGATTTCTTCATTAAAACTGTTCTAGGTAGAATAATTACCTTTCATTTTACTGTCACGTCAGCTTGACAACTCGATGTGGGAAATAGTAGAACTGCAACTATTGCCTTGCGACAAATTGCTGTAGGCTTATTCAGTGTAATTATTTTAAACATTCAGGTTGTCTGCGAAGTCAGTGTGAACAACCTGATTTAAGTGGAGGCTCTGGCAGTACCACATTTAAAGATTATACTAAGAAACTAAAAGTGTGGTGTATTTTTAATGAGTGTATGGTATTTTGTTTTCTGATATTTTCAAACAACTTTTGACACATCTACAGGCATTGTAAGATCTAAAAAAAAGGAAAATATTTGTAATCCACTGGCAGTTTGTTACAAGAAACAAAATTACGAAAATATTTAAACTAGTCTCAATAAATTTACAGAATATCAGGAAATTTACTTTTACAAATAAATTATATCATTTATTATGAAAACAAGAAGAATATACTGTACTGAGAATAGAAACATTTTGGCCTGGGTTAGGGTATGTAATTGCATAGTTTCAAAATGCTGAAATTCCTTTACCCTCAACTAAAATCTTAAATAACAGTAGTTATCTGAAAATATAGGATTTATAAATTCTTGAAAACAGCCAACACATTCCATTTCGATATTTCAAACTGTTTTTCTAATTTATATCTATCATTGAAACAAATATATTTATGAGTAATTTAATCAAACTGTAGAAGCACGCAAACAGTTTAGTGATGTTGACTCAAAATTTCACTCCCTCAGTGGTTAATAAATTTACCCAGCGTAATAATGCATAAATTCCACTGTACAAGAAATATTTAAATTTCCATGTCAAGCCTTCATAACTCATAGCCTACGGGCCAGCAATGGGTGGTGCTGCGATGTCAACTCTAGATTTCAGATTAGTTTGCATAACATACACTATGGCAATCAATCACACACTTTCTAAAAAATTTTAACAAATTAATTGATTGTAAATAATGAGTACAGTATAAACAGTACACAATTTTTTCTGAAATAGTGAATTTATTTTGATAAAAAATGTATTGGGAGTACTAATAACGTTTTCTTTGAAACAATAAGCCTATGAAGAAAATTTATTCACATTGTAATTTTGTTTGGAATTCAAACTATCTACAGTTAATCAGACTCTACTATTATCTTCATTATTTAGTAGTTCATAACTACATAGCACACATATTTTTCCAAACTGTTATGTTCAGACAACTGGTATTTGAAATATTAAAGAAATAATTACAGGTTATTAGCATTTTTTATCCGTTTTTTTTTTATTTTTTTACCAGCTCCATTTTATAACTTTAATGTTAAACTAGGCACAACAATTCCAATCCACATTGATATAATTATTCAGTCTAATTCAAATAATGCTTGTGGTACATTTTATTTAAATACTGAATTCTTGGAATCTTTTTTCCTTCATTTCGTTAGGTAATAAATGCATCCCAGGTGTTAATAAAATCAAAATTGTTTCAAGATTACTTTATGAATACCTAAATATTTTTTTAAAATGATTATTTAACGTTGTTAGTGTTGATATTTTGCTTCCACATGCTAGTTTCATTTATTGTGAAACCATTGTACAACATAAGCGTGACCTTCATAAAAAAGTTTTGGTTGAAAAATGTACAAAAATCAAAAACACGATCTACGGCTTGGATAGAGGCCCTGGATGATTTTACCAGGGGCACAATATCATCTAACTGTGCACACTTCTGAGTGGTTGTTAAATGTATTGTGACCGCTGCACAGTATCTATGTTAAACTCACCGAGCTCCAACAAGGACAGAATTCGCCTCCATCTGCAGCAATTTGAAATGGTCAGTGTATGTTTCATTTCCGAGAAACCTGTAGCCGGGCTCTTCATCTGTAATAAAAAAACATTTTAGTCACAATTTAAAAGTAAAATTTAAGTTACAAGTCGAAGTTTTTTATCACAGTTTCTGAAAAACAGAATAATTACAATTTACATAACGTAAAAGGAAGTAAAATTAGTGTTGCTTAGTTAAGTAAAACTAACAGCCTGTAAAATAACAGAATGTCATAAATTTGAAAAATATTCTCAGATGCATCCGGTCAACTACAATATAAAAAATGAATAAATAGTTCTTAAGATTTATGTTGGCGACTTCTAGATCTTTAATTGAGGCTTTTACATTTTACTGTACGTCAAGGTATTGTACTGTACTGTGTGTAGAGGTTGTACACTGAACTTGGAAATGCATATATACTAACTGGAAGAAACAATGAAACTCAAATTTGATTGTCAGTAGGTTTTGAGATTTTTCACATGATAATAATAGTTGCCATAATGTATAAATTTTATCAAGAATATTCTACGGTTTGTGTTCTGCTTGACTGATAGCCTAAACACATGGGTAACCTTTAAAAACGTGTTCTGGGATATTTTAGAATAAAATATGAAAAGTATGATTTGTTAAAACCGGACCAGCAAATTGTGTTCACTTTACCTAAAGAAATACAGGACACTGTTTGTCACTAAATTGGACAATGATTTCAACTTACCATACAATTTAAACAAGACATTGGTAGAATGGAATAAACTTTCAAGGCTAACAACGAAAAAAAAATAATGAACCTGAAATAAGTTACAGAATTAAACAAGAACTCAAATTACACTTCTAAACAACAAAAAGAAAAAAAATAAACTGTCAATGGCTGACTTAAGTTTACATATAAAAACTCAGTGTAAAATGTCTTTCTACTATGTAAAATGTATTTGGCTGCAGACATATAGGAAAAAAGTTTTTATTGATGTGTCAGTACTATAGTATCCAATTAGGAGCTAACAGGTTTCTGTACAACAATTTTAAAACCATAAATTTTAAATGTCAAGGTACAGTACAAACAAAAGGAGAGCCTAACTGTTGATTAGAATAATTGTTACTGTGTCCTTACCTTGTGAATTATTCAAGTAATTAATAAATAATGATATAATGATAATAAATAATAATGATTAGGACTGTTCGAGAAATGAAACAAACTAAGTAATGACTATATAATACAAGTTATGATTACCAAATTATATACATTTTTAAACTAATTAGGAAAATACAGTTTCTTGTTCAATTTCCCAAACTTTTATTTTGTAAATATATAAATATTATCAATTACAAGCGAATTAAACCAAGACTTGCAGAAAAGCAAAAAGAACCCTGATCACTACTGAAGTAAACACCTATGGTGAGAGTACTTTTTGGGAAAAGTAACTTTGTTTACTACTTCAGGTCACATATTTATGGTTGTGAGACTCTTGCCCGAAGAAGACAAAAGGTGTTTTCGTTCCAGAAGCAGAAGCACCCCTCACATGCTCACAATATCAAAAAATGATAATGACTGATGAATGATAAATGAATGAGCTAGTCAATGAACTGCTAAAATTTTCTGAGGGTGAACTAAAATCCAAGAAGCTCAATGGCACAACAGGTCCTTCGATCGCTGTACCAGAGGCACTGATGGGTTACAATGCAATTTTGTGGGTGGGAATGGCTGGTTGGATGAACAAAAATATTACATAATTTCTTTAGATGCAATAGTTTTTAAAAATTTGCAAAACGGGTTACAATTACATAAAAAACCACAAATTCTATACAAGTCTTTATTAACCTAGAAGCGAATATAAGATGAAATATTGAAACAGACATTAAAAAACTTTTATAATATTCTGTAAATTGTTGAAGCTGCAATTTTATTAGATTTAACTTTATACATATTTTTATTTTAAAAATAACATTAGGGAAATGTTAGCACATTAGCTTCTTAAAGCCTGTAGGATCGGATCTCGACCAAGATTTGTGGGATTTATAATGTGAGTATAAATGAATAAAAAAAAACACACACACACACACACACACACACACACACACACACACACACACACACACACACACACACACACACACACACACACACACAGTAGAAATCGAGATAATGTATGTGTTTCGAACCCCTCAGAAGAATCAGATGTCTCATTGACCCTCATACAGAATATTCACCTCGTAGCTAAATATATACTTCCATTTTATGGAACTAAAGTAGGATCTTTTACATTTTTTATCTTATTTCTTTTGCCTGGGAGGGATGGTCGCCCCTTCGCCTCCCCCCTTTAATCAGTTCTTGACCACAGGCTACAAACCCCATAACAACAAAAGAATTAACCTAATCTACATAATTCTAAAATCAATTCTAGTGCAAAGTTTAACTTTCGTGTATAGAAAAGTTTTTTTAATGATGTTACACAATGTTGTTAGTTAATGGAAATTAGTTTCTATCAGCTTAAAATTAAGCCACAATTATATATTTATTTTAACAATAACTTCAGAAAAAAATTCGTAACACAAGATTTTCCCCGATTATCCAAAAATTAACCGATTTTGAAAAGTTAAGGTTTTCCGATTTTTCTACACCGGATTATTTGGAAAAACAGCAAACTACACATTTAAACAGTTAGGAAACGGAACAAATATAGCCTGCAAATAAATAAACTCAAATTGAAAGTGAGGAGAACGACTGTTAATTGAACGTGTTTCAGTGAGCCTAACTTTCGCTGGGTCACAAGCATTTTATGAATGCTTGACATATGTAGGGCATTGCTCCAGCGAGGGGAGATCCAATTAATCAAGAATACTGAGCGTTTATCTTTTGTTAGGCAGCTTTTCTTGTCCGCTTGTCTCCATTGGTCCACATCCAATGCACCACTACAGGACTGAACTCCAGTGACTCGCTGTCCGGGTAATGACAATGCGCTAATTGGACAGTGTTGCCAGTGTTTTAGCACTTCGCCAAAGCGCACTAACTTTTTCGAGATACATGAACCTACCGATCACAAAATTAAGGGGTAACTTTTGTCCACGTACTCTAGAACACCCAGTTTTTTTTATTTCAAATTTGCTACACTGAACAAATCTAGAAAACTGATTTTTACGAAATTATTCCAATTTCCCACTTTCTAGAGTTCCTTAAAATGATTTTTTTGGCAAGCCAGCAGCGATTCATGCATTTTGTTTTGGTACTTAACTAAACTGACATTTTAGTAAAATTTGATTAAAGTTGTTGGAGCAGTTGTAAAAGCTTATTTTTTATAAGTTAGTTTTTATCAAAAAAGCTTTTGGTGAGAAATTTTGAAAAATGGTTTCGACAATTGAAAGTTTAGCGCTTAAATGCTTTAAACATTTTTTTCTGTTTTTAAGATTGTTACTTCACGGTGAAATACGTATGTTCTTATAATTTAGAAATGTGCTATCATTGTGAATGGAAGCTATTTATCATATACAGTGTATTAGATTCCATATCTACAAATGATGGCGAAGATCCGAGCATAAGAAGAAGAAAGATTCTGCAAAGTTTTTCCATTATTAGCTACTTTCCTTCGGAAAATGAGCTACTTCGTCGTGGTAAGACCCAGACCCGGGACCTAAAAACGGGCCGCGATCCAGTGTTACCTCATTCACAATCTTAATCCGATTTGATTCATACTTAGCTAAAAAATTAATTTTTAAAATAGTTTGGGCAAGTTCTTAGCGAAGAAATGGCGGCCATTTGAAACCTTTAAAAACTCGTAACTTTTTTGTCTGAAATATTCCTGAAAATCAGTTTTCACCATCGTAATCAGCGTTAAAAACTGCGTAAATCAGCATTTTGAATGTTCAAAATCCTCTAAAATTAGGAAATTTAATTCGACAACAATTTTCGTTATTTTCAATGCAATTTCGAAGTCAGAAATGCTAAAACAGGCAGATTTTAATTAAATATATATATATATATATATGATGTTAAAATCATGATTTCAAAAAGAGGATAAGGAAATATCTTGTGCCATAATTATTTACATTTTCATAAGCACTTAACTTCAGGATACACAAATATATCTTTAATGACGTTCCACAATAGCTGTATACAGTATCAGCTTGAATAAACACTTTAATAAAATATAGTAAACAATACGGCTAATTAGGGTTCTTGGACAAGCTGGTGGAAATAAAAATCAAGGCCAACAATTAAACACAACTCCCAAGGCTAAACCCGAGGTCCGGGGATAGTCAGGCCTACAATGGCCAAGTCTAATTAGGTACAGGTACATAAATAAAACCAGTTCCACTTTGATCTCTCCTAAACTGTACCACAATCAGCAATAATCTCTTTGTATTATGCAACCAACATCGTTGTCAACTCATTAGCAAAGCAATGACACTATTAGCATCGTTCGGTCAGCATTTCGGCTTGTTTACTTTAACTTTGGAATTACGCAAGCAATGGGACGACTTCGGGTGCGAGTGCGACCACCGCACATTTATGAACTTGCAGTCCACCTTCTGACACTAGCATCTTCTGATGAAATAATAAATGATTGTGACAAAAGTGTCTTATTCTCTGCGAAAAGAAAGAAAATATCCTCATTTTTGAGCGAATTTCCATTGCAAAATAATGTAATCTAATGAGCCGCTATCATAGTAAGATCCGGACTTGGGACCTTAAAATGACCACCGATCTTAAAACTCTAAATTACTTTTTGAGGGGTAGTTTGTGTGGGGTGCTCGTGCGTGTGTGGGCGCGCGCGGCACTCTCACAATCGCAATTTCAGTCACATTTGATTCAAACTTGGCACAAAAATATATTTTGTTTAGTAGCTTCGGCACGTTTGTTAACCAGCAAAGAGTAGTTCAACAGTTACAAAATAGAGGCCATTTCTAACCTTTAAAAATTCCCAACTGTATTGTTATATATATATTTGAAAAATCTCATATCGTTCTCATAATCAGCGTTAAAAACTGCATAAATTAGCATTTTGAAATACAATTATAGGTATTTATTTGCTTGCACTAAAGGTATACGACTAGTTTGGACTCGGTAAATCGGTATTCTACCCGCAGCAACAAATTTTCTCAGTTAGCTCGCTTGGCATAAAAGTCAGCTGATAGTAAAGCACAGCCTGTGTAATTAATGATTCCCCATAGAGCAGTTTATTTCCCTTATCTGTCGGGAAAATGTATAATAACAATTTCGTTTAACTTGTCACAAAAAGTTACACGAAATATATGGTGAGGACTGGTAAAACTATTCATGTCACACACAACTCCAATTAGAACGCATAACAAACAATCGTACAAAAACATTTTAAATTATTCCTTAGATTAGATTATTTTGTTTTGGTTATGTAGGCCCTCTAACACAGCGATCAATGGACATATTGTGCAACTAAGGCTCTTGGATTCTAGTTCAGCCTCAATGATTTACCAGTCCAGTGACTAGCTCATCCTGTAGGAGATCCTCAGGGTCCTAGTAGCCAAACACCTTCTGCCTCCTACCAGCAAGAACCTCACAATCACAGGTTACGTGGCCTGCAGTTCCCTCTTACTTCCTGCACAATCTACACACGGTTTCTTCGTGGTAAACTGTGCATGCTCAGACCACAGTCCTGTAATGAGTCCGCTAGATGGCTCTCCTGTATTGTCTTTTGCCCAGGATCTTAATGTTCCTGGATGGCAGTGATGGGATGTTATTTAGCAATCTGTTATTTTTTAGTCGCTAAGTGGTTTTAGCATTAACAGAATGTTAATCATACTTAAAAATAACAAATAATAAACTTTAACTGCTAAATGTTAAATAGCAGGGTCATAGCATAGCACACTGATTTCGACCTGTTAACTGCTAACCTCTACTGCTAATTCTTGAACCTGTTAAACGTTGAAGCTGCTAATCTAACTGCTAAATGTTAAATAGCAGGGTCATAGCATAGCACACTGATTTCGACCTGTTAACTGCTAACCTCTACTGCTAATTCTTGAACCTGTTAAACGTTGAAGCTGCTAATCTAAGCAGGGTCATAGCACACTGATTTCGACCTGTTAACTGCTAACCTCTACTGCTAATTCTTGAACCTGTTAAACAATTCTTGAACCTGTTAAACGTTGAAGCTGCTAATCTAACTGCTAAATGTTAAATAGCAGGGTCATAGCACACTGATTTCGACCTGTTAACTGCTAACCTCTACTGCTAATTCTTGAACCTGTTAAACGTTGAAGCTGCTAATCTAACTGCTAAATGTTAAATAGCAGGGTCATAGCACACTGATTTCGACCTGTTAACTGCTAACCTCTACTGCTAATTCTTGAACCTGTTAAACGTTGAAGCTGCTAATCTAACTGCTAAACATTACCAGTGTATATTTCCATTGAGTGTTGGTCAGTATTTTGAGATTTTTACTCTGTTAACTGCTAATTTAAGTGTTGATGTTTTTTTATATATAAATAATAAATGTAATACAATTTAAGTCGTTTTTACTATTAACATTATAAAAATATAAGACTTAAAAACTATATTTTAAAACATTTGACTTATAACAATAAGTCATATTATTCTAACAGTAAGTCGTATATTACCGCAATTTGTCATACAAACACTTATTTTTATATTTTAAACACAATTATAATACCATAAATAAATAAATGACAATATTGTTTTAGAAATCTTAGAACAAAAATAAATACTGTTAGAAGTATGACAGCCTGTAATACAATACCAGGTAAGATACCTAACAGGAACATTTTAATTAATTATAAAATTAATTCCAAGGAATAAATAATACAGAAGCTTAATAAATACATAGGTCTACATGTAACCTCCATGTATTAAAATACAATATAATTTTCTTAATATTTTAATTAATTATGAACATGAATAAATAAAAGTAGTTTAAATCATGCAGTGGGCACCATAAAAAAGTGCTATAATATAATTCATTCCATATTACTTGACAATGCCTCCAAACCAACCAAGCACACTTAATTGGATATTTAAAATTAACCTGTTAATGGTATTTTCTCATTATGGTCAAAGGTTTATTAAGAAATCCTATAGATTACTAATGCAGGTAGACATACCCTTACTGTATTTGTTTATATCGGATGTCAAAATGAAGATTGAAGAATAAAGTAATGTCATATTATTATTTAAGCTGTGTTTCCCTGCTTGTGCTGCAAACAGCGTTACGTTAGCAGTCTAGATAGCAGTTATAAATGTTACATTAACTGCTAATTCTAATTAGGATTAACACATAGTAGCTGCTAAATAAAATTATCGCTTTTGCCCATCACTAATTGGAAGCCCTTAAGTCTTATGTACAGTTCCCAACAGCCCTGTAAGTGTTGTGTGTTCTCAGACCCAAGGTTCGAGTCCTGAGAGGTCCTCTGACACAGAACTGATCGCTTGAACTAAACGTGGCCACGCAATTTGCCACCTTACGCTGCACTGACGTCACCCGTCCAACCCTTTAGATACAAATACAATGTTTGCTTACCGTAATAGAAGACTATTCTAGGAGGAATGTTCTGAAGCCAGGAGTAAACTTGGTGGCTGCACAGGACGAAGAGCCAAGTGCAACAGACGGCCAGGAGCCACGGAGACATTGCACTTACACGCTCCTAATACAGCACATCATCTGCAACACAGCACAAAGCGTACGGTAAGTCAGTGTCACCAGCAAGTTTGTATCTAATGTTTTAACATGCTATGGTATAGTAAAAGCTGCGATGATGTTCATTAAAAACAAACACACTTTTAAATAAGTATCTTACAGTAACAACAGTTCTGGAGAAACAAATTAGATCCTAACTGCGTGCAACAAACACACAAACAAACACACAAACACAACACACACACACACACACACACACACACACGCGCACGCGCACACGCACACGCACACGCGCACGCGCACGCGCACGCGCACGCGCACGCACACACACACACACACACACACACACACACACAATTACGTTTACTTATTATATTACTCCTGTTTCTCAATTTTATTAATTCACCGTTAGAACTACATAAATTAGCATTATGAATTTTCAAAAATCAGGTGAAATTAAAATTTAATTTGGCTGTGGTAAGGGTTAATTTTCGTACTTTCAATGCAATTTAAAAGTTTAAAATGCTAATGTATGCATATTTTAATGCCGTTTAGATGGTGAAATCAGAATTTCAAAAAGAGGGTAAAAAAAATACTTTCGGAAATTCGCTTCAATCACGACAGCTGGGTGCCGCCATTATTAGAGGTACTTCAGAAAGAACGAACAGAAATTTTGCGCAATTTATACACGTGTATATGTAAGCTACTCGTTTTCCAAACATTGTGCGTTTCAAAACAAATCTCTGCCTAGTTTTGATTTAGCGACCGCCTCGCCGGGGGACATAACGCGCACCCCCGCAACAAAACAAACCCATAAATCCCACCAATACGTAATTTTGACCGACTGCACTGCAGAAATCGAAGCCGCGGGTTGGGAATAGATCAGTTACTGGAATGCAACGTTCCCTTCCTCGTTTAGGCGGGGCCAGATTCGAGGTTAGCGGCGGCTACTTTGACCTCTAATTTAGAATTAGAACTACAGTACTTGTTTATCAAGTTCCCGAGGCTCTGAGGCAGTAATTATACAGCCAAGGATAGCGTGGAATTGCACTGAAAATATAGATTCAATGCTCTACAATTCATAAAGTTACACACAAGTAAAAAATTAACTTTTCTTTTTTTAAAAAAAAATATCACTCAATTATTTATTAGCGAATTTGTAACTGGAGCGGCCATCATGGTAAGATCTAAATTACTTTGAAATTAGCGCCGAAATTGACCTAAATCATTTTTTACGATTGCAATTTTAGCGTGATCCGATTCCAACTTGGTACAAATATCGATTCTGGCAATAGCTTGGACAATTCGTTCAACAATTTCAAGATGGCAGCCATTTAAAATCTGCAAAACATCCACAAAAATAAGAAATTTGACATCGGTCAGGGTTCATTTTTGTAACTTAGAAGTTTAAAAACTTAAAAGTTTAATGCATATTTCAATGCTGATTACGATGGTGAAATCAAATTTAAAAAATATTACTTTTGGAAATTCGCTTCCATCACTCTCCTTTTTGTTTGCAATTCTTTTAATTCTGTAACGTCAGACCATTTTTGTAGCACAACATTTGGAACACCGAAAAGAAATTATAAAATTCTGTTACGACACCCAACGGGTATGCTTTATTTTTAAAACCGTTCTACGTTCGAATGATGCAGTGCGCGCGGGGTTGGCCCTCGAAGCGATACAGAAGTGTAATGACCGTCATAAAGCATTAACAAAATGATAAAGTACATTGTAGGGATATACGCAAGCTGCGTTGGAAAGTAGAACTAGTCCAGCGAGTTAATAAAACCCACTCGTGTAGGCCCGACTAGTTCGGCTTGCAGTAAAAACGCGAGCCGAGAATTTCTCTGCACACTTTCTAATCCACTCGTGTGTTGTGATTTATTGATAAAAAGACTGTCAGATAAAAGCAATCATGTTTGTATCGATAATTACCTTTAACATCTTCCTTGCGTAACGCCAGCGGGTGACGTCACCGAAAGAACCTGTTTTTATTTTTTGACGCCTCTGTGTGTTTTACATTACAATGGCGTACACACACACACAGCTGATATGTAATGATAATTAATCAACTTCGGGATAAAATATGGATCCTTTACACGCCCGACAGTACTTTCACTTTTGAACCGAAGGAAGATTCAAGGAAGCGCCAAGGCGACGTGACTACAAGTCTAGTTTTAATATTCCTACGTAGGTGGCGCCCTTGACGGCAGCGAGTATGTACATTGTAAGGGGTAGGTTATGCAATTTGGATACAGAGGTGTTCGGCAGATATAACAATGCCATTTTAAGGGGATTGCAATTTCCATTCTAAATCAAGCCACGGTTAGTATAATCGTGTTAATACCCAGACCCGTTATCATGAAACGTGTAACAATCCTGATCTCTGGAACACTTTTTAAGGGAGGGGGTCGTTAATTACAATTATAATTTCTGTTTCAAAGTCGAATTCGATGACAAGATTAATGACTAAAACCTTGTTCAATAATTTACTAAACAAACAAGCGGTTATTGATACACACACTAATTTATACACTACCGTCTTTCTAACTTTCAGACTTTAAAAAACCTAACAATCGATTAACTCATTAAAATTAATAACGATTTTGCAAAAAAGTTATTGCGTTTGTACCATTTACCAAGCATAGCAAACGAGCCGTCAGGAAAACGAGGCCGCATGCCGAGTTAAAAATACGTGTAGCTAACTCAGGATACAAACTATTTTGCATTTTTAGATAAACAGAAAAAATAATATGTGCTAGATCAGACTAATTATAATATGTATTATATTTTTAGTTTTTTTACATTGAAAGTAAAACAAAATATATTAAATACATTAAGGAACAGAATCTGACCGTCTGATCATTTTTTTGAGGGGTTGTTAAAATGTTTGTACATACTATAGTATAAAAACGCATATATGTATAAACACATTCATTTGCAGTTCCAATTGATTCAAACCTGATAGAACAAAATCGACTGTGATTCCAATTAACCAAATTTGGACCAATTGTCCACATGAGCCAGTAAAAGTCGTTCAACAATTTCAAAATGGCGATCACTTAAACGCATTAAAAATTCATAACATTTTTGTCTTAAATATTTTTGAAAATCCGATTCCATATCGTAATCAGCGTTAAAAATTGCATAAATTAGGATTTTGAATTTTCAGAATCCGCTGGAATTAAGAAATTTAATTTGACGGCTGTCAGGGTTGATTGTCGTACTTTTCAATGGCATTTGAAAGTTTATATTACCCATACCCTTAACCTGATCCCTCATCCTCATTTGTCTAACTGGCGTAAAGTTAGACTAGGCTAAAGGCTTTTATAACATTCGCGATATTAAGTAAAGTGGTTTTTATTTTTTTAACAAACAACAAACATTAGCGCCGTTTAATGACGGCACAAACGAAACCGAACGCATTAAACGGACGAAGCACATCAATAGCTGACCCATGTAAAAACACTTGGACGAACTAACTGCTGAGTGTTTCTGAAAAAAAATCTAATTACTACCCAACAATCAAGCAAACATTGTAATTATAAAATCAATGCAATCAACCTGGAATAAATTTGTCTCTAAAGTTCTAAACTGTAGAAAGAAGATTATTAAAAAAGTGCGGCACGCATTTATCTCGCTGACGTGATGGAAGCGAATTTTCGAAATACTTTACGCTCTTTTTTAAACTTTGACTTCACCATCATAAAACAGCATTACAACTTGCAAATCAGCATATTAACTTTTAAGCTGCACAGTAAATGCAAAATGCTAATTAAAACTGTTCCAACTCGACCGTTTGGCACTTAATTTTGTGTCCGTCAGGCAGTGTTGGCCAAACGCATAACCGAATGCTTTGTCACTTCCTACCAAAGTATCTTGTAAAGATGGCAACGATATCACAGAACTGCTACTTTTCATAGATCGTCAAATTTCACATATTTATCTAATAGTGAATGGCTGAATTCAACTATTACTAACTGTGAACTGTGAATTGAAATCTCCGAAATCTGTTCAACCAATCCGTGCCCCTAGTTTATTTTATTTCCGCTAAGATCGCGTCGCTTTGCCCTGCGCATGCGTAATGAGTTCACAGTTTGGTCCTACCTATTTACACACTGAAATTTTCACAGTTCACACTGTTGTTAGTGCGGAATTACTGAGACGAGATAAATATTTATTGCGGTTATGCGAGTGCAGTTGTTTCCCACCAGATTTAGCTTGTTATTGGTATTTGTGTAGATAAGATACCTGATTTTGTTTGTTTGTTTTTTCTTATTTATATTAGCCTATAAGAAGCAATTCCATAACAGATCAGCCAAGACATTATTTCACAGTTCACAGTTATTCACAGTTTAATTTAACAGATATTGAAAAGCAGCAGTATCAGTTTTCACATATAACAACATTTCACAGACAGTATCATCTCTAGTATTTTGTATAACGCCCGAACTACACACGTGCAATATTTTCCCCCATTCATTTCCGTTTCTAGATGGCGGGCTCTAATTGAACGATGACGACGTAGTTGCTGGCTA
The DNA here is from genome assembly GCA_022606455.1 of Callitettix versicolor. Taxonomy (NCBI): domain Eukaryota; kingdom Metazoa; phylum Arthropoda; class Insecta; order Hemiptera; family Cercopidae; genus Callitettix; species Callitettix versicolor. Next base: position 8,875,480 of record CM040191.1, on the reverse strand, counting down.
CTTCCTGTAATACTGGTTAAACGGCTCCTCAAATCAGAATTTTGACAGCTCCGAAGAATTTTAAGGAACATTCCATTAAAATTTGCCCAATGACGTACTTCGTAAATATAACGGTTACCGGTTAAATTGGCGCGTCAGGGTGCAGTCGTGGAGCGATGGCCAGACTACGTTGCCAGGTCTAATGTCCTTAGAATCACTAGTACAGTATTTCACCGTTAATCTGTAACGAGAGGAACGCTTCCGAGTACAAGACGCTGTTATTAGATTCCTGAATATTAATTACACGGTTTTATGTTGTCTCCCTTCTGGCCTGAGAGTTTAAAACAATATTCCCATTGAGCACGCCCGACTTAAGCCTACCATACACATACCGGCAAGCCTTTCAGATCCGACTGAACAGGCGACCGGGGATCGAACGAAAACAGAGTTGAGGCAAGCCGGTACGTGTGTGCCACGGTACAGAAGCTCCAGGCCGTCGGCCGCGTGGTAAACAGTGTTTATCTTATCACTATTGTATTGTATCTTTCAGAATTGCGTTCTTTTTGTACGCAAAAATGTCACCGGAAAAAAAAAGTGTTTGGAGGATTTTATTAATGTGTACCAAAGTGTAAAGTGTTTGTGGAATGTAAAGTCTTACTTTTTTTTTAAAGCAAGTCTTTCTCCGTTTTTAATTTGCCTCTGAATCGACTGATTAAGCGAGAATCGCACGCGCATCTTCGTCACTGGGGAACATCGGAATGCTTGCCAGTCTGTATTCAGCAGCATTCAGTATGTGGAATGTTCAGGTCAACTGGCCGCCGGTCTCCGTCAGACTGTTCAGGCATAACTGACAGGCTTGCCGATACGTGTATAGCAGGCATTAGAAGAAGTTTGCTATGAAAAACTTCACACTGTATTCGTACCTGGTTGCACAACTTTCCTTTGAGAATCTAACTACATTCAATAATAAAAACAGGAAGTGAATAATAATAATAACAAAAACAATTGTGTTTAATTGTACAAATCGTTGCGTCTGATCAGCAAATCGGTATATTGAAACATTGATTGTATCGGTAGAAGTGTTTATCCACGAATTTGACACAAGTTGCAAAACGTCCGCCGCTTAACAATAACTTTCTTTATGCATTTTGTGGTGACCCACTAACAGCCGGCGCAGTGAGGAAGAGAAGAGAAACGTACTGTACTGCAGCCTCTCTTTGTGCAACCACGTGATTACGGTTGCATGTTGCATAACCGCCTGCCCATGTGTTAGCTAAGCTGCATTCTGCATTCTACCGCTCTCTATCCACTGGTGAACGGTGCGCAGGAAATCATAAGAAAATCTATTGTATCGCGCCTTGTGATTTAATCGGCGCAGCTGTTTTGCGGGCGTGAAATTCGCTACGTGAGGCTATCGTGGGCGACGCACAAGTGAAGTTCTACCAACTTTATACGTTTTAACCGGAAAGTTCGAACTAGCGTATTTGCGAAAGGAAATTAGCCGTTGCTGCCACGATTAAGGTAAAAGCCATGCCCTGTACGTAACTATTAAATGCGCTTATAATTTGTTATTGTAATGGTGCGTTTATATTGGGATACAAATAGTTCGTAAAAATACACCCTGCATTTACACTTGTACAAATCATTCCATTTTTTAAATGGTAATTTTTTTTCGTCAGTGATAATACCTTTAAGTGCAAATATTCTAAATTTGTAAAATAAAACGATGTCTAGTAATGAGGACTTTTATACTTGTCAATATGTGCACTGATGCAAAAAAAGACCTAAGAAATAGTTCAAAGGCGGTGGTAACAAGAATTTTTAAGAAAAAGAAAAAACTCCCAATGCATAACCTAACACCGTGTTGGTTAATGAACTCAATTTAGATGGCTGGGGATTTAAAAACTGTACAACAAAACAGTAAATTAAACTGTACAAACCTGTCCGCTGAGTAAACAGCTAACTAAACCTAATAAAAAAACTGCAATACCTAAAAACACATTAAAAGTGTTACAAGTCAAAGTATACACAATTTTTTACTCATACAAAATGTGGGCGGAAAGTTTCGAGCTTATACAATTTGTGTGAGCATTTGTATGATGTGATGTATCGTTAATTTGTCAAATTGACTTATAATCATTATGCAAGGGCTCGGTGGTGAATTAAGTTAATGCAGTAATCGCATTGTAAAACTGCACCAACAGCGCTAAGCTATGTGCTACTCCTTTCCCAGAACTGAACACTGCTGACTTCATCAAGTACTTGCACGCTCAGCAGCCAGCAGACAAACAGGCCTAGTTGTACTACTTATGCAAGATGCTTATGTAACAACTAATAATCGGCAGTATTTAGCCTCAGACTGACCGGTATCCCTGGCGCATTGTGCTCTCCCGAAGTGCATTAGCTGGATCTAAACTTTCTTCATTTGTATGTTTTTCAGTTAGATCCCTTCTTCCCAAGCCAAAATGAAACATCGTACCGAAGCTGCGAGGCTACGGGTAAGCTTAGCTCTGGATACCAGACGACCTCCAGGCCGTACTATGCATTCAGGACTCTGTATGGGTAGGCATTTTATTTCCCTAGCTACTTGCGGGATTCGGGTGGCTGGAAAGAAACACTCAAAGTCAGAGGACTGGCAAAAATGGACCTGGTCCGTGAAAACGCATGTAACCCATGGAACCCCCAAGCAGTGAACTGAAGCAAACTGTAGGGACGCTAGGTGGATCTGCACTATCTACAAAGGAAAAAGTGACAGATGGCGTTAAATATCGCAAATCTGTAAGGCGACAGCTTATCTCAAATATGACATACTTCTGTAGATGTACACACGTCTATCGGGGGGGGGGGCAAAAGCACCAACTTAGAAGAGAAGGGTGGCAGGAAATTATCTTCTAATTAAACCTAAAACAAGAAGACCTCTAAAGGATCAAACCTTGGGTGTGATAACTGTCCTTACTGGGTTGAGGGAACTGTACTTCAAGACTACAGCACCATAAGCTACGAACATCACAGGGAAACTCATGAAAACAATGCGTCTCATTACAGGGTGCTTTTGTATGACGTTGCACATGAATATACCACGGAGAAACCGTGTGAAGGTTATACAGTATGAAAGAGGAAACTACAAGCCACATTTCTTGCCACCAAGACGAAAAACGGTTTTGGTTTTTGCTGGAACCCTGAAGACCTCCAGCAGAATAAGCCGATCAGTGGACTGCTAAAAATCACTGTAGGCACCAGTCTACTGAACTAGGATCTAAGAGCTTAGTTGCATAATATGTCCTTTAATAGCGGTGAAATGGGCCACCAAATAACTTTCTTATAAAGAATCAATTGAAACCTGTTGAAAAACCTGTTAAACGTTTTTTACACTCAGTGCCATGAAACCAAACGGAGTTTGCAGTCACAGTACATGAATTACATTTAGTTGTATTTAATGCACTAGAAAGTTTTACCTAAATAACAATAAGTACATCATATAGTTTGCATTTTAAAAGCTGGCTAATTTAAAACGGTTTGAATCGTCTTTAAAAACACTCTTTGAAAATGTTGTTTTACCACATAGGCGCCTAATTTACGCTTGATTTATACATATAAATTGTCGTCGCAAAGCGCATTAATTTTCAAGTGTCTGCTAGTAATTAATAAAAAATACATTTAATTAAATGAGTCACTGCGAGCATTTGCACACGAAGTTGAACACAATTCAGTTATACTGTATTTATTGTGCAATTATAAAAACAGCTAACAAAGCGAAATGAGCTGCGTATAACACTGAACAGAAAAATTAAACACGCGTCGATTAGTGCTGGTGTAAATGTGAGAGATAGCCTGGCGAGATAACAAGATTAATCAAGAAATAAAGGTAAACATCTCCGAGTTGAAGGGAATTGATGATCTTCACGGTTTTGGAAAGGCGTTCATTACACATGGAATATATCTTGTGCAATTTAATTATAGTTATTGAGTTTATCTTCAGAAGAAGCTACAGAAAGTTGTGTCTGTCCTCCCCTCCCTTGTCCGCCATTTTGGATACACTTCTAAGATGATTGACCGTTATTATTAAGTATTAGGTAATGCTCACATGGAAATTACAGTACAGCTGTTCAGATAATCAAGAGTTTATACTGGGTGTCCTGAAGTTAAATCACTCTTCTTACATTATGAATCGATGAACATAGAAAAACCAGTATAAAAATTCTGTTTGTCAAATCTCTTGCATTACGGGTAAATGACAGGAGAAACCGGGTATTCAGTTTGCGAAATGGTTTGTAACTTTTATGGCGTTGCTTTAGGCTAACTCTACTAAATTCTAATTTGGGTGAGAGACATGCAATGCAGTAAGGCTATTTAGATCCGGCGGAGGCGACAGATAGGCTTAGTGATCTCACAGTGCCTCTAGCTCAAACTGCTCTCACTCATCTACTCAAGATACACACATTCACTACTCTACACAACTTGGCTATCTCTAAAGTATAAAGTGACCCGTGCTGATTGAGGAATGACAACGGTCTAATGGTGTATCAAAGTCCTGTGAAACCTGCCGCCCCTCAGTGTATCTCAGCCTTACCCATGAATTTAGGGCTCTGTATAGGCAGATCTCATTTTCTTAGTTACTTGTGGGTGTTTCCATAAATAAAAATAGAATGAGCGGGATCTCACTGAAGAATAAAAAAGTTGGCCAAATAAAGCGGAACCTAAGTAATGAAGGTCAGGAGAAAGAAAAATTGAAAGGGTATTAGAAGAGCAGGCATCTGCAATCACCTCATTAAGGAACTGGGAAGTCAGATATTAGTAGTGAAGGAACTATCCACCATGAATTCTCTCGAAATACTAGACTTTATAAACACAGTAAGAACTGCAGAAGAAGCATTTTAGGATTATAGAACTGAGCATTTTAGGAATATAGAAAGGTGGCACAATAGATCTGCAAAGGTCGCAGTGCAATAGTAACCCTACAAATTTATTTATTCAGTAAATATAGCAGGCATCTGCAAGCACCTCAATAAAGAACTGGGAAGTCAGAAGTGGGGGGAGCTACCCACCTTGAATTCTCTCCAAATCCTAGACTTTATAAACACAGTAGGACTGCAGAAGAAGCTGTAACTGAGCATTTTAGGAGTATAGGAAGGTGGCACAATGGATCTGCAAAGGTCGCAGTGCAATAGTAGCCTTAACAATTCCTTCATTCATTCAAGACTACTTAGAATCATGGTATCATTTTCATCAATTTAAAGATTTTAAAATGGATTTTAAATTTTGAACACAAAAAAATATTTACTCATTGTATGTTGTGAACGGTATTTCAGTTTAATCGCCACTTTAAGGAAGACTGTAGATGTATCGCATGCGGCAGCCGAGATAATTTTTTCGTGATGCACGATGCTCTGAAATAAAACGAAAATAAATTCACGTTTTGTTACGAAAAAAGTAACTCTTAGAGATCGGCTCTATGCTTAGAAAAACTGACCTTGTTTAAAAATCAGCTACCAAAAAAATATAAAAAAACGATTTGACATACAAATTTACAGTTGCTCATTTACATAACATTGTGATAAAATTGAGGAAAATGAAATTTTCCTTTTTATTTTGCCTTTTTTCTTTGAAGTTGAAAACGCTCCCACTTCGACACAACTGGCATTAACTGATTTCCTGAATGATTCGGTGAAAAAAAGATAAATAAATATTGTGACGTAAGAATTCGCAAAATACTTTAGGTGGAAAATACAAGGAAAGTAAAAATGTTTGTTACATTAATATTGCGCTAATATTGTGCGAGCAAATATTTTCGTGTTATAAAATTAAATAAAACTGCCCACAGATCAAAATTAACATCTGCTGTTTATCAAAACATCTATCAGCCATAATTAAGATTATGTGATCTGTCTTTATGTCCAGATATTGGAATACTAGCATAAAATGATAAAAAATCCTATTTTTTTTACATTAATTACATTAATTAATTTACATTAAATTAAACAAACGTTTAAATAAAAACAATTAGAAATTATCACCCTAAATTCACTATTGTTTACTTAATGTGTCTTAATTATCCTACCCATATTCCTGAATTCTTACTTCAAAACATAATTCTAAGAAAATTTGTAAATGTTATGGTGGGGCAGCGTGAATCTTTCCAACTGCATGAAATGAGTCTGACACACTTGTTGTAGATCCTGGCGGTATGTTTTGTAATATAATAATTTAATAATGTATAAAATTAAATTTAATTCCATGGAAATCGTTGCACATATTCAGTTCGGTATACAATTTTAGACTTATGAAAACTGCGATATTTTGCGTTTTCAGAAAACTGCGACTCTGAGGGCTACGTGCTATATTTAGCAAGGGATGAATGTCAATGGCCTTAACGGTTTTCCCATTGCGGTAGTTGCACTTCAAAGAGATCCAACTTCGTGCGTGCGTGTGCCAGCGGCTATCAATATCCGTACAAAGTGCCGTTAGTCCGCTTTTCTTTCTGATAACAAGGCCGACCTTATCACTTGTTGTAGATAATGAGAACTGTATTTAGATAAAAACGTGAAACTTGCATCAGTAAATACAACCAGTAGGCGTAGACAGATGGTTTGAAATGGAACGACAAGCGTGAATTCACGACTTTCTTCAAGAGCAGAAAAGGTGGACAAGTGTGTTGGTAACCAAATCTCAAGTGTGTTGTGTGCCATATCTCAAATAGGCTATAGAGACAAGCTGAGGAGCAGGGTTACCAGCTCAACAACAGTCAAAAACGGTTGATGGCCCGTCTTTAGGTCCCAACAGGGGGTGAAGACTAGCTGCACCTATTGAGAGGATTTAGACGTCCCTCGCGGTACCCGAATCTAACACACACTTACAACACTACACTTAAGACTTTAACACTTTACACTCACATTTACATTTAGGCAGGCGATAATAGCCTCAATGTGCTTTTCGCCTTAAATTGACAAAAAAACGCCTTTAAGTTTACGAGAGCAATTATCAGCGCGCGCGCCACACACACACAAAGTGATCAAGATAGGCGCTCATTTCAAGGTTCCGGGTTTAGGTATTACCATGATGACAGATCCAATAGCTCATTTTTCGATGAAAATTAGTTTAATAGAGTGCATGTGAACACTGAACTACAATATAGGTCCTACTGTAATAAAATTAATTACATTCTCTGTAAAGTTAATAGGTAAACGCAGAGTGTAATAGGGATCTCAGGTATTTTATCTTTCTGCATGTTAGTGCATCTTAGTGCATGTTAATGGCAGCTTTTTTAAAAACTTTATGAATAATTATGCATAGGCCTAATTTTAGTTTTTTTAAGTAATCAAAAGTCAATTTACTGCGATACTTATTAAGTTAGTTCAATCTATTTTTCAGCTCTAACACATTAAATATAATACTGATATACTGATAACTCTAGAACCGATCAGAAAAAAATCTCTGTCAATTTCTTCTTTTTTTTGTTATTTTAAGGCGAAAATCACAGAGGCTATTATCGCCTCTCTAAATGCGTGTGAGTGTAAAGCGTTAAAGTTGTAAGTGTATTGTTGCAAATGTGTGTGTTAAGACTCGGGTACCGCGAGGGACGTCCAAATCCTCTCAATAGGTGCAGCTAGTCTACACCCCCATGAGGGGGAACAAGTGACAAGTCTTGATGAAGAGCGCACATTCGAGCAAATCAGAAATGCAGATAAGGCGATTTTCATAAATTTTCCTAATGTGTATTTGAATTATTAAATCTACAGAATGGGGAATAAGTACAGTACTTAATCACGTACAGGACAAGTTCAACAGAAGTAAAATTATTAAAATATTGTGATTTGTAACAGTCACATTAATTATCCAAAGTAAAATTTCAGGTTACAACAATGGCCGACAGTTGAATGTATTTCTGACGTAAATGACAACCATAAGGCGAAAAAAAGAAATACCCTTCCTGTGTTTAGTGGTTTGGTGACCGCGAACTTAAAACGACCTTGACTGTTTTATCAACAACTGATAAGATCATTCTTTTTCCCTGTAGGTAATAATTAATTACTGAATTACCAAAAAAGCAGTGAAAAACTTGTAACTGACTTTGACCTTTATCTTAGTTGATATCAGAAGCTTTGTTCAAATAATTGGACTTTTTGCTGCTATGAACGCAGCAAGCTACAAGAACAGAGGGGAAGACGTTTAAGAAAATAAACAAAATTATCATCTGTTTAACTGTAGTTGAACGCTGTGCCACAAGATGCCACCAGCAGCGAGCGCTCACATATCTCTCATAAGAGTTATCATTCTCGTATTCAACGCTCTAACGCATTAAAAGTTCTTCCGTAACAAAGGTAGGTAAATTAAATAAGTATACAGTTTTCATTATGTCTGTATTTTAATAATACGATAAGTGAAATATTATTAATATAAGATAACATGAGGTGATTAGGTTAAATTACACTCATGTTAGTTTTGAAAAAAACAAACAGTTTTGTTCATCTTTTAAGCATGACGAAACAAAATATACATTTTATGAGTCCACACTTTTCGACCCTCTAACCAAAGCTGCAACAAAGCAATGCGCTAAATTCATCAGGAGTGGGCAGTATATAAGATGATGCCTCACTTGATATGTGTAACATTTTGAACCTTAAAAACTTCCAAAGTGCGTTTGTATTTTCATCGCTTAAGTGAGTACGGAGTACGAACCTTTGTACACTTAGCTGACACAAACTGATAACATTCTAAACGGCTACCTGAAACTGTTAAGGCAACCAAGAGAAACTAGTTACAAACTCTATAGGCAGAAATTCAATTTGCAGTTAACGGTAGGAAATTATCTATTAAATCAGTAGAGTAATGAGGTACCGTAATTCCAAACGTAGAAAAAATAGTCCACTTCCCCGTGTCCGGTGTCATTCTAACTGCACATTTCTGTCAACAACAAGAACAAATATTTCCGTACTTATATTGAATGCGGTTTGAAAAGAATCTAAATTGTTCAAATATAACCCATAAATAAACATGAAACTAGTCTTTAATTCAAATCATATTTGTGGAATTGTTTGCTTTTCATACGATATCCCAATTAATCAGAATATGATAATTGAAACTGCCAGAATATTCACGTAAAAACTGGAGTTCTCAAAAGTTCTAGTTGTGGTTGCAAAAGTTTTTAAAATCATTTTTGATAGCTAGGAAAATTAAAACATTGTACCTACATAGTTTCACAAAATTCTTTTTTATTCAGTGACTATGTTTTCATAATAATACAACTTTAGACATAGTAAATCCAAAAATTATAAAGTGTGTTTATATACTAATACAGCTGATATTAAAACTGGAAGGGAGAAGGTAAAGAAAGGAAGGATTGGCAATGTAAGCAGGTTGGGAAAACCCTAAACAACAGGCTTGAGGTAAGGGAGAGGGGCTGAGGTTAGCCTGTTCATTTAAATTAAAATTAGGATTTTTATAAATAGACCTATATATTTCCAGAATTTCTTTCTATGGATTGCAGTGATATTATTCAAATTAAAGGGATAACTAGATTTTAATAAATGATTCGCAAAATTTGAGTGATTTTTTCGTACTTCCAACAACTGAAATGTTCTTTAACACGAGTTTTTCTTGCTCTTCCAGATTATCCTACGAATTCACAAGGGCATTTTCACAGACAACTCTATATACACCACTGTTTGGTAAAAGATCTATTTTATCCTTACTGTTGACAATGTGTTTCTCTGAGTCCCATATAACAGTAAAGAACAGGCTTATAATTAATTTCACATAAGATTATAACTTATATATCCCGATACTTAAAACTTTATAAAATAAAACGCTGACTTTTATCATCACTGTTTTTATAAAGAGTACATTTTCTCAGCAAATATCTGTAAAACAAACAACTGAGGTACCTAACACGACACTGTTATCTTATCGTAAGAGATAAAAGTGTGTTTTAACAAGGTGGCTGTCGGTTAGGTAACTTTGCTGGAGTAAATAAGATTTAAAATACCGAAACCCCCATGCTTGTTAGGTTATGTTTATTTACAATTTACACAGTCTAAGCTCGTTTCAATTTAACAATTTAACCAACGGATACTAAAATAACTATAACAGACACTAAATTAACTCTCATGCACCAAAAAAAACGTCGACAATTTATAACCATAAAGGAGACGCTATTTCTTTATCTTAGTGTCAAAAATTACACTCAAATTGTATTTCTCACGTCTGAAGTCTGAAAATTTGAAATAAAAATTACATATGGTATTTATATGAGTATAAAGATATCGTGTTGAGAAATTATCTCAGATAGGGGTCTAGTACAGACTTTGGTATTTTTTATATAGATACCTAACCGCAATTTTTAGAGATAATTTCTTTCTCTATTCTAAATTGTGTGACTATGTGGCTAATCCCGTGGAACCTCAGAGGATGGTTCATAAACAGTAGTTTTAAATTTTGAACCAAATTAGAGACGTTTGCTCTAGACCGAATAACATGCTTAACCAACCACCATCAGTGGACGAACATCCAGATAAAAACGAAATACTGAATTGCTGAATACAGATTCTAAATAAATACATAGTATCACAACAGCTTCCCGTTCGATCATTAAAAGCTGCACATTTCTGCTTGACAAACGACAGAATCTACGTTCCACATCGGGGTATCGTTTCCCAGTACTGCCAGACACAGACAGGGCTGTTGACATCCAACCAGGCCAGATGCGACGACACGATTTGAACTGGTTTTTTACGCCGCGAGCACAAATCTTTTGCGTGGCCGTGTGCGCAGAAAAACTGGCAAATACCGGAAACTGGTGTGCCGCTGTCCTGCCAACTGCGAGGAACTGGAAATACCGCTTCCAGTTCTGCCTTTATTTAGCTTTCAAATAAAGTTTTCTTAAAATTAAATAATCCACACACAGAATACACATTGCTAGTGGATGAGTACGTTGCGTCCTCAATGTCCATACCGAAATCATTTTAACCAAAAAATCGCTCAAAATGAGCCAAAAACTGTATAATTCCTTGTGAAAAAATACACGCAATTTCGTTTCACATTTATTAGGCTATTAACAAATATTTTTTTAAAATGTTTTACTAAACAAAGTAGGCTGTACCGAAAATATAATTGTGTGCGTGTGTGTGTGTGCGTGCGTGCGCGCGCGCGCGCGTGTGAAAAATTGATGTTTTTACATCATTTATTAAAAAGTGTTCAATGAAAATTGTATTAAATGAAATAGCAAAAATTAAAAATATACCAGCATTACAACAGCAACAATATATAATTTTGAGTACAGTCGGATACATAAGTGTTTTAAAAAAATAAAGTAGCCTACTCAGTTATTTTACCTTTTTGTTTATTCCTTCTGACCCTTTCGATCGGATTTCCTCAAATATCTTGCGTCATCAAATGCACAATGCACTTTGAAGTGCACAGATACAACCGAAACTCAGGACCATGAAATGAAACCAATCCTGATCTCTAGATCGCTTTTTGAGGGTACGTTTTGAGGGTGTATATACTATAATACATAACCTGCATACATTAGCAACCTCACGTTTGCAATTTTAGTCCGATTCGATTCAGACTTCGCAGAAAAATCGATTTTTGTAATATTTTGGACAAATACATTAATTAACCACGGAAATTCGTTAACAGTTACAAAAAAAATTTTAATTTTATTAAATTAGTAACTTTTTCGTTTTAAATACATACATACATACATACATACATACATACATATATATATATATATATATATATATATATATATATATATATATGTATGTATGTATTAAATTAAAATTAATATTTAAATTTGACGGTCTGGGATCATTTTTGTATTTTCTGTGCAATGAAAGTTAAAAACGCCAGTATAAGCTAATAATTTCGTTTTGATTCTGAAATCTGACTTTCAGAAAAAAAAATAAGATACAAAAATGACACGAAAATTCGCTTCCATCACGTCAGCGAGACAGCTACGTACCGCTGTTTCTTGTCATCTTAGAGTTTCAATGTTTTTACTAAAACTGTTCATTAATGAAAGAGTTCTAAATTCACTTTGTGATCAGTATGTATGCAATTATGTAGGCGCAGAGCATGAAAATAGTTGCGTCAAGTATAAATACTTGAAGTACAACCACAAGACAAGGCATTAACTGCGCAGCTGCGGTGAGTTGGTGAGCAGAACCGGATCACCAAGTCGTGTGTGGTCATAATAGAACACAGAACTAACCAACGTAGCCTACTATCTAATACCTAGTGGCTGTACACGAGCACGCAATAGCCTGACGTTATATTATTTGTTTTCTAAAAAAAGGTTAAAAAATTTAAAAAACTGCGACTTTCAAGTGCCTCTTAACATGCGGATTAAAAGCACACATTGTATAAAATGAAAATCAATGTAAGCACATAAAAAACACGAAAATAATGCAACGAATAACGCGTCATTTTATGATACGAAAACAAGATTTTAAAACATTGATTTTTTTTTAATTATTTTGATTAACTGCCATTTTTTAACTGATTAACAGACTTTCTCAATAACAAACTCGCACAGTTTCCCCCAAGTTTAATAAAATCTGACTTAAATTGCTACACCAGAATGCTAACTCATACGTAATGTACAGAAGGATCACTGAATAGAAGTTAGGATCAATGCACATTTCACGTCAGGTCTTACCGTACTGGCAGCTTCAACATCCACTTTCGTATCCCATTCGTTTCGAATTTTTTTTTTCGTTAATTAGGTGTCCATGTGAACACTGGTAATTAAATAGGATAAAACACGATTTGAATTTGTAAAGTATTAATTTAAATTTTAATAACTAGTTTTGTTTTTAATTAACGAACTACCGAATTTTTTTTATTTAAATGCATCCGAACAGTTCGGCTACATGACCTCCCAGGCACAACTTTATACAAAAGGAACGCAATTCGAAAATTACTTTGTAGCATGTATCATGTTTTAGGGCTGGTTGTGATGTTAGATTTTGCATGATGCAACCCCGTATATAAAACGAATCGTTAATTTAATTTTGATAAGTATCTTAATAGTAAAAGATCCCCAATTGTTTTTGTTGTAAAAGATGCAATTGTTTTGTATGAATTAGTAAACGATCAGCTGATTTCATTGAACAGTTGATAGGCTATAAGAAGTTTTAGATTATGTCGTGTTTTCTAACAAATTATCGTAATTAAAATAAAAAAGTGAGCGAAAACATGATAGATGATTTTTATTTTTTGTTCAATAACGTAAATTGTTTTTAAGGGGCCTTCAAAACGGTTAAACAAATTAAAAAATCACTTGAACGCTGCCTTTTATTCGATTTTTTGGCCCCACTTAACTAGATACACGTCACGTAAAATATCAACCATAATTGTATCAAGTAACAGCACAAAAAATACCGCTAATACAGCATAGGCTATTCCAGCTTCAGGTGATTCCAACACGTGCGTCAGTAATTTGGGTTTTAAAACAATCACTGCAACAACAGAGTTTCTGAACATTTTAAAATGGATTACAGTTAGATTAGGACAAAAACAATGCTATGTAGGCTCGGACTTCGGACTAAGTCACTATTGTATACAAAATGACAAGGTCATTGTCCTCACTAAGGCAAGTGTAAGGCTATTGTATTTAATACGGTAAAGGCTAAACACTTAAGACCGTATTAGTTAACTGAACCTAAGCGTGTTCAGCGGGTGGAATTACAACTGGTTTGTAGGTCTAAATTAGGATTTTGTTTAGTTTAAAAGTAGCTTGGTTAGCTGTATTTTTAGTAAATTTCTACTGGAAAATTACCATTATGGTAAAACCCAGACCCAACGTTTTAGCAAGCTCACGTTCGCCATTTTTTTCAGATTTATTGAAACTTGGCATAAAAATCAACTTGGTAATTGCTTGGGCGACCAACAAAATTCAATTGTTTGAAAATAACGGTCATTTTATTTGTTTAAATTCGTAAATATCGCTCTAATACGTTTGAAAATCTGATTACACCATCGTAATCAACGTTAAACACACCGTGAATTCGCGTTTTGAATTTTTAAAATCCGATGAAATTACAAAATTTATTCTGACGGCGGTCGTGTTCACTTCCGTATTTGCAATGTAATCTGAAAGTTTATAATGCGCATTTTAATGCCGTTTATGACTGAAAATTTCAAAAAGCTACGCGACACGATGGTCGATGTGGCTAAAGCACCGTTCAGTCTGCTGCGCTCTGAACTGCGCACCTTAATGTTCTTAGTTCTAGCCACAGTTACTCCTGTTGCGCCCTTAACGTTTACACTGATCTTTTGCCTCATTAGTCCAACTGGCATACAGTATGAACGTTAAACAAAGAGGACAAAATCAAAAGGCTTCCATCACGCCTGCGAGATAGCCGCGACTGTTTCTGTTCTTACAGGGGCAGGCGCAACCGATTTCGTTAAGCCTGTCTAAATTTGCGAACCTCGAAGTCAGTAGGTTCGAGACTTAAGCTACTGCCGTCAACCCCAATCCCTCGTTCTCATTAGTGTAAGTACTTTTGTTGCTCTACGAAAGTTTTTATAAAGCCTATAAGTGAAAGCACTTATATTTAGGTTGACGTCCGTCCGTACGTCCGTGTACGTTATTCGCCGCAGAGCAAAAACTGCTCAGTTTTGGTTGAGACTTTAGAACCAAACGTTACTTCCATTCCGCAGCGAAATCTTTGAAGTTAACCAAAACAAACGGAAGCTGTTGCACAAAAATTAACATTTCCTGAAAATTTGCACTCAACATTTCATTCCACAAAATTACGGATGAGAAGCAATCGGTAAAATTAAAAATAAGCTATGACTGATAAAAGGTACCACTGTCATGCAGTTACAAAGTGACAGCTGAAGGCAAAAACTTTCCGTTCATCTTTGTCATTTCAGCCTAATTAGGACTTCCTAGTCACCTCTCTGGTAGGTGACACATAATTGGCACATCGAAATTTCCCAAACCTCAATGCAGTGTGAATCCTACCCGGAATCTGTCATTTAAAAGGTGAGACTCCTAACCAAGAATTCCCAACCTTTCCATCATTGAGCACCATTTGGTATTTTCACTGTAATTTAGCGTTCCGCCTGAATACAGGAGAGGGTCTAAGGTCAGGCAGTCCTCACCCGAAAATTGTTGAAAATCGGATGCGAAATATGTCCTTGTTTTTCTGAGCGACATATTTGTGCTTTGTTTGGTAACAAAGTAAATAGTGCACAAAGAAAACTTCATTATCTGGGCTGGTATAAAAAATATGCCCTCCCAAACTTAGTTGTGTTTCGAGCAAAACAGTGGGCCTAACTGTAGTCCATGTTTTGAGTTCGTGTTCCGGCCGGATTTGTGAGTGTCCCGGTCAGCAGTCAAAAATTACAGTAAAATAAAATTCGTAACCAGAACACTAAAAGCTTATATTATAAAATTCAAACTGTTGTGCAGTACCAAAGATCAATAAGGCTGGTTAACAATAATATAAACTGGTGATTCAAAACAGAATATTAATTCGGTTGGCAGTGATCAGCGAATCAGAAAATCAGCGCTGAGGAAAGTGATACTAAATTTTCTTCAATGTATATTTGCGCGACAAAATGTTTGATGCGCAAAAATGTTGATGCGAAGTCAACTGCAAGAGCTTAAATGTTGCGCAAGGTTCTCTCCTGCTCAGATTGATTTTATAAGACATATAAAAAAAACAATTCTTAGGAAAAGGTTTGTGAACAAGAGTTTAGTTAGTTTTCTTAAGAAAAGAATAATTTTCCTGCGTTTAAAAGCTATTAAATAGGAAAGAAAAATTAAGTTGTCATAAGTTCTGAAGTAATAAATTTCCAAATTTTCCCGGGGGAAACCATCTTTTTGCCTAATGGGGTGTTCTCTGCCTTCCCAACCAGCAAGTGTCCTGTCCAGGTTTCACTCTTTGAAAATACGTCAAGTTTACCTAACTGTAATAGCGAAATAAAGTAAGGCAAACCTTCTGTAAGCAAGCTGCATCGTTAGATGTCTGAGCTTCGGGAAATACATTCCTGTCTGTATTCGAAAATAAACCATTTTTTAAAAACTATTTAGTAAATTAAACTTTTTTTACACGACCGTGCACCACCACGCTTGGGAAACCCTGCACTGGATAATACAGGGCTCTAAGTGTCAAAACATCCTCTTTTACCGGGCCCAGTTCACAACCTGACTACACCACTTAAACCCCGTTTTTATTTCGAAATATAGGCTAGTTCATGTTTGGTTAACATTACGAAGATAACTATAAAATTTGAAAAGTATTAATTTAAAACGACTTTATGAGGTTAGGTTTATGGAAATAATCAATTGTCTGTGCTGCCGTCACTAATTCTAAGAAAACACTACGTCATGAACTTTTCTTGCACTGCCTTCTTCTTAGTCATTAAAACACTTTAACTGAAGAAAAGATAAAATAACATGAAGCTGATAAAATAAACAGTACAAAACAATTATCTGCCTACTTTAATCGAAGCAATTATGCCGCTAAAGAAAGTCGCCTTCCTGTAATAAAATTATAACGTTTATAGTTTATTACTCAATTACTTATCATCTTATCAATTTAGAGGAATCAAAACTTTGAATATTCTCATGCACTCGACAAGCCTATCCGCAAAAGTAAATTTCTGATTGTACCTACTTTATCGTTGTAGTTCTGTCAACGGTCGGTAGATAGTGTTGGTGTTAATTTTCCGGGAAACGTTGCTTTATTGTACTCGAAATCTTGAAATATCGTATAACTTCCAAGTACTTCACTACTTCCGCATTTCTGTGAGTAGAGGATTGAAGTTTGAAGTGTACAATCACTTCTTGTAAAACTAAATTAAAACAAACCGCATGTTGAGTAATTACTATAAGGGATGAAAAATTGGGTGACTATCATGAACAATGTGACGTAACAATTTACACATATTATCTGGGTATTATTTTTAATTAAATGATGGACTGTTGATATAAGTTTAACTATACTACCGTATGTGTACATGAATTACGCCTAATATGCTTGTAATAGAAGCGAATTCCTAAAACAATTTTTTTAATCTCTTTTTTGAGACTTAGATTTCACAGCGTTAAACCCGCATATATTAGCATTTAACAAAAAAATTTCCGGGACCACTATCAAATCAAATTTTTTAATTCCAACAGATTCTGAAAATTTAAAATGCTATTTAATACAATTGTTAAATCGAACTTCAAAAATACTTATGAAGTCATAACGGCAAGCGACAGCGAGCTAATACACTAACACATGCACATGCACGCACGCGCACACGCACACACACACACACACACACACACACACACACACACACACACACACACACACACACACACACACACACACACACACACACACACACACACACACACACACACACACACTTCAAAAAATGATCTACATTTCAATCATTTTTGAAAAAGCAATCTGCATTTCAAGATTGCTCATTTGGTCTGGGTCTTGCTCCAAATGCTCATTTTTCAATGGAAATTAGCTAAGAAGAGTTTATCTGTAACGATTTAAAATGTGACAATTTCATGTCGCACATTTCATGCTCGCCGCCTTTAAGAAATAATCACGTCCCATAAAAGCGGTACGTTTTCACATTTAAACTGTTTTTTAAAATGTACATAAGACAACAGTAGCCATCTTGAGTTGAACAACCTGTATAAGTTAAGTCAAAAATAATAACTAAGGAGAATCGTTCTCCATTGTTTCTCCACCCGAGCCTCTCGGAAATAACGCAGAAGTTTTGAGTTATTTTATCGCAACAAAAGAAGCAAGCGAAGGCACAAATTAGTGCAAAGATTCGAGGGAAAATCTTGACGGGATTAATTTGTACGATAAACCCAATGCCATGACTACAGCGGGCTTTAGCTGTACAAACTTTGGGCTGAACTTTATTCCAGACAAAAACGCAAATATAAATACTTCATAACATATGTTAAAGTAAGTCTAGTAGATGGTAAATTAACCATAAAAGCTATGCGTAGTATAAACCTTATATAAGAATTAGCTTACAGTACTGAATAGTGATTACTAATGAAAAAAACTGTAAATATGCAGTATGTTTTTTTCGGTAATTTTTCGCTAAAAGTAAGCCGCCTCGGTGGCCTAGTTGATAGTGTACTGGGCTTTTACCCCGAGGACCCGGGTTCGATTCCCGGCCAGGGTTTGGCATTTTCATACGCTATAAATCATCCCATCGTCTGCATTAGCCCAAGTGTGCACAATAGTCGGACGTTAAAATTGCATGCCTAAAAGCAACAATTAAAAATATAAAAGTGCGGAAAGTACGGCAAGTAGGATAAAAATCGAAAATAAGTGACTAGCATAGCCTCAAAATTGCTACCGCGCGAAAGTAGGTAACGTGTTTTTGATCGCTAGAACGACAAAAAAACCTTTTACTTTTTTTAATATTTAACAATTACATGGATGACACGGTTATTTGGTGGAAAACCTACTAAATTAAACGGACGCCATTTTAACAACGTTGCCATTACAAGAACGAACAAAATAATACGTATTAAGAATGTGATAAGTAGAATATTAGAATGTGATAACGCGCATGAGCAGAACGTCTATGAAGTTAAATCTCGTATGTTTCATACAATGTAAACAGCAATGACGTCACAATATAGTTCCGTAAAAAAACAGCCTAAAATCGTAAGTAATCTAAAAAAGATATTTTCCGCGGATGAATGTGTTCATTGAATAATAACGTATGTAGTAATAAAAGGAAAAAATATTCAAAAATCGCTATTTGAAAAAAAAAACAATCTACACGCATAAATACCAAGAGAACTATATTGTTACATCTACGATTGTTTTGTTAACAATGAATATACATTTTTATTTATAATTGTATTAATACACATGAATTCTTATACATTTATGCAGTCATGTGGTTCTCATTTTTAATACCGATGATCTTTTTAACATATTATTTTCGCGCTTCGCACTGTATTTAGGATGCTTAAACACCAATTTCTGCGTTCAAGGAGGAATTTCGTTTTCCCTTAAATTCTAGTTGCACTCTGATCCTAACTAAGAAATTTAATTACTATCGGTTCAGAAGGTTTAAATAAACACACTGAGAAAAAGGAAACAAAAATTTTGTTTATATAGTAATAATTCTTATGTCAAAACGGAAGCGTTACTGACTTAATACCGGATGTTACAGTTCGAAATACAGTGCTAGCTTTATCAGATCAGCTGTCGACAGAAATGTTCTATTGAACAGTCACGACTGAATGCGCCATCATCAATGCATCGATAGTAATCGATTCGACAAAGGTAGGTCAATCGATTAGTACACATTTAATGCCGATTGACAACTGTGATCTGTACATAAACCTGAATAAAGGTTGAAATGTAAACAGAACGAGATGTAGGCCTCGTGCAACGGCGTCGCGAGGAGAAAGGAAACTAAGTTAAAAAGTGAATATTCAACAATTTCCCAACTGTGGAGAAACTGCTGTTTTAACCTGTCTCCTAATAAATAGTTAATGTAATTTAATTAAAGTGTATTTAGCAAAAACAAACACTATCAGGGATGCACTTACCCACACTGCATTACTGACTCTTTAATCCTCTAACAAACGTCACGCTTTAAATAATATTTGTAAACTAGCGTATTTTAAAACATTAACACATTTTGTTACATTAAGAAAAATGTCACTTTTAAAACGAAAATTCTTCATTTCTGACGAGTAAATTCGTCAATGAGGTGGTAAAAAAATTGGTTTTGCAACAAGGTCATGTTCTACTAACATTGTTGAGATAAGCGTTTCTGCAAGACGATTTTACCACCTACAGACGTGGGAGGATCGCTGAATCAACTGTTACGGGATTCTGAAGGCTAAATACATAACTATATGTCAGCCTGTTAAGAACACCAGTGGGACAGAGAGAAAATGTGCGAGTTAGAGGTTGAGTCCCTACTCTATCACCACTGCTTCCTACTTTTCCTTCACTATCGCTGAGTAACAGTTTGTAGACTCAGATTGGCAGACTCTGTGTCAACTTACAGAATGAATATGAAACCAAAATAACTCCACGGTCTGCTAATTTTAATTTTTTATTTGTTCAAATTATGTTCATCATTAATTTTTACAATAGGCCTATCTACTTCAGACAGCTCTGGACCGACTGATCGCAGGTTCGAATTCCAATTTCTCCTACACGTGATATTCCATTATAGTGCGATTTCCTTATATTTAGTCACGATGTGAAAGTATTCCAGCTTGAACCTTGAACGCTGTAAAGTATTTATGCTGAACTTACGTCAGTTACACACCTTCGCCTGCGCAGTGTTAAGATAACTTCGACTGACATGTAAAAAATATTTTCGATGCGCGAATATGGTTAAGTACGAGGTAATTGACTTCTATGGAGAGTTACCAAGCAACCGACTATTGGTTACCGGACGTTCGATCTGATTCTAACTTGGTTCGGTAAAAATCAAAATCCACTTTAAAATGGAAGCCGTTTTTATTAGCCTACTTTGGAGGTCTAAATTCCTTTTTTTGAAAATTTCACTTTTGAAAATCCGATTGCACCATCTTAACTGACAAAACATTTCAAATAATAATACGCATTTTCTGAAAGTGCACTAATCTATGCACATTTTAACGATGATTGTGATGGCTAATCAAGACTTATTTTACGTGTTTTTACTGTAAAATGTTCGCATATTAAAATGTTCCTTAGAACACATTTTGAGAAGGTAGTAACAAACTTTGTTATTTTTGAAAGTCTCCTTGCCATTACGTCATAATACTTTATTCGAAGCAATCAATAACAGCTTCTTCATGTAGGCTATACTGCACTTGTTTGTCAGGGACATCACTGTACCACAGACCCTACCGATTCCTCCAAAAATTTCAAGCACACCTTTGAAATGATGTAACTTTCAAGACTATGGTAGGATAGGTGGTCGATGTGGCTAAAGCACCGTCTGCTGCGTCTCTGAACTGCGCACGCTGACCCCTCGTCGTCAAGAGTGTAATTGGTATAAAGTATGGACGTTATGACGAGGAAATAAAACAGCTCAGCTGTGAAAATTAGTCCTTAGCCGTGCGATACCCATGCAATATCATGGTAAGATTTACACCGTTCGATAGGAAAGTGCTAAAAGAAGTATATTGACATTTGTCACTAAAATTCACTGTTATTGCTTTATTTTTCTGCATACCAGTAACGTATGAAATTAATTTTCGCCAAATTAGACCTCTTATCAGATAATGAAGTGAGTTAGAATATTATTGATCTAACATTTTATGAAGATATATTTTATTAAAAACAAAATGGCGGCTAATGGGAAAATGCAGCGTTTCCGGATATACATTTATTTGAACTTTTTCATATTTTTATATGTACAGTCAGCTCCCTATAGAGCGGCCGTAAAGATTTTGAATCATCCTATACGTACCGTAGTTTTTCAATCACATTTTTACCACCAGCTGCAACGTTATAAAATACATTATGATGTTTAGCATTACCATGGTGGTGGTGGTGGTGGTGGTGGTGGTGGTGGGGTGGGGGGTTGCTTTATATATTTTCCTACCAAAGTGGGTTAGACAGTAAATCTTTTATTATTACCCTCTGTGCAAATAAAGATTTCATTAGCTCTAATGAAAACCATAAAATAGTAAAGTACAGTCTGCAACAAAAGAGATTTCAACTCAATTTGGAAGATGGAAGGAAGGGTAGGCTATGGAGGTCATGAGTAGTGCTTGCTTTATTTATACAAAAAAACAGTGTTGCTTATCCAAAAGGCGAGATCCGAAGAACTTATTTTCAGAAGGACTTCACCTTCATGCGTTGTCCTTTTATTTTATTATGTAGTCCACGAAATTTAAAAAATGTAAATAATTCAAAATTAAAAAAATATTACCATTTATATAAAAATTGTTAAAAACCGCAGGGGTCATTTTGTTTTCAAACAATTAATAAGATCACCAAGCTTGATAAAAAATAATTACATCTTTTGTGTTCTTATTAGTATAGCCTATCATTAGAATAGGTCTCGAGTTCGATCCCGAGGAGGCTGATTCTCGTGTTTACGCAACACTGCATGGGACAAAATCAAGGAGCGATCCAGGTTAAGTAGGCTAGAATTACGGCTTGGGAATTGCGATGCACTAACCACGTGTCCCCTACGTCTAAGAGGCTAATGTTCTTAATGGGCTACGGCACTAAATTTTACATTATTTTAAGACAGCTACAAAATTCAACTTTTGAGTGAATAGTAACACTCAAAAATTCACTGGTTAGTTTGTATGTTTATTGCAGTATGTTTTAAATTAGAAAGCAAATGGCATTGAAAATATATTTCTTGCTTTGATTCTTGGTAATCTAGGTCGAGTTAGTACATAAGAAGAAATATAAAACAAGTAAATTTTCCTTTCACAAAAGCTATGCAGGTATTCATTGAAAAAAATTAGTGAAACTGGTTGCCATGACAACCTTCAATAAACAATCACGCTTGACATTTTAATAAACTCCGTAAAAAAAGCAAATTTCGATCGAAATAAAATTCTAAAATTTAATATTTTATAGGTTAGAATAATTCTCACTTTTCGATTAAAAACGGAAATAACTAATCTACGTAAACGTCTAATAATATCGACAAATAAATGATTGTAAAATCGCCCCTTAGCGATGTCTAAAAAAATTATTACAATTTACAGGAGCCCTAATCTTAATTTAATGTTAGTTAATTTTTTTTTACGAGAAGTATTACTGCGTACTTATAATACCCACAAGGCGCTGCCCGTGAAAAAATAATAAGCAACTGAGATAATCGCAATGGTTCTGTTTTTGTTTTGAATTAAAATAGTTTGAAAGCAAGACGCTAGATAACGTCATGTGCAATTTTCAGCTTATTTAAAAAAAATCTAATTTGAAATTTAAAATCCTGCTTCGAGATGTTGTTAAAATATTTAAAAGGTGTTTTAAGTAGAATACTTTTCTTTGCATACAATATGTAGGACTACGTGTCGCTATTTTCCCCCAAATCCAGTTCGGAGACTGCGGACAGAAAAAATTTCGAAAATCCGGCTCGGTTCCCAGAAGCGGTTTAACAGATTTTATTCAAAATTTCACAAAAAAATGCACAGTTCAAGTTAGTGCCAAAATTTAAACTCAAAATTTACGACTATCAAATCGAAAAACACAAACCCGACGGCAGCTATACAGGATTATTTTCGTTTTCCAATTTACTCTCGTTTCAAATTTTATGAAATTAGGCCGATTTTTTTGGCGCTCGCCGGTGGCTCCCGAACCACATTTGTGTAATATCTGTTAATAAGTTTTGTTTGGAATATGAGGATTGTACATTTTGGAAAATTACATCGTTTAAACCGATTTTGTGAAAATCTCTTAAAATTCTAAAGGGTTTTTCTCGTTTAATTCGAAATCAGTCATTTTGTTTAGTCCCCATTTATACGTAGCTAACATACAAATACAAACTGGCGCCATAAAAGTACAAACCACTTTTATCGATTCCAGGCACACGAAAACGTTATAAAACCATCAAAAGAATTCGCCATATTTTCATTTGATTTCATATTATGTTAGAGCAAAAAAATCTAACATAAAAACTCTAGGATCACAGAGCTGAAAGAAACTCGAATCGATACACCTTACTTGGGAGTACACGCAAATTATTCACGCAGTACAGAAAGGCCCGGCAACTGTTCCGGTGTTCTGTGTCCTTTACATAGCAACAAATTAAGTTTAGTTGTGGTTTTCGAAAAAAGCGCGCTTTTGGTGCAAGCTCTATGTTATAACAGTTAAATGAACTTCCAATTAAAAATGGGTTACAGTAGCAGTAACCACATGGGCCCATCAATGAAGGTCATTACAAACTGTACATGTTTAAAAGTACATTAAAAATATTCAATAATAAAAATCGCTGCACGCAGCTGTCTCGCTGACGTGTCGGAAGCATATTTCCGAAAGTATTTCTATTATCTTACCCACTTTTTAAAACTCTGCTATCATCATAAACGGCATTTAAACCAGCACAGCATTTTAAACTTTCAAATTACATTCAGAATACGAAAATATACACATTGACCGCCATCAAATAAAACTTCTTAACGACAACCGACTTTGAAAATTCAAAACTCCAATTTACGCAGTCATTAACGCCGGTGACTACGGTGAAATCAGATGTGAAGCGAAAAACTTACGCTTTCTTAAATCTGAAATGGCCGCCATTTTGAGACTATTAAATAAATTTTCCTAATTAACGGAAAATGTCCTTTAAATATTTCATTTAAATTAGGTGAAACAAAAAGAAGGAAATTGTAAAAGAAATATTAGGCTATCGTAATATCGGCTGATAAAAAATCTACCATTTCGAACAAGTAGCCTTCAAATTATCTGAACAGCTGACTTGCGGTTGTTTCAAAGGCAGCTGCGATCGTACCGAGCACGTACGATGCATAGAACAACGAATTCCGATGCAGTTATGGTACAACAAAACAAAATGGACAATAAACTTGATTGGCTCACATATTTATACTAACAGCAACCATTGAAAAAAGCAATACAACTTCAATTAAACGACACAATGCTTAATGATTTACTCTCATCGTATATTATGCGTGCAAGTTCAGCATAATAGATACGCCTGCATCTGCATACAGCATAAACACTCTTATCATATAAACACTCCGTTGGATATTTTTATATTTAGAAAAACTTTCATGTTATGAACTTCCATTGGGCATTCCCAATGGAATGCTATTGGGAGCGGCCATCGTGGTAAGACCCAGACCCGGGAACTTGAAATAAGCGCCGATCCTAACTTCTAGACCACTTTTAGGTTTTTTTTTTTTAACGTCCGACTATTGTGCACACCTGGGCTAATGCAGACAATGGGATGATTTATAGCGTATGAAAATGCCAAGCCCTCGCCGGGAATCGAACCGGGTCTTCGGGGTGAAAGCCTAGTACGCTATCCACTAGGCCACCGAGGCGACTCTCTTTAGGTGCAGGGGGTCGAAAAATGTACATATAAATATTAGCACGTTCACGTTCGTAATTTTAGTCCGCTTTGATTCAAACCTTTAACAAAAACGTGTTTTGATATAGTTCGTTAACCTGCAAAATTCGTTGAACGGTTTGCAAAATTGTGGCTATTCGAATCTTTTTTTTTTTGAGTTAAATATTTTTGAAAATCTGATTTCACCAACATAATTGTCAAAAACTACATACTGCATTTTGAATTACCGCAGTACGTAAAAAATAAGCAATTTTAACTCGACGGCGGTCAGAATTCACTTTCGTATTTTCAATTAAATTTGAAAGTTTACAATACCAATATAAGCAAATTTTAATGGTGTTTACGATGGGAGAATCGTAAGTCCAGAAAAAGAGATTAAGAAACTACTTTTGGAAATTCGTTTTCATAAATATCGTTTTCAAGAAAAACCCGAGTTCAGAAAAGTGGTTTTCACATATAATCATAAAGTCTGTAAACAATCAGCTTTAAAAGGCCTACACGGGTCTAAAATTAGCTTTCAAGTAAGGCAATAAAAACAAACCAGACTCTAAAAAAACGTCGGCTACGAAACTTTCGACGATAAACCGAATTTTCTGATCTAATTTTAAAAAATCGGTTTTCAAGTCTTTGAGTGTACTAAATTTTAAAATAAAAAATCACTCAACAGTCTTTATTATAAACAACAAAATGTTTTGAAAACTTGATTTTATAATCGTAATCTGCGTCAAAGTACGAACAGGCCTAAATATAATTTCCAATTAGGTTGAAAATACGGAAATAAAATCAAATGAACAGATTTTAACATTAGGCCTACTACGATTACGAGATCAGGTCTTCAAAAATGTGTGAAATAAAAATTATGATTTTAACACTCTTTAAAATTAGGCCTACTACGATTACGAGGATCAGGTCTTCAAAAATGGGTGAAATAAAAAATTATGATTTTAACACTCTTTAAAATTAGGCCTACTATGATTACGAGATCAGGTCTTCAAAAATGTGTGAAATAAAAATTATGATTTTAACACTCTTTAAAATTAGGCCTACTACGATTACGAGGATCAGGTCTTCAAAAATGGGTGAAATAAAAAATTATGATTTTAACACTCTTTAAAATTAGGCCTACTACGATTACAAGATCAGGTTTTCAAAATTGTGAAATAAAAATTATGATTTTCAAAAATGTGAAATAAAAATTATGATTTTAACACTCTTTAAAATTAGGCCTACTAAGATTACGAGATCAGGTCTTCAAAAAATTGTGAAATAAAAAATTATGATTTTAACACTCTTTAAAATTAGGCCTACTACGATTACGAGATCAGGTCTTCAAAAATGTGTGAAATAAAAATTATGATTTTAAGACTCTTTAACATTAGGCCTACTACGATTACGAGATCAGGTCTTCAAAAATGTGTGAAATAAAAATTATGATTTTAAAAGACTCTGAATTGAAAGTTGCATAACAAAGTTACGAAGATTAGGACAACACTAGTATATTACTAAATGCAATTTTAATAATTGTTCCTGGCCTGGATTTTACCATTATGATAGCTCCAGCAGTTTGGCTAACTAAGCTATAAATATTAAACTGAAATACTACGGTGAGGCAAACTGAGGTTATAACTACGTTACGTGTGATAACTGTGTTGATTATGTGCAGCATAATACATAACTAATTATAGTAAATTATATATACAGCCCTGGGCTCAATAGTTTTAACACAAAATAAACAATTTTCTGTGAATTTAAATGCAAATATTTAGTAGCCTATATGGAAACTGAAAACAATATCTTGTAGGCTGTAATCCAGCCATGGGAATTTTGTATAAATAAAAATAAAACTTTACTTAATTTGTTAAAATGGAAAACTTTTTTGTCTCTTGTATTTTGTAAAATTAACACTTTCCGCTGTACTGTACATCATGATACACTATATGCACCTATCCGATATTAAAACGTTTAAACTGGCACCATTTTAAAATAAGTAAGCAAATTTGTATTGATTTTTTGTTCAAAATTGTGACACAGTAGGCCTAAGATAAACAGCACAAAAAAATACAAAATGACGGTTTGAAAGAAAACAGCATTTTAGATCGTTTGATTATACGACAAATATTTTATTTATAGAAAAAGTCAAAATTATTTCCGTATCTCCGACAGTCCACTCTATATACATCGTCCAAACTGCTACATTGGTTCAAGTGCCAATAGCATGGATAGCATTTATTAAAGATAGCGTGTATACAAACAACCCCTACACGATGACCCGATGTAAAACCTAACCTATTTGTTGCAAAAATTATGTATTTTATCATTTCGGGCGTTATCGGATGCAGACATGCGACTATACTAATGTAATATACAAATAAAACCGGCAGTTATTGCGTATTAGAAGAGAGAATTGTTAATATTCCCTACGGGTAGTAGTAGGAGGGAAATTATCGTACTACTGGCAACACTGATTCCCGCTGTCAAGTTTTAATTTACAGCCGAGCATTCAGTTAAATTATCTTCCATTTCATAATGACACGGGGTAACCGAGAACAGTTTTAGATGTTGGTGAGAGGGGAACATATTTTAAATTTATTTCCCTGCAATTTGAAGATAATCGTAAATAATCATTTGTAATTTCAATAATTAAATATTCACTAATAAAGGCTGGTGTGTCGGAACATTTTACCTTGTTGCACAAACAACTCTAGAAAATGCAATATTTTGCATACGATTTACCGTTTCCGAACAATTTTATCTCACAGATTAATTTACGTCCTACAGCAAGACCCTAACATGAAGTATTTAAGCTCTCAAATAAACGTATTGCACGAGTTATTCAAATAACACATTGGGCAAAATAACAAAACAAGCGTAGTTTTTCAAAATCAATTAATATTTTACTTAAATTTTCATCATTTATGAACGTTCATACCTACTTTATGATTGTAATAAATTTGAAATAAAACAATTTTACGGTAAGGTAATAAATACAAAAATTAACGTTACAGTGGTTTATCACTGTATACGAAATGTTATAAATTATAACAAAAGTCGTTAATGGTGCCCATTTAAAATCTCCTATGTTGATTTTAAAACTATTTTAACAAAACAAAATATGGTAAATTAAAAAAACATTTATGAGAATTTTTCTTTGCATAACTATTATTTTTTGAAAATCTGATTTCACCAACATAATTATCGTTAAAAACTACATACTTCAGCATTTTAAATTACCGTAGTACGTAAAAATTAAGCAATTTTAAACTCGACGGCGGTCAGAATTCACTTTCGTATTTTCAATTAAATTTGAAAGTTTAATCATGAAAAGACGAAGTTTAATCAAAGTTATCTTGAGATGGAATAATCTTGCTTCAGAATAGAAAACATTTTATATTCTTGCCAATTACACCGAATCTAAATCAAAAAATCGAATCAAAAACATTTGAACGGAATTTTGCAGTGAAATATTTTGTGTAATGTTTATTTTACAGGGTTTTTTATTAAAGTTCACGTACAGAAAATTGACCGTGAAAAAAATTTATGATCCGTGAGCAATTCCCAGTCCAAAATCGTGGTTTTCACTTGGATGTCTGACTGACTACGGAGACGCTAACTAACCGATTTTGATGCAATTCTCTACATAGAGGAGACTTTCTTTTAATTACAAAGAAAATTACAAAAACCTACTCTGGTAAAAAAAAAATGTTCGAAATCAGTTTCTTTCAAAACCTGTTCTAACGAGTCCAAAAATATCCAAAGAAAAGGTAGGGTTTGCAATATTCAACAATACCAAAAACTCGGATTATAAGATGTTGTTAAAATTTGGACCTTACATGAAACACTCCAATCAGTATAGATCTTCAATTGTTTCCTGGTAGCTTCCGAAGTGGTGTTAATGGATTTTTAGGTTTATGCCACGTTCAGCACCATTTATTTTACATAATAGGGCTCAATGAGCTGTGAAGAAATGTTAAAACTGACATGAAATTTTTGAGACGAGAAAGTTGGCACTACCGTTTCGCCAGTGACCAGTGGTCCAGCAAGCTTACATTACCTGTGTTATTTCATTTCATCGGACAACACAAGCGTTGCTCGCCGCATATTAAATATGCCTAAACATTATTCAGGGCCTAGATTTCGCAGTCATTTAAAACCGAAACACATTCGTCCCACTGTATTGTGAATGCACAATGAAGCAATAGTGGGATGTTTTGTATATCAATGTCGATACGCCTAAAGCGGGGCCAAAATTTGTAGCCGCGCTGTGAATATACAATATAAGGAGATGCACGGAGCAGTAGACTAAGTGAAATATTAAACGAGAGTAGTTGCATACAACAGAGTGAACAGCGCGGTCTGGCGTGCAGTGGTGGCAGTTGTGAAAGTGGGGAATTGTGGGTAGCGGAGAACCGGTTTAAGCGTGCTTCAGAGTCGGCCATGTTATGACATCTACCTGTCTTGTCCATTCCCACGACGCACCGCCATATTTGTTACCATAATTTAAACCTTCAACCACCTACCGTCTCGGGTGAACAGCCGAGCGACAAATTAACACAGACAGAATATATCCCTGTACGCACTTGATACTTTACTTTCCTTCGTGGGGTTGTAGCACAGACAAATGCCACAATTTTAAAACCTTATACCCAAATACTTTAGTAACTAAAAGAACTTACTTACAGCTGATTTTAGGGCCTATAATTCAGTAGCTAGTAACCATAGAATGAACGGGATCGACATGCGAAGTGGGCAAGTAGTATGTTTAAGTGCGAGTTTAGATACGGGTAAACTACACTTATCTACATGATGTAATGTCATCGAATCCGATCTGTTGGTTTAATTTTCAGCGACTTGCGCGAGTCACATTTTTACTCGGACTAGGCCTAACTATTTAAAACCACCAAATCTCTGAAGATACAGTTTTTCACGATCGCAGGTTTCGTATAATAAGAAAATGGTAAAAATGCAGTTTAAGGAATTTTGTCAGTTTTCGTAATTCTTGCACTGAAACGCTTCAAAATATGCCCAATATTAATAATCCAAAATATAACAGTGCGGAAACAACGGGAAGTTACAAAAAAGTGAAAAAGTGCCAAACGTAAGCTTAAAATGACTACCGTGCGAAAGTGAGAAACGTGTTTATAACAGCGAAAACGATAAATTTAATGTGTGTTATTAATAAATAAATGTGCGTAATTAATAATGAAAGGAATACAATTTTACTCTTTTTTAAAAAAATAACTCCATAACCTAACTCGACTCGGCTGTTGCGTGTTTAAATACGGCGACGGACATGAGCACGCCGGTTGCAACGAAACTGTAAATTTCACAATTATTGCCGCATTTAGAACACGAATACGATCATTTAAGATGCCGTGAGTAATAAGAAATTCAACAACACTACCGAAATTCCAACTTAAACTGACAAAAAGAGGTAAATCGCAAGTTCACAATTAACGGCAGCCATTTTTTAACTATGTTTTCAAAAAAAGTACTTTCACGATAATAACTGATTTATTATAAAGTCCTTATTACTACTGAAGTAAGTTTATCTTACAAAGTAAACATACAAGCAAATCCATGTAAAGTGAACATGCAAGTACTTCCATACAAAGTAAACATCAACGACGTCAGAATATAGGTTAGGAATAAATAGCTAAAAATGTAATTTCTTGTGCATTTACCTAATAAATGTCATCTTCCAACCTTTAATATCTCTCAAGGAAATGATATAACACATAATACATAATGTCAACAACAAATAATCTGAAAACAAAAATAAATAAATAAATCTCCCATTGAAATACGAATTCGACCACGAAGTGGGTGCAGACTAGCTGCACCTACTGAGAGGATTTAACGTCCCTTGCGGTACCCGAGTCTTAACACACACACGCACGCACGCACGCACGCACGCACGCACGCACGCACGCACGCGCGCGCACACACACACACACACACACACACACACACACACACACACACACACAACACTACATTTACGACTAACATTTTACACTCACACTTACATTTAGGGAGCGATAATAGCCTTAATGTGCTTTTCGCCTTAAAATAACACACACAAAATATGAAATCGATACAAAAAAGTACACGGTAAACTCAGAGTTACCGACAGAAGCGAAGCTTTTGTTAATATCTTGACTGAATATATAATTAGTTTGAAGATATGTTTACAAATATCTTGTATTGTTTAAATAAATAAATACGTGAACCTAGCGTAGATATTATTTACTGTAGTTATACGAATAAAAGATCAGCTGTTTTGTACTAATTCGTAACGATCAGTTGATTTCATTGAACAGCTGATAGGCTATAAGTTTCAGGCTGTTGCTAAAAACTAGCAATGTTAACAATTACTGTAGTTTATATTAATTTCGAATGTATTATAAACGATTACAACGTGCACGTGTTCTTCAAATAAGGAAAAATACTGAAATCAAAACAACACAACGTATACATGTAATAAGCGTGTACTGTTATGGAAAAGAAGAAAGAAAGAGACAGGAATAGAGAGACGAAATACGTTTGCTCGTTCGTTCCATATTTCCGTCATTATTCTGTTCTGTAGACTTTTTACTATTCACTAATCTCGCCAAAGCTAACATTAAAACATTTGAATGCAACTTTCTTAAAAAACATGGCCGTAAACGCTTTAATTATTCATTCTCATTGGATTTACAATAATTATTATTATATTTTTACACAGATGGTGTTGATGGTATTAACTGCGTTTTTAATTCAAATTTTTCCAAAAATGAGATCCACCAAGATTTATTTATGAGTCAGAAAATGTAGCCTATATTCCAAAAATATATTACATTTTAAAAAAAATACAAGTTGAGGAACCTTGCGTCTAGGTTCTTTAAATCCGCTTCCTACAGACCCAGCCAAGAAGTACCGTTATACGTTAATGCAGGCTTAGTCAACGCCTACATAATATCGTCGTCACTAATAAAACACTACTGTTGCTGGCATTAAGAATTTTACTTATCAGAACAGAAATTTAATTACATTTCAAATTTGACAAAATTAAACCTATGTAAGAGGTTAAGTTTATTTCTGAGTACAATATTGTTTTAATTTTTTTTTTATGGTGTTCAACGTACACACTTGTTTATTGTGCACACTTGGGTTAATGCAGACGATAGGATGATTAAATCAGGCATAGCGTATAAAAATTTTTATAGCGTATAAAAATGCCAAGCCCTGGCCGGGAATCAAACCCGGGCCCTCGGGGTGAAAGCCCAGTACGCTTATAGAATAGAACAATACAGGTACATTACAGTAACAGAGGAATATTAGATATTTAAGTGAAAACATAAGAGTCCTTCGTGTACACAAGGTACATATATAAGCTTACATTAAGACTTATTAAGTACAAAAACTTTCTAGCGTGCAAATTATTTTTAATAATCGCGGCACGCAGCTGTGTCGCTCACGTGCGGAATCGATTTTCCTAAAGTATTTTTTTACCTTACTCTTTTTAAAACACTGATTTCACCATCATAAAAAGTACTTAAATCTGCGTATAAAATTAGCATATTAAACGTTCAAATTGCTTTGAAAATGAACTCTGAACACTGTATAATTAAATTCCGTAATTTCAACGGATTTTGAAAATTCAAAATGATAATTTATGCAGTTCGTAACGCTATTTACGACGGTGTCAAAAATACTTAATACAAAAAAGTATTGAATTTTTAAAAATTTGTAATATCCGCCATTTTGAAACTGTTGGAACGAATTTTGCAGCTTAACGCGTCCAAGCCGTCAACATTGGCGCTTATTTCAAGGTTCAGGTCTAGGTTTTACCTCGATGGTCGCTCCAGTAACTCATTTTCCAATGGAAATCCGCTAAAATGAAGCACTCATAAAGCTGCCAAATAAAACTCGTCTGAAAAAAAGAAAAGAAACCCCGACGCTTGGTCAGATTCATTCGGGAGAACTTTTTGAGAACCCGATTTTCAGAAATTAAATTTAAGAACTAAGAAAAAACCTAAGAAACTATATTTTCATGTTTTTGTGTAGAGTAATACATGGACTCGAGATTATAGGAACTACTGAACTTCATTGAAATTGAACAGTTCTAGCCTAGAGTTTACACAAACAATGGAAGTAAAAACTCGAGGACCATGAAGGATTTCACTAAAACGCCATACTTTCTGTATCCTATAGCCTATACTGTATTTGATTTAGTGAGACAATAAAAATTCACTACAGTAGTTTTTTTTTAACAACGTGTTGGAGAGCGAGGTGCTACGCCAGTCAATTACCACGAAATTATTCAACGGAAATGTCGACCGCCATCAAAAGGTTGACCCTTCTAGCCTCAGGCCTACCACAGTACTAAGTATACGGTTGTAAAAATACTGATGGGATAGACTAGCCGACAGCGGTTCAGGTGGGCTGGCGGCTGGATTACCGTATAAATTGATGGGACGGCCTACGGAAGTGTTTCACTAAACCGAATTGCTAACAAGTTTTTCCCTTGATCTCCTACTTTATATTAAACTACGAAATTTAACAAGCCTACGTTAAAATGCATTTTATTTTATACGTAGAACGAAGGCTACTACGATAGTTTAAAATTATTACAGTGATACAAACACATTGCATTATTTTTTTTTCAAAGAAAAGCTCAAGAACACAAAAAATTGTTTAAGTTACTGTCAAAAAATCCGTTTCGAAAGTAAGCAAGAAGAAAGTAAAAATTAAAAGAAAACACAGAAATTAATTGTTATAACGTTTAAGAAAACACGCCAGAAAACTGAAAACATTAGACAAAAACGTAACTGTCGGATAAACGGAAAAAACAAAGAAAACTACAAAATCGAATTTTTGTAAATGCTTTCTATATAATTATATTCGTTTCGTTATTATTTATACAATAAAAGATAGGCAAGTTAATAATATTGTTATTTTTAAAATATATTTCTGTTAATTACAATTTAAAAGAATAAATTTATAATACTGTAATTGTAATTCAAAGAATTAAGATATTATAATTTAGGCCTATACATAGTACTGCAGCTTATACATAGCAATAGTACAATAATACTGAAAGAAGTAGCTATTTTCACTTGATACTTTGGTATTAGAACAGCTGATTTTATTCTTCATTGTAATAAATTTGAGGTTATGTTTATTTACCACAGTTTCTAGGTCTTACCTACGCAAATTGAAGGACGAGACCTATCTTAAAAAAATACTTTTTATTACTTTCATTATAAAAAATATCAACAAGTCCATGATTAGAATTCAGATATTTGAAATTATTTTTAAAAAATCAATAATTGGCCCAGTTTACTAGTACAGGTCTACATTAAAAAAAAAAAATTGAATAACATGTAGTTTAAAGAATATTATTCAAGACATTTTAAGAAAACATGAATACTACAATTATCATTATTACTGGAGGAAGGGGTTCGGTAACTAATTCAAAGTGTTTAGCTGGTTTATCAGAATGTAGAATCTTTTCTAAAATGTTAGGCTGTTCAAATACCTTGACGATAATCACAAGACCGTTAAAAAAAACAAAAAGTTTCTAACTTAAATATAGCAACTGCCGCTTGTAGGGTAATTAGAAATGCATGAGAAAATGTTCCACTGCCAGTAGACAAGAAGTGGGAGACTGTTTACAAGCAGCGACTGTAACTGTTACAGACTGTGGTAATTATCTCTCTCTTAAGAGCACAAAAAATAAATCTGCTAAACCTAACCTGAAGATCAGATCAAAAACCGTTTTAATACCTAACAAAACATTTTTGGTGTACATTTTGGGTCTTTAATCATCAATATTTGCCTTTTTTCATCGTCTGATTTTTGCTTAAATTTAGGTCGTAAAGGGAAAATTCACAACTAAAGTCATTGTAACAAATATAAAATAGAAATAAGCTGATTTATTCAAGAGTAATCTAAATTGTGAAACAAACCCAACAGGGTTTATCAACCTACACGGACTTCAGTTATGATTTTTCATTTATGACTAAAATGAAAATTTTTTCATCAATCATATTTTTGATAATTATAAAGAGGCACCTAAAAAGGAACTGAAAACTTTTTTTAAAATTAAAATTTTTCCGAGTTAAGGAAACTGTAGGCCTACAAGCCATTTAGGATTACATGAAATTTAATCGAAATCGGTAAATTAGAAAAGTATAATCCTCATGCGATGTAGACCTACCCCCACACACGTTCAATAAAAATATCTATGGAATCAGTAAACCTGGCATTATAACTTTAAAACTGTTACTTTTACTATCCTAATCTATATCAAACAGTGAGTTAAATTAATATATTTCTACACTCTTAGACTGTATGTCTCTTAGATTCATGGATTACTAATAAACAGGACAATCATGAAGTTTTAAAGTTTTCTGTTGCTACGTTTACACGCTAGCGGTTACATTATTAACTATTAACCAGACACGCACCTGTGTGTTATCCTTAGGCAAGATCTTTTGCAACTACCGAACCCAGAAAATCAACTAAAGTAGCCTAAATACAGTTTTAAAAAAATATGAAATAAGTTTGTTACCTTTGTTTTCCATCGTGCCTACGTTCACAATAGTCTTATTAACAACTATTAAACAATAACACACACTCACGTAACAAACACCACATTTCATTTTATTGCACTGCACATTTTTTTGTAAACTTTATCCACTCACTGTATCCATTTAAACTGCATCAAAACACGAACTGATTTTAAACTTTAAACGCCTTGTTTACCAACAACAAACTCCCAAGAGCTAGCTGCTAAACTAAACTGAACTGAACGTTGAAAACTGGTCAGAACGGTTTCCCTCTCCAGCTGTTAGGAGCGTGCTCCGCTGCAGTGTTGCCAACTGTAAAGTCCGCCGGTCGTAAATATCCCAGCGTGTAATTTGTTACGCGTTAAAGGGGCCTACGGCATAAAATGAAGTTTCATGAATAAATTCAACTAAAATACAGTGTTTTTCAAGTACTGTTTTAATAACCTATTAATAGAATTAAGTGGTAATAAATGTTAAGTATAAATTTATAGTTACAGTAACGGAGATTTTAAAATAGAATATGAAATCATATAAAAAGTACGATAATGTTCACATAATTAATTTTGAATTTTTTATAGAAAGTAATTTTAAATAATTAGTACAACGAAATATTTTATACTTATATGTCCGCCCGTGTGTACATTGGTGGAGACCTATGGAGTTTAGCATATTATAACTCCTCTACCTAAAGTTTGTCCAATTTTAATTTTCAAAAATTTTGTTTTGAAATCCCTTTTTGTTAAAAAAGATTTTTAAAATTAACTAAAATAAAATTTTATTTAGCACGTTTTAAGCCCTTTTTGGTTAAAAACTATACTTTCGGATCGGTATCTAAACAAAATTGTGTTCTAGAGAGACACAGCAAAGAATTAATAGTGCGGTTTTAATTAACGATTCTAAAAATCGTGACATAAAAAATTGCTCAAATTTTGCTCATATGTGAAAGTTTATAATGACTTAAGTTAAATCTTAAGTCAAATTTAAAATGAATTAATTTTACTGTTCGAGAATAAAATGAAATTTACCCCTGACCGCAGTCGGTGTTTTTGATTTAGTTTCTTATAGTTAATTAATTCTTATTATTAATTCTTATTAATACTCTGTCTTGTTTTTTATGTGAGAAATTTAAGTAAAACTTTACGAAATGATCTTGAAAAGTTTAGTGATTATCCAGATTATGTCGATTGTACTAAATGTTTTGAAGGAATAAGTAGACCACGTGTTTTGTTTTGGGGGTAGATGAGGGATACAAATAAGTAAAAAAGTTTAACCAAAAGAGATACAAAACATGACAAGATAGTACGAAATAAGACGAGGATTTACGAATATACACGAGAGAGTCCAACAGTCAATTTAGGCAATAGATATATTTCTGAAATTGACGTTTAATTCCACTGCTACCTAGCGGCGATATTTACAGTTAACGATTGTTGTTCTTGCTTACAAAATTCATTGTTGATTTAAACAGTTTAGTAAAATGTTATAGCCTACTTAGAGTGTTTCAATCCCACGAAAATACGTAATTTGTGTCTATTAGTTTATCTCCATAATTCTTTGAATTGTTTAATTTCAGTTGTGTGAAGATAAACAAAATATAACCTATTTACTTACGTACTCAAGTTACCCTGAACTTTTACTGAAGTACGTACGTATTTACAGGTTATGTTCTAAAATACAGCATAGTCTTATTATCTGTTCTTAAATTATACTATTTTATAATTAAATGGGATTACAAAAACCTATAGAGACAGTTTAAATAAAAAACTATGCCAAACATTATTTTTATAAGTTATAGACTATTAATTGATTTATTTTGAAATTTTGTGTGTCTTATCGGATTAAAGCTTTAACGATTAACAAGTGAAATTTTCGCTTTGAAAATATAACTAACATAATTTTAAAAATAATATAGCCTATTTGACACAATAGGCACACAACAGGTCTATTTGACACAATAGCCTACTTTACATATAATTCATTCATTTTTCAGATACTAATGTTTTGTTAAAATTTTGCTTCAATTAACAAAGCTTTTAACCGTAAGCTATTAAAGAAGGGCTAGTAAATTTCTTTTTTCTTGTTCTTTTACATTGCTCGTAACATTTGGCCCATATAATAATACAGGCTTATGATGTAGCTGGCTGAGGTTATATTTTAAGTTTGACCCTTAAGAACAACGTACCCTACTCTATAGCCCGTAAAAGCGTTATTTTTTATACATAAACAAATAATGGCAAATATCAAAAAAAAAAAAAAACAACAAGAATATGAAATAAGTATTATTAAGAAATAATATATATATATATATATATATATATATATATA
Source organism: Callitettix versicolor (assembly GCA_022606455.1). NCBI lineage: Eukaryota > Metazoa > Arthropoda > Insecta > Hemiptera > Cercopidae > Callitettix > Callitettix versicolor. The sequence goes on along the minus strand of CM040191.1, from coordinate 8,837,612 downwards.
TATATATATATATATATATATATATATATATATAACAGAAATTTGACGTGTCAATCAGGTTTACTCATATCTCGAAACCATTATAATTTCCAATAAAAACAATTTTTAGCCATTTTCTTTACCCCAAACAAAATTGTCTTTAACGATTTCAATTAATAAATACCCAGTATTTTCTGAGTTTCTTTATATTACGTGTGAGTGATAGTAAACATTGACGGTTTTAAAAACGTGACAATTATTCACTACCTCCGTGATTAGTGTCGGTACACACAAGTTTATTTGTTACCACGCAATGAACAAATTTCACGTTTTTGTAGTATTAGTATTGTACTATTGAACAAATATGTTGTATTTGCTGTTCACAGTAGGCTCTAATAAACTTCAGCTTAATCAGTCAAACTAGTTATGGAGTGAAGTGAAATATTTTTTATTTTTAAATTTTCTTATGTAGTAATTTCTTTTGCAGTTATCTAAAAGTTTTGTTTTGGTTGCATCCTAATAGCCTCGTGAATTCTTTGGTTAATGTAACACGTTATCTACAAAGCCCTTTATTGACTAATGAAAATTTAATTGCGAATTTCTAAACGGAAGACTTCTAAATAAAAGTGCGTACATTTTTTTACGAGGAAATCAAATTTTTAATTCTTTTTGCATACTGTACTAAAATTAAAGAGTACGAAATTAATAGAGGAATATGATATTTGAGGACCTGAGGTAAACATAAAAAAACGAAGTTCATGGAGGGAAGAGCAGGCATCTTTATTGGAATACAACAGAAAAATCACGGGCTGTACAATTTAAAGTATTTGGGAATCGCAATTACTAGCGATGGGATTTTGGACACAGCGATAAAAAAAACGGAACACCTTGAGAAGAAGAGCAATAATTATACTGAACAGCATTACATGGGATCAACACATATCAATAAATAAAAAAAACATAGAATATTTAATACACATATGGAAGCGACTATGGTCACTGAAAAAAAACAGAAAAATGTCTCGAAGCTACAGAAATGGACTATTTTCGAAGACTCGCAGGTCGGTCCAAACAGAAAAAGATGAAAAATGTAAGAATCCGTGGATGTGAAGCACACCATTATAGATGACATCAAGACAAAACAACTTCGATGGTAGGTCATGTACAAAGAATGGACGAAAATCGACTTCCCAAAGAGATTTTAGAATGTAAATCGCACGGTCGTAAAAAAAAGGAAAACCGAGACTTAGTTGGAGAGAATGAATTGATAAGGAAGTGAGAGAGGGGGGATTAAAACAAGATCTGTGGAATGACGGGGGAAAATGGAAGCTAGGAATATGAAGAAGTCGTAGAACATTAGCCGAAGAGAAGAAGGGGAGAGACTTAAAGGTCATATATATATATATATATATATATATATATATATATATATATATATATATAAATTATCATCCATTTGGTTAACTTTTTTGAGGTTATGGGGTTTGGTGGCCCCTAATATCGCGATCAAAGTACTTACTGTGTAACCAAGCCACTTGAATTCTAGTGGTTCAGTAGACTGATGAGTCTTTAGCATCCTCCTACTTGCTCATTCTGCTGGAGGTCGTAAAGGTCTTAGAAGCCAAACACTCTAAATCCTGCAGGCAATTTTAGATTGTGTAGCCTGCAGTTTCCTATTCATTCATTCTTTACCTACACATCGTTTTCTTCGTGGTACAATCCTACGGCACTCTCTGACCAAAGTGCCCTGTAATGAGTTCCATGGTTTTCCTGAGTTATCTTTGCCCAGGATCTTAATGTTCTTTCTGATGACTATCCTATCTCAGAGTAGGATTCCTGCCAGCCTGTCATCAGAGCCTTGTAAGGGTTGTGTTTGATCCTTGATACTTTGTTTGAGAATTGATCCCTAGGAAGTCTTGTACTTCTATGCTTAAGTAGAAGCCCCTATGCTAGCACCTCCTCTCTTCTCAATTCTTAGTCTCCTTTTGCGCTCCCTATACATCTACAAACGACTGTCGTATTTGAAATTGGCTGCCGTCTCACTGATTTCAGATAGTTAAGCCCACCTCTCACTTTTTCCACTGCAGGTTGAGTAAGTCCATCTAGCGTCTCAACATTGTGATTTAATTCACTGCTTATGGGTTCTCCGGGGGTTAGGTACAGACCAGTTTTCTCCGTCCATGCTATTTTCATTCCTCTGGTTCCCCAGGATTTTCTAAAATTTGTAGGTTTTTCCAACCGTTAAATCCCATTAGTAGCTAGGGAAGTAAATGCATCCATACTGAGCCCCGCAGGCATACACTTCTCTAAGATGTATTGGTATATTTTTTCTTTTTTTTACTCATGAATATCAGCCGATCTGAAAGAGTTGAAGCGTTTTGCATATCAAAATGAGAAAGGGGATGATTAATTTTATTTCTTTATTTTTTGGTTTTTTAAAACTAAATATCAGTGCCGTTAAATCAATTTTGGCTTTTTTTAATTTATCGGACATTGGTGTGAGAAAACTATAATAGTTTTTTCCACAAGGTAAAAAATATTTTAGACACAAATACATGATACAAGAAATGATGGTAAAGCCAATTTTAAAAAGGACGCTATCCCACCTACCTTGAATTTATTATTTAGTTAATTTCCAATTGAAATTCGACAATATTAGCACTTAATTTCGATTTTAAAACAAAAGGGAATATTCTATGCCGAAACAAAATTCCGAGAGCATCTAATGAGCTCTAGACATGTCAATACAGCTGAGGATATGCATCTTGCACACTGAGATAGTAAACACGCTATCGTAGCACATCCCCTCAGTAATTTACGTAATTACACAACTTGGTACGGCGCTGACCAAACTTTTGAAATGTCTACGTTTTGGAAGCACAAATGCATTTCTTTAAGCCCAAAATGTCACGATGTCCGTCACTCCCACTTCACTTCCATCACTTAGGTAAATGAGAAAGGTTATTTATTTCCGGCAAGTTTAGACGCGGCCCACCTGCGACCACTTCAGTCTCTCATCTTTTGTTTCGTCAATCACGTTCTTTTCTGAAAACTTAAAAATTATGTTGCAACTAATTAAAACTTATTTTGCTTCACTTGTATTGTTTTGAAAGTTATAAAATCCTGTAAAAAGTATTTTTTTAAACAATTGAGCTTTTTGTCATATGAACTTTAAACAACACTTAAGGTTCGGTTAGACATTGTTGATACTGTACTAGTAGTTAAGGACGGAAGGGTTTAGTTTTAAATATTCCAGTCATTTATATGATGTATCACCCTCCCATTGACTTTTTGTCATGGGGGAGGCACTTAAGGCAACATATAGACTGCAGGGAGGTGGTGTCTGGCTGTCCTCAACTTTTGTGCATGTTAGAATCACATAAAAGATCACAGATACAATTCTGATGATAGGGACTGATCAGATGCAGATCCTATGTTTATTTCTTTATTTCAAGATCCTATGTTTGGATCGCAGTTCCAAAAGTTTTTCGAGTAGAACTTCTCTAATAAAATACTAATTTATGCAGATTTTAACTGGTGTAGTGAAACCAGATTCCCAAATCGCTAAAGGTGAGAAAGTAATGAATTTTCTGCGGTCAGGGTTGATATTGATATTTTCTATTTAAAAGAAATCTATTCGCAAATTAAAATATTCTTATACGAGGTGTCGTTAAAATTTGTTAATTCTTGGAAATTCCCTTCCATCACGTCAACAAATAAGCTACGTTTGAAATACCGATAACTAAATTTAACTTGCTTAATTAGTAATGAAGTTGTTAACAGCGCTGCAAAACCTATTGACCCGGTAAACCCTTAAGAGGTTTGTTGGTAAACCGGGAATTCCGTCTCTAAATATTATACACGATACAATAGAATATTATAATAACACGTTTAATAAGCTGTCAATACGGATATTCCACTTAATGTTTAACTCAAATTTTAGTATTCTTTGGATAGAATGCCACGCAAACTTTAGGCTTAGAAATACTATCGTTGGCTTTTCCCATTCGTTTCGTCAATTTCACAGCTTCACTAAATTTCTTTAGTCTAACTGGAATAGTATCTTAAACGACCCTTTATCACGAGTTCTAGAACTTGAATTGACGCTCGTTTCATGATGCTTGTTCCGATATCTCATTTATAAAGTAAATTGTTTAAAAAATATGACGAATTGTGGAAATCTAAAAGTAAAACTAGTTATCAAAACCGGTTAAACAGATTTAGCTCATTTTAATCAAAGCAAAGAATCGTATTTCAAATAAGGATACAGGATTTGGTTTGCAAAAGTAAAATTAACCGTGATTGTATATACAATCACTGAATGACGAATTTACTAAGGATAAGTTGTACCGCTTGGTCCGGATCACTCTGCTCTACGCACAGCAATAACTGTCTCCGATATTATTTATTAATTAAACGTATCGCCTTAGTGAAGAATAATCTCGATTGATAACTAACAACCCTCTCTGGATTCATTTTTCACACCCTAATCACATGGCTGGGAGTCTACACCACTTAAAACATAATTTATTAGAGCTGTAGCAGGCCTGCATGGGTTAGAGGGGAAGCTCATTGATGTCGCCATTGGAACCGCGACAATGCGGTTACATTTCCAATCAGTGGCCGCAGATTGTGCTTGCATTTTACAAGGGGGATAATCAAACAAGTAACAATTAACTGTATTTGCTGCAGGCGAAATATGTAGAAAGTGTGATGGTTAAGAAAAAATACTCTTGAAATTTTAATGTAAAATACGCTTAGCTTATAGAAGCAGTTTTCACTTGAATGTCTGTCCGACTGTTTCTGTATTGCTTGTGTATTTGTACACACCTCTTGAGAAAAGACAAATTGACCGATTGTTAAAAAACATTATTTTAAAATTTGACAATATCTAGGGACAACTTTTGTAAATTTTTCAAAATAATTATTTCCAAAACCATTTTGATTCAAAACTTTTAAAATTAAATTTAAGGGTACTTCGAGATTGCCAAACCTGTACTCACAATAAGGGAGGGTCTGAGTGAGAGGCCCTGAGTGGAGTATGAGGGTCTCAGTATAGTTGCCATAATTTCTACGGTACTGCATGTGACGTCACAAGAACGTAAAGTGTCATATGAAACTATATATATTTAATAAATTTATTAAATCATCATAGATATGATATCATAGATATGATATCATAGATATATTATCTATATTATTATCTATTATCTATTCTATTATTTATTATCTATTATCATCTATTAAATCATAGATTTTAAATAAAATCGTGTAATTGTGATTTGTGTTTGTGACGTGTGTTTTCAATGTTTTGTTAACTTTGTGACTACAACGACATAGGAATTTGACATTTTGTATTACGGCCTGAAGATGAAACAGTAACGTTTCGAAACTGCGGTAGCGTTTACGAGGTGAGTAAAAAAGACCACTAGACGGAAGAAAATAGGTCTTCCGACGATTTTCTTAACGATTAGAAAATCCTAATTATTTAACCTCTGGTCCAGTGGCTGTGTTTTAATAATAAAATATATTTGTTTGAACTGTAAATATAATATTTCCAATGAGGAAACCTAAATTCGCTTATTTAATTTCAAAAAAAAACAAACGTTTTTTATGGTTTTAACATCCGGTTGACAAAAACACAATAAGCTAATTAGATCAAACTTTTAGAAAGCGAAATAACCACTTCATTTCTCCCGAACCAACCCTGCAAACATCTTGTTTAGCAAAATACTCACAGAAAATGACGTCATAACGCACAAGTTGCGTGCTTACTAGGAGACAGAACGCCAAGGTATTCCCGCCCCCGCCCTGATGGAATGACGTAAGCCGAAATTGATTTTCTCGTTTCATTTTCGTTGCAACGCGTCATGCGGATTAGAGGGGGTAATAAAATTTTTATTGCGTTTTATGTAGCCCTTTAGCGCCTCGCGTGACGGCGCGCTCTACCGTCAGTAATTACTCACCCGGTATAAATATTAAACCAGACGTCACAGAGCAAACACATGCAAATTCTGTTTGATTAGGTTTATTTTAAGTTTTATGTTGCACTCTTGATATGTTCGGGGTGTGTTGTTATATTCTATATTTAGATTTCAGTTATTATTAGATTGCTTTGTTTACGGTTTCGAGGTCATGCGAAGATATTCAGTTATAATTTTATTGTTTAATATATATATATACATATGACAGGTATGAATGATTGGTTGATAAGTGTATTATTTCCAGTTCCACTAATTTACCATGAAATTAGTATTCGTGGTCAAGTTGTTCAATGCAAAACCTTGAAAGTACATATTACAAAAAATAATTATAAATGTGCATAGCAACTAAATATTTTTAGTCGCCATTATCGGACTTTTGTTTAGTTGTGCGATTTTTGGAGCGTTGAGTAAATGAAATATTTGTAATGCCAAGTAGACCTACCAAAATTCAATCCAGTAAATGATAATGGGGATCTTAATCTCTCTGGTCTGGTTGGAATAGAACGTTAACTAAAATTTGTTCTCTTACGTTAAAATTCAATTTACAGGGTTGTTTTTTCATGGAAACATGAATCCGACCTTTTCTGTGACTAATGACATTTTTCGCGATAGTAACATAAAATATTTACTTTGTTGGGCCTCGTATGTCTGCTGTAAGATAAAAGAGTTTGCTTCTCTAGAACCAAAATCCGAGTCAATGATCGTAACCAGATTCTTGAAGCTGGTTGGATTCTTTCTACTGTGAAATAGAATAACGAACAGAAATTATAAACTTGTGAACCTTCGTTTGAAGAAGGGATGTGAGACGAGCAGGTGAGCCACTGTGCTTCGCTAATCCACCTGCCGGCTCGAAGTCACCCACCCTGGTGTCTTTTTCTTCAATTATTTATTTTTTTATAGTAATACAGTCCCTGTCCTATTCACCTGCCTAAACTTCAGGCGGAAGCTATTTACTTAACAAAACAACAGTCAGTATAACTTAGTGGAGATTAATCACAAACAGATGTCTTGTTGATTGTATTTGATGACTATTGTAGCTTTAAGACTTCAAAATACAGCGATAAAGTAACGGAATACCTGTGAAAGAAGAGCAACTTGGATACTGAACAGCCTTATATGAGATCAACATAATATCAAAAATAAATAAATATGGAATATAAAATATAATTATATAAATTATAATATCGTATGGAAGCGAAGTATGGCTACTGAAACAAAAAACAGAAAAATGTCTTGAAGCTACAGAAACGGTATTTTGACGAAAAGCCGAAGGTCGGTCAAAACGGGAAAAGATAAAAAAATGTAAGAATCCGTGAAATCTTGGACGTGAAGCCAAAGGATGGACGAAAATCGACTCCCCAAACAGATTTTAAAATGGAAATCATACGATCGAAAAAAATAAGAGGAAGAGGAAGACCGAGACTTAGTTGGAGAGAAGGGATTGATAAGGAAGTGAGAGAGAGAGAGAGAGAGAGAGAGAGGAGGGTTGGAAGGACAGAGTAAACTGTGGATCGGAAGAAGTCGGAGAACGTTTTAAGCAGAAAAGAAGAAGTTGAATTCAAAATACGCGTACTAAGGGTGATGCTGTAATTTTTTTTTTTTGTAAAAGACATCTTTCGTTATATTCGAATTTATATTTGAAAATTTAGTTACGGTATAAACCAGACCCGAGATCATGAAATGTACTCCAGTATTGACCTATGGACACGTTTTGATGGGTCGTTAAAATAAGAAAACACACTCGCGCGCGTGCGCGTACATCCATTTTTAGCGTGCTGCAATTATTTTTAATACGATTTTATTTAAAGCCATTTTCCGATTCCAAACATATATTATTTGACTGAGTACAATACTTTAATTGGATTTTATTTACTGATTTTGTCGATTCGTTGTAAATTAAGCGAATTAGCTGTTTCCATGGTTTGTTTATACCAAATAGAATTTACAAAAGGCAGTTGATTCAATTTTCATCAGGCAGATGTCGCTGCAGTATTTGCTCCAATTCGATTTGTGTTTTAGAGCCTCTATGTTGCCTTACTTGATAACCTATGCATCGATTGTAAGATGCAATCGTTAAGACATACAAATATAGTGGAACCTATTGACTTTTTCAAGCTTCGGCAATCTAGAAGCGGTATTTCCAAATCCCCGCAGAAGACATGGCTGCAGTGTAGTAGCGTATAGTAATTGATATGTACAAAGATCTGAAAGTTAGACCTATCCCTCACCACTATGTTCGCAGTCAAACGTTAGACGAGAGAATCGAAAATACAGCAGGATTAAACTCGTAACATTAAATTGCATCTCAGAACAATATCATTTCTGCAAGAGCAATAAGTAACACAAAAAATCACAATTGTATTTTTCCAATTACAATTACATTCAAATATTTCTCCAAAAAACAAGGAAACCAATCTTATTTCTCAAAATCGCATCACAGGTTGTTCAACGTTTGGTTACATGTGATTCTTAACCAAATTTGAAATGAAACAAAGTTAAGTTAATCGATTAAATAAAAAACCCTGACTACCGTTAGTGTTTGTCTTTCTATTTACTTACGTAATGTAAATTTCTTTTATTCCAGATTTGCTACAATTAGTCTAGCTGAGTTTTATAAATCATCAAATATGACCAATATTTTAGCAAAATCTGATGAATAGATTTTGAAAATTTAAGACGACTTTTCTGGTATAGCGAAACATTCATTTTGCCTTAACGTTTTTTGTGGACTTCAATTCAAAAAAGCGTGACCAAAATCGTTACTTACAGCCGCCTAAGAGACAATCAAGTCTGTAACTGTTTTTTGACCAATAAATGGCTTCAAAAATCTTTACAAAATAGTTCCAAGATATAGCTAAACGAGACTTAAACGCAAAATTTTACAAAAATTTGTCATTGAGTCACCAGCGATGTATGCGCGCACGTACACACGGACAGACATTCGAGCAAAAAACACTTTATGGCCTGAGGAGGACTTAAAACTTAATGATCCATTAAATCCTAATATCAATTTTTTTCAATATCATCAAAGTTGTTTTTTATATTTGTCAATGAATACTTGTAATTAGTAATTACGTGATTAATAGAGGTGCAATTCTAATAAAAGTAATTAATTATTCTTATTACTGTACTTGAATATTTCAGCAATCACACAAAGAAAGTAACGTTGTGAAGTTGACCTTTCCGTTCATAGTTTTACTGGGTAGAACATTCTGTCTCGGGAAAATAATCGCATAATTCATAGGTACTATATTTCCTAACAATTATGTACTACGGTGATAAGGTGTACAAGACGCGGTTTTCACCCTCTTTCAAGTAACTAACAAGCGATCAATTTTGGTCCTAAAATGAGAAATTACAACCATAGACAAATTATTTGTTACGTGTCCAGCATCAAAGTTCAAGCTAGGTAAAGCAACGCTAAAACATTCAAGTCTGTCGGTTTGTCTTAATTTATTTATCAGCGGGTTTTTAACGATTTTTTTAAAAATTAAACTTTTGTTATCAGTGTTATACTTACTCTGTACACAGTCATAAACTTACATCTTTTTACTTTTCCATTATAAGAGTGTATAATAGTTACGTTTCTCATAGAGAAAAACTAATTTAACAATATAATTAAACATTATACAAAAATATTTTTTTAAAGACAACTGTCACAAAATATCGTTGACCGTAACAAATAATCGCTCAGCATGAAATGAATAAAGTTTGAAGCCAGGGCTAGGGGAGAGGGTTCGTCGCACCCCTATTGACAGTTATAATTAAAACTACTGTACCAACAAGCAGGCTGGCCAATACAATCTGACTATATAAACACAACCGCGTAACGTTTACGGACTTGTTAATTTGACCTCACGGAATGTAACGTTCCACTGCATATAAATAGGCGTACAATTAGCATCGGATAGGGGAACAAATGGCAATAAGCTACAGTTAGTTAGTTAGCTTAGCTGCACATCTCGTCACTAGAAACGAAATATTCATTTTGAGCAACAAACATTTGCAAAGGTTTAATGTTTAGGTGTACATCCTACGTAAAGTTTCCTAAACCTATTGTTCGAATTATATTTTTTCCCATTTTAGGCCCTACTACCTATATATAATAAATGCCAGTAACTACCAGTAAGTATCGATGTTCAAATTTTGATGCCTCAACGTATATTTGCTGTAGGCCTAAATTATTTATTATTCAGCTAAAATATTACTTAGGTTTATACCAGTTTTTAGTAAATTCAGGTGTTTTCGATCAAAGTATAAAACGAAAGTTTATTATGTATACCGAAGTGTATTAAGTATACGATATTATACGAAATATACAAAAGCATACTAAGTATACAAAAGTATTCGTAGTGCTATCTCACTACAGCTATTCTATAATGTCGTTGCATTGGTAAGTGGAATGAATGAAGTACAAGAGGTTACTGTGGCCTTTATAGATCTATTATTGTACCCTCTTTCTGTATTCCTGAAATGATCGGTTACAACGCCTTCTCCAGCTGTCTCTACAAAATCTAAGATTTGGGGACAATGTGATTAACTGCTTCACTTCTAACTGGTGACATCCCAGTTCCTTACTGAGTTGCTTGCAGATGCTTGCTCTGATAATTTCCTTAAAATTTTTCTTTCTCTTGACCCTATTACGGAGGCTGCGCCAAGTTCGGCCATGAGAACCCAGCCATTATACTTTACATTCTTACTCACGATGTTCACATTAGTAGTCAGCGAAATGAGGTCCTCCCAATGAGAGCCTCGCATGCATGGGTACACTGGGAGGTCGCCAGGTATCTCACGGCTCCGTGAGTGTGTGTGTGTGTGTGTGTGTGTGCGCGCGCGCGCGTGTCATCTCAGCTGCCTCCGCCGGATACACTGATAAGTTAGTTGTAGTGAAAATATTCTTTTGAGGATTGTAGCTATGTTATCGAACTGTACATCAGGCTAAAGTAAGTTAAATAGTTTCGTATAGTATACTGAATGTGAATTAGTTACATTGAATTAGTTAGTTTTGCCTTATTTCGTGTTATTAATTCCTTTACTGGGATAAACAACAAACAGAAACTAGTTGTTTGACTATATAGTCTCGTGTGCCGTACGTTGGCGTTGGCTTACATTGGTTTCGGATTGATGTACCAAGTGTTACTTGCGCCAGGGCCATAGTACGTTGTAAGGTCTGTTTGCTAAGGCATCAATATCACAAACTAAGTTCGCATATTAGCTGCAGCCCGTTCCTTACAACGAATTCAACGAATATCACTGATCACTGTTAAACAACGCCAACAGTATAGAATAAAACCGGTGCAGTTCACACTCTCTGCAGATTAACCTGAAGTAAGCAGATCGTCAGCGAGTACACCCACACAAGCCTATATTGACGGATGTAATTAGGCCACCGGTGATGATATGCCCGGAATTCAACGCGGGACGTGTGCTTGCGTGCGGATAATTCGCCAGTATGAATACAAAACGTTGGGTTCTGAGCATGAACACGGACCACGATCCTGTTATTGCCTCGATGACAGTTCAGCTTTAACTACAAACAGGATAACGGTGTTGTAAGAAAAGTACTGAGGGTAGATTTATTTTTAGGGTACGTAGCGATACACCAAAGGGCAAGAACCTTTTCGGTGTACGGGGAATTTATGTTTCGGTGCTAACGCGTGTCTGTTGGTTTACCGTAAAGTCCTAAACCCTAAGTACCTATCCTATGTCTGGTAGGCGCAAAGAATGAATTTGCACCTAAACGAAAATTTCGATATACTGACTCTAACGGTTCATTTTAGTGTTTTCATGAAATTAGGTTCAAGTCGTTTTGTGCCAGCCTTTCAAAATTAAGAAATATTGCATTTTTTATATATCGAAATATTTTAACTAATTTTGGCTCAAATTATTAAGTATCTGAGCAAATAGTTTGAATAATTCATTACATTATTCATCATACCCTTTAAGACAAAAAAAAAAAAAACAGCATCGGTTCATTAGATTTTGCTCAAACATTGGTCAAACTTATACACAAATTGGTGCAGCAATCGATGGGGTTTTTTCGGGGTTTTCAATTTTCTCTCAGAGCGTAAATATTGTTTTCAATATGATGATTTTTTTAGTCTGGTAGAGTCATTTCAACCCATGAATAAATAAAAATGATAAATAAGATCAGATAATTTTGCGAGTTTTCTATCGACACCTCCCAAACGTATACGTTCTGTTATACAGTTTTATTTGAGCCATTTCAAAGTGATTTCATTTGATGCAAAGTGTTTTTGCAGTACTTACCACTACTGTATTAACATTCGTAAAAACATTTTGAATTTAAACCTGAAAAGAAAAAGTACATTCAGATATGTACTAAGGGGAGCCGAAAACACAATTTCTGTTATTGAACCAAAAAATAAAATCATGTATCATGTTTCTTCTTCCTTTTTATTTTAATTACGATATTTTTTTCGAAAGTACGACAAATTAACATAGCTAGTTTTTAATAACATAATCTGAAAGTTATTATAATATATCAGCTGTTCAATGAAATCAGCTGATCTTTACGAATCGATATAAAACACCTGATCTTTTACTATAACTACCAAAATTAAAATGAACGATTCATTTCATATATTTACATCTGTCAAACGTTTTTGTAGTTTTCGTAATATAGTGGTTATCACGTGCGCCTCACACGCGCAAGGTCCCCTGGTGGAAATACAGGGTATTTTAATTATAATTAATTTAATATGAGACTTGCAACCCGCAAAATATATTATTATATATCAATATAAATTTGTCCACTCGCATCACGCAAAATTGAACATCACAACTAGCACTAAAACATGATACATGTTAAAAAGTAGTTTTGCTTTGACAGCTTGTCTAATCCTTCGGAAGAGCCGCTCCCTGTAGAAACGGTTATAAATTATTGATAAGCTAAACAAGAATGGAACGGTGTACAGAGTTAATTCCACGAACACACGGCAGACCACAGTATAGAGTTAGAGCCGGGGTAATATATCAGTTGCATCCTATATTCTGACAGTTTGTAATTGATTTGTGTTCAAAAGTTCTTGACCTCTTTAGCGGCGACTTGAAGTTTGTCTCCAAAAATAATGGAATAAGCGAAATAGCAATTGGACTGACAAAATTTAAGAGGCACAGTTTTATACAGTCGTGTTGCTCTGTCCACTCGAAACAAAATTCTATTTTAAAAAATAGTAATAACTACTTAGTAAAAGTATTTAGACCTAGTAAGTTTCACTAACAGCTAGGATAGTCACTCCTTATTCTAGGATACAAACGTAGGAATTTCACATGTAATTGATTATTAGGATAGTGTAATACCATTACATTAAAAGATACATGAATGAATTTGTATCTGTTTATTTACTTCCATGTAGCCTTTGTTCCTCTTAGAACTCCTGCGATCCTACGCGCCGATAGCGCTCCTATTGTGCCACTAAGTCGTGTTGGATGATGTTTATAACTAAATTAAATGTTTTGTATAGGTTTACAATTAGTAGGCTAATCAGTAAATAATAAAAGTATAAAAGGAATTGACGGGTTAAAATAAGGTTAAAATAAGGTGGTTCACACTGAATGCTAAGTTAAGCTAAGCTTCGCTATGTTTTTGCTAAGATTTTACCAAGTTGCTTTCACATTGATTGCTAAGCTAAGCTGTAGTTTTTAACTTTCTTCCGAATTCAGAGTTTTAATTTGCTTCCTCTTTTGCCTTTTCTCTCCGTTAGTTAACGGCTTCTCATGCCCGATTTTCAAATTTCGGTTTTTTAGCCTTTGGTAAAAAATAATTTAGGGAAAGTGAATGGTTTTTGCCTCATCACTCACTATTTACCTTGCAATATCAGTGCAGTCAGGCAAAGTTGGATGACCATCATTTTAACTATCGACCAGCGGCGTTATATTCATCTTATCGCTTGAAAATTTGACGATATCTGAAAAACGTTAAGGAAAATAAAACGATTACAGTTTAATGTATTTACAGTAAATAATAATGTCCATTTGAAATACGTAGGTATAGTTATGTTGTACTAAGTATCGTGTAGAGAAATATGGAGTCGAAAATTCCATTAGCTTCTGATACCGCCTTGCCCGACTGACCGCTTTTATTTAGTATGTTTTTTTTTTCAAGACTTCTCTTAATCCATCTCGTAGCCAATTTCATTCTTCTTTTAACTTTTGTTTTTGCTAATTATTCTTTTTAGGTTTGTAGTTACTGTTGATAGGATGAAAACACTTCCTTGCAATTACAGAGTTGGAAGTTGAACAGTTTCAGAAATCGTTCGTAATTCTAGTTGGATTCGGCTGTAGCCAGATGTTCCACATTTTCAATTTTTTAAAATATTTTTACCACTTCATCATTCCTCTTAAGGTAAGAGTATTGCCAACTTTGTATGAGTTTTCGTTATTAACTAAAGGATGCCTGAAAGCCGGTAATCGTCACCTCTTTCAGCTCCAAAGGATGACTTGGCCGCTTTACTAATTCTCCTATGGATATTACCTAAAGGAACTAATCTGTGAGCTAATTATCCACATTCCAGTACAAACGAACAGAAAATTAAAATTCTGAAATGAGAAACGGTCGCGATACGCACTTTGCCGCCGAAATTTACATACGAATTTCATTCCATTATTACAGTCACCTCCGAAAACCTATTCCCTAGCTGTGAAACTTATTAACATTCCAGTGTGGGAATTTTTAAAACGCACGTTTACATTTTGTTGTGAAAAATGAATTGTGATTGCTTCGCTTTGTAGTATTTTGTGGAATGATTACGCTGCAGCGTGGGCGGTGCTGAGGGACCTAATTACAGGATGCGCGCCGGGGTAAACTCGAGTTTCGTAACCACAATTCCCTTTCTGCCTCCACCGTCTAATTACTTATTTATAGCAAGAAATCAGCGGCGATGGAAGACTAACTGGGCGCGTGTTGATACGCTGATTTCTGTCAATAGTACAGTAGTTGTAGTGTCCAACGTTAGTTACAAATGTTGATAAATTTCAATAAAAAATTCAATTCAATGTTGAAATTGATGTAGCTTTTTCAGGCTGTTTCTATTTACTATGTTTCTGTGCAGCTGTTCAGATTGTTGTTCTAACTGTTTCACGCCTAAGTAAACAACAACAAAAATTACGTATACTTACGTAAACAAATTGCTACAAAAAGAGAAATTTCCTTCTAAATTATTATTTACTGTATTATTAAAAAAAAAAATTAAATTAAGTATTACTAAAGTGTAGTAATATTGTAAAAAATCAGTAGTTTGTTAAATAGTTGGCAGAAAAGAAATAACTATGGCAAAACACGTACGCACGCACGCACGCACGCACGCACGCACGCACGCACGCGCGCGCGCGCGCACGCACACACACACACACACACACACACACACACACACACACACACACACACACATATGAATGAATGAAAATTCGCTAATAAATAACTGTTGCGACATATAAACACACTACACAAATAGGAAATTTCACTCTTAAATTCAAACAACTCTGTTGTATTGTCGACATTAATATGTTTACGGGAATGGTTTGTTTCTGACAATTAGGATATGCACTTGTGTAAGTGTGCAGTCATGTCAGCGAGTTCTAAAATAGAGTATTTTCTTCTTTTCAGTTGACCCAAGGCTCGGCTCGCCTTAATTACTTCTCAGAAGAAGTTCGATTATCGAAAACAATTTTGTTTACACCCGGGATCCACAAGATAACCTTGTGAACGGAACGTGTCTGAACTGGAAGACAATGTACACAACTACAACAATGGTCGGTAAAGTAATTTTTGAATTTACATTTTGTAATACTTCGGTGATGAAACATTAGACACGTTCATGTTTTTAAACGTAAAGCAGTGTCAGCTACTGAACAACTTCTGAGGAACGCTTAAATCCGATGTATACATTGTGTGAGACACATAGAGAAGTGTCTTGCTAGTGACCTGTAATTTTATTTGCCTGTAACGTCTACATGTACATAACCCAGAGGGAAAGCACTGACATACATCATTTCATCTATTCAACAACTGGAGTATATGATAAACCACATACGACATTTCATGTACATAAGGTACACTGCGTTTCATCAAGCGACACACAAACACACTTATCTCTTCTACAACTGGCATACGTTAGAATTTATTAGAGTGATTTTATTTTTTACATACTGTACTTGTATTATAACGGAAGCGACTGTACTCCAAAAAATTACAACGTAGAGTTATGAGTGCCAAATTCTTAAATATTCCAGAAGTGCACCGTGATTTTTATTAAAAAAATTTTTTCGTAACTTTATGCCATTTAGATTAATGAGGACGAGGGATAAGGGGAAAGCAACGGGAGTAACTGTGACTCGATTAAGCACATTTAGGTTCGCAGTTCTGAGACGCAGCAGACTGGATCGTACAGAAATATTTTGTAGTCTTTTTTTAACTCTTTTTTTTAATGCGCTCTCGTTTGACGTCGAGTTACCCTAACTCCAACATCATTTGCTAGCCATCTTCCTGTTACTTTATAATTTCATTTAAAGGAGTACAGTAATGGATGGTTTTTTCCAACCATCATTTCTAATCTATCAAGTAGCGTGTTCGTCTGTGGTTCATGTTGTACTGGATGAGGAAGACTACGATGGGTAGTTACACAGGTTTGATTTCAAGGTTAATGTGGGTTGCAATCGCTGGACTACTTGTGGCCATGCAGCAGCCTCCCTCATCCCAGGCTGAAAGACCAACGATCTTCTTAATCCTTTAAACTTTATTGCTTTGCAAAGTGAATGCGCACTTTAGATTCATCCGCTGTCCGAACTTTAAGTAACCTTTCTTTAGTCATAGTTTTTATGTAATGAATGTTTAATTAGACAAGTGAATAATAATTTAAAAATTCGTTTAACCATTTATCTAATTACAAACAAATTCTATGGACCATGGATTGCACATTAGACATTATGTTTTAATAATAATTTTACAATTTCTTTAAAGAAAATCCATAAGCTTTCATTCTAAACTATCGAAGTATGATTTTATCCTTCCAAGTAAATGTATAAATTGGCACTTAACGTTTTCAAATTACGTAAATGAAATATATAAAAGTTAAATTTTAAAATAAAGTTATCATTTAAGTGCATTATAAAAAGTTTTGCCTTTATTGAAGCACCGTATTTACGATGGTGACCAACAGCTTTTGCTGATCGACAAGTCTAAAACTTCTTTATCAGAGAAGAAAATGCTTTTCAGAATTTCAAACAGTAGACTGAAATGTAACATAATATCTGGAAAAGATAATGAATTTGTCTAAGGTAGATTTGTATGTGTGTTGAGCTTATCCTACCGATAACCCCTTAAAATGTGTTCTAAAGAATGTTAGGTTTTCGATCCGGTTCGTTTTCCACTTAAACCAATGGTATTTCGCTAAAACTTTAGTTTTAAGGTTTAATTATGCATTGTCTTAGTGTTTGCTAATCTCAACTTAACTTGATCTAGAAGTGTTAATCACCAAGAGTGAATGTTCATAACACACTGGTGGCGCTCAGTGCGAAGAGACTGAATCATGTTTCGAGAAATATTTTATTTGCTTTTGTTATCCGATAATCTTAAGAACTTCACGGAACAAGTCGTGAATTGTTTTGCAGAACTTGAAGTTTTAATTTCGACGAAAACAAAGTTAAATAAAACATTAAGATAGCGCAGAAGCCCTTAACGGCCACTCGCCAGTAGCAAGGTGCAGGGCAACGATGCACTCGGAAATCGTAGGAATGTGTATGCAAATTAAATCACCATTTGGCAGTGATGCTGTCGCTTCTGTTCTGTCTTGGCCGACATAAATTTGGCAACGTTGTAATTACACTTTTATACGGAAAGTTAGTTTACTGTCAGACTGTTTTGGCGAGTGATTGATGCGGCTACGTGGTATGACTGGTATGACTAACGTGGTATGAATACGTGGTATGACTGACGCTCAATTCAAAACAAACGCTTGTTTATTTTATAGAGGGTTTACTGAGATTGTTTCGTTCTTTTTGTTAAACAAAATGTTTTACACGCGCGCGCGCACACACACACACACACACTCACTCACTCACACACACACACACACACACACACACACACACACACACACACACACACACACACACACACACACACACACACACACACACACACACACACACACACACACACACAAGTAAAACGATAGAAGGACGCGTTAAAAGGCTTAAGCAAAAACAAGGTGCTATCTCGTTAAAAATATCGTTCAAAAGGTTTTGACGATAAACCCGGTGTTCAGTATCAAATTAGGTTCGTCATATGATGGAGGGTAATTAAAAAAATGTGTTATAATTTCGGGAAGTGATTTGGGTCAGGAAAAAAGGCTGTATTAACATACATCAGAAGAAGCTTCGTTTCACTAATATAGGTAATTTTGTGTTTTCCCAGAAAAATAATGAAAATTTTATAAATTTTAAAAATTATGACTTGAAATTGGTTAAGAATTTTTATACGCAGTAGTATACCGTGCACAGATGTTGTGTTATGTAAACTTCGACCTTAGAAAATTCTTAATTGTAAATTGTTCATTTTAATTAATTTTACAAAAAAGTTACGGGACAAAACATGTTCTCTTATTTAGATCAAAAAGGTATTCGAGCTATCGACAAAAACGGAAACGAATATAATTTACTGATAATTTGTCTTCGACGCTCAAGTTTGCATAAATGAATTTATTTACAGAATTAGATTAACGAAAACCTCAAGAAATGTTTATGAATATTATCGCAACTGTGTGATGGAATTAAGTTTCGTAACTTGAACCAAATTCAGTTTAACACTAACGACACATATTACTTCCGGTTTATTCCGATTTGTTGAGAAACAAAAAGAATTATACTGAGTTGAACAATCATAAAATACAAGCTATTGGATTTTATAATTTTGAAAATTTTTAGAGAGAATTTTAACTTACGAAATATTTTTAAGCTTATGAGCATTTATATTTGAAATTCGTTACTTTTAATATGGATCAGTTCATTAATACGATAGCAGAGACTTATACAAATCGAAATATTACATCTAAAAAATTTATATGCGTAACAAATTATTTGTTAAAATACTTATTTTTTATCAATAAATATAAATACTATTATCTCTCGGGGGAACCTGGATCGAAAAAAATGTCTTGAAGCTACAGGAATGGACTATTGGTGAAGAGCCGAAGTCCAACGGAAAAACGGTCCAAACAGGAAAAGATAAACAATTAAGAATCCTGAAGTCATGGACATGAAGCACACCACTGTAGTCAACATCAAGGCAAAACAACTTCGATGGTTTGGTCATGCCTAAAGGATGGATGAAAACCAACTTCCCAAACAGATTTTAAAATGGAAACCACACGGAGACTTAGTTGGAGAAAAGGAATTGATAAAGAAGTGTGTGAGAGAGGATTGGTTCAAAATCTATGTGATGACAAGAGAAATGGAAGCTAGGAATCGGAAGACGTCGGAGAACTTCTTTTAAGCCGAAAAGAAGAAGGAGATCAGTATTATTTATGCGATAAGAACGATTACTCTAACATTATTTTTTATTTTGAACGTGTATTTAAAGTTGGATTTTTGACATTTTCACGAATGTTATGTACAACATAAAGAGAGTGTCGGAACAAAATTACTTTTTATAATAGTGACGAGTTTCTCATTTCCCCGCAGCATTACTTTCTGACTATTTCGATATCAATCGACAGACCATCAACAGAGAGAATCGATGTTACTTAAACACATGGGAAATGGAAGGTCCCACCTTTAGTAGATTGTGGAAACATCTGTGAGGCTTGTATAATTACCGCACCCATCCAGCCCCTTCTTGTATTGTTATTGTTGGAGATACTGAACCCTGCACAACAAGAGGGTTGGTAAGCGTTAAAAAGTAATTAAAATCAGTTGCTTTCCTTCAAAGTCAAGGAGCAGTTTGGAATTTGGTTTAAAATAAAAAAGGCAGTCACCGTAAAAATAGTGAAAATATGAAATCCATTGTGGTAAAGTTAAATAAAAAGCAACGCCGAATTTATCAGTACATCAAGACAGATTTCCAAAAATATGATAGCCAGGAACAGAAATTGTAGCAAATCTCAAAGTACTACAGTTTGTGTCAGTGATTAGATACGAAAATTATAATATTTGTTCAAAAATATCTCTGATTAGGCTTTTTTTTATTTCGTTAGCGGTGGATCAAATAAATCCGCTATGTATATGTAAACGTGCATTTATATACAATCTAAAAGTAAATAGTATATAAACTTCGCGGCATTTCAAGATGTTTCTCGTTTCACTATCGCGGCCCAGAAAATCCAAAATCCGAACCGATTACAAAAAAGTAAGAAACGCCTGTGTAAAGTGGAATAAGCATGGACAATGAGCAGGGTGTGAGTCAGTGAGTAAGCGCCCTAACGAAAGGGCAAAGAGAAGACCTAAAACAGGACCTTGCGGTAACACTAGCTCCCCACGATGACCTAAGCTAAGTGGTCTAATTAGACTAAGCCTTGCGTTAAACGATCGATTGTTTCGCCTATTAATAATAACAAACGAAACAAGTCGGAGAATGATTCGTCAGAATGTTTGAACGCTTGCTTTCATTCAGCCAGCTTTCCCTCCTGAAAGCGTGCTTCATTATGTTTTTTTGTTGAAAGGATATCGGTGTTCTTTGTTCAGTACTCTGTGATATGTTTGTCATCTTCAGGAAGAGTTTTTAGTTCTATTTGCAGGGAAAGTAAATGTTTTATGCATTTATGTTACTAGTCAGTGTATTATAAGATATTTTCTTTGTTGATCCTTATTGCTGGAATTATACAGATCTAAACTGTATACGCTTTGTTAGAAACTAAAAATTATTAAAAAAAGTGATTATTTTTGCTATTTAAGAATAACAAAATCTAAATACCCAGACATCAGTCAAGGTTAGAATGTCTATTTACTTACGAACAATAAATTTGTTCGCCTCGGTGTTGCCGCCTCGGTGGCCTAGTTGATAGCGTACTGGGCTTTCACCCCGAGACCCCAGTTCGATTCCCGGCCAGGGCTTGGCATTTTCATACGCTATAAATCTTCCTATCGTCTGCATTAGCCCAAGTGTGCACAATAGTCGGACGTTAAACACAATAAATAAATAAATAAAATAAAAAAACAAAATAAAATAAATTTGTTTTACTTAAAATTTGAAAATGAAATTCAGTTATGAAACTTTGATGACCAGACTTTGCGTAAAATATGATTAACCAGTTATTTTTAAAATAGACCGATTCTTCAGTTTTTATAGTCGATAACATCCGAACCTGATTGGGGGGGGAATAAAGGCGCAGAGCTTACAGCAGTACGATTACACCAGGCCTCATCAAACATACTGACAGTCGTAAACATAAAGAAAAACAATGTTTTCACATTTAAGCAGTTTTATTTGTGTTGTACAAGAAATAGAAGTATAGAGATATCGATGTTTTGGAGTACTTTAAGTGACGTTTTAATAAGTACGAAAATAAATGGTGAATACTGGCATGTAAGCAGTATTGTCACATTGTATTACAGTAACCAGTAACCAGTATTACAGGCATATTGCAGATGATGGCAAATAGTTATTTGTGCACTTAGTAAGCAAAGTGGCACTTTTTTAAAAGAGATAAAAATGTATTTAACAGTATTAATTCAACAATACAAATTTACGGTTCAAATACAGTGTAAGGTTAGGTTATTCGAAGTTCTATGAACAAAAATATAGAAATATTTAGGTTACACGGTAACTTAAAACAAACAAAATGTTACCAACTGAAGTATCGAAAACCAGAAATTACCCTCAGTTCTAACAATCAGGCATGTGTTTTTTAATTATTACGTACAGTGTTTATTTAAAACTATTTATGATGCTTCTTTGAAATAAACATTGCAATTTACTAATACAATTTACTTGGAGCGTTACTTAACATGAAAATACCATATTATGATTCGTCTGTGATACGTTGTGTTCTTAAAACCTGAATTTTTTTAGTTCTCTTTGAGGGGTGAGGAACAGTGAGCAAAGTTCAAGTTTTTGAGTCAAAACAGTCATGTTGCTAATTAATCAATAAACAAGTTTTTAACATGTATCATGTTTTAGGGCTGGTTTTGATGTTCGATTTTGCGGGGGACGCGTCATGCGAGGAATATGTTTATATTTATATATATATATATATAACAGTATATTTTGCGCGTAGTAAGTCTCATATCAAATTAATTATAATAAAAAATATCTGTGTTTCGCCGGGATCGAACCGGGGGGACCCTGAGCGTGTAAGGAACACACGATAACCACTACACTACGGAAACTACGAAGAAATTTGACCGATTTAAGTATATGAAATGATTCGTTAATTTAATTTTGGTAGTTATATTAAAAGATCAGATTTGTATATTAATTCGTAAAAATCAGTTGGTTTCATTGAACAGTTGATACGCTATAATAAGTTTCAGGTTATGTTGGTAACAATTAGCTATGTTAATTTGTCGTAGTTTCAAACAAATTATCATAATTAAAATAAAAAGGAAGAGAAAATTAGATACACTTTATAATTTCAGTATTATTTTAAGCAGATTTTGTGCGATAATAAACAAAAAAGTAGATGACATTAAAAAGTCCGAAAAAGAAATTAACAGTGTTTTTACGTTTGAATGTATTTTATCCAATCAGAAATTAGCTGAGAACGTCTGACAAAGTCAAACAAAACATTATTTCAATTAATATCGGAAGAGTATTGTTGATGCTTACATACTCCACATTTATTATACACTTTTGTTTGAAACACTTAACTTCAGTTTCTTGCTGGATAATATAAAAAGAACTTATAAGTTTTGATCAAGTAGTTCATGATTAAATCAGAACAATTATTTATAATAAATTTTAAAAAAATCGATTTTTGTTAATATTCAACACTATTTTAGTATTTGTTTAGGGATTGAAAACAAAAGTTTTCTGAAAAATTAAAAAATGTTTCCGAGGTGTGGGAAACTAGTCGAAATCAGTGTGTCAATGTTTGCATATAGGCTGTTCATGTAACAATATTTTTTATTTTGGAAAATTGAAAACGGTTAAACTATCAAAAAATAAAGATCGATTTATTTCACAATCACATTAAGTATTTTTTACATAATTCATACAGCGGGAGAGTCAAAATAATACTGTATTTTTGTTTTAACGTGCTCACTCCATAGTATATGTAATTACATAAATGTAGTAGCTAAAAGTGTGTAAAAAATGACCTTTAAAAACAATTATTATTATTATATTACAAAGACCATCCTTGGAGCAATAATATAGCCTGAGATATGTATAACTAAGGTTTGTACTGTATTTTTCGTCAATAAAAACAAAATATTACCTATTTCTAATAATCGGTTTTAATTAATTGTTACTTTTACAATGCATCTGCAATGAGACAGTTTATCTGAGTAAATGAGTTTTTATTATTGAATGTTGGTAAGACTGGTGGATGAGGTCAACTGACATAGAAGACTTGTCGGAGCCTGGGCAGGCGTGGTCCAGTCTCCAGTCCAAGACACCTGTTGTTGCTATAGAAACCAGTTTCTCTGCTCGGCTTGGCCTTCGCCCGAGTGAAAGGCGCAGCGCGTTGCCATCGCGGCTAATTATACTTCTCGATCACCGAATTATATTATGTAAACCAACGGGTGACGGTTTGTCAATTCCTCCTTTAATCTGGCCCCTTTCATAATTTTACTTTTACTGCTCATTCACGCCCGCGGACAACAAAAGATGGGCGCGGTCGGATGCAAGTTAGTGGATGGATGTTATTTGAGGCGGGGGAAATTTTGATTTCTCTTTGATTACGTCGGCGTGCAAATTGATACCGGTGCTTGGCCGGCTCATCGAGTGCCACTATCATAGGTTCCAGGGGGACGTCGTTACACCCCAGTTTGTCTTCTGTTGGTTTTGTAAAGGAATTAAACGTAAATAACATTTGACTACTTTAATCCTCTCTGTATTATAAAGCTAATATTCTTTTATTAAAACAAGTGTTATGAATACGAGAAACAGATTTAATTGTTAAGCGAAATCTTTGTTTCAACTCAACCTGTTGGTTTCAAATGGTATTTGTGTGTTTGCTTGTTTATTACGCAGTTTTTGCCAAACGCATTGACCGATTGTTTTGAAATTTGGTAAAAAGGTACCTTATTTAAGGCCCAACCGACAAACGTGTAAGATTTTCTACCATTCCCTTCTTTTGAAGATAGCGGCCTCTGATTTAACAATGACGTATGTACGGGACAGACTGTTTTGAAATTTATTACGAAGGTACCTGGTATAAAGCCTGAACAATATATGTGTTAGATTTTCCTCATTTACTTCCGTTCCAAGATGGCGGCCTCTGATTTAACGATGACAAGTGTACGCAGTTTTCGCTGAACTCATTGATTGTAAATTTGGTAAAAAGGTACAGTATATGCCGAAAAATTTACGCGAAAGATTTTCCCCATTTACTTCCGTTTCAATATGGCGGCCTCTGATTTTCAATAAAGAGTGTAGTTGCTGGTTGAACGGCAAGACATATTATAATTTTGAAAGCTTCACCGAGAAAGAGCATAAAATTTCCAATAAAGTTGATCTAATAAAATGTTTGCTAAATATTATGGTTACCGGTTAAATTGATAGAAAAGGTTACGAGCACGTCAGAACGCTCGTGAAGCAGTGGCCAGGCAATTAATTAAGAATAAATTGCGAGGCCTACTGTTCTTTGAACTGCTAGCACTTGTAAATATCTAAAAGGAAATGTTTTCGGTTTTATTTCTGTATTAAGGCTCAGTATAGGTAAATTAACTACAGGGATGTATCCATTTTGCCTAACCTGCGCCTAGATTTGGTAATGTGATCTGCAATGAACTCAATTCCTGATATGTTATAAAGTGTAACCAGTGCGTTGTTTCAGTGTTATGTTACATTCTCGATTCAACTGTTCGACATTTGTTTGTTTGTTTGTCACACAGTTTTGACCAACTGCATGATCGATTGTTTTGAAATTTGGTATGATGGCACCTTGTATGAAGTCCGAATGACGTATGTGAAAATGTTGTCACTTCATTTTCAAGATAGCAGCCTCTGATTTAAAGATGAAGAATGTAGTTGTTGGTTATTTTTTGTAATACTGGCTGAACGGCAAGACCTATCATAATTTTGACCTCTTCGAGAAAGAGCTAAGGTTTTCAATAAAAATAAACCAGTAGCATTTCCCCTGAATGTTGCACTGACCGGTTAAATTAGCGAAAAAGATTACAAGCGCGTCAGAGCGCTGTCGTGGATTTACAATGCGAAGTCTGCTGTTCTTTGAACTAGTAGTTGTCGTGGGATCGACACTTCGATTTGTTGCGTTTGAGAGAAGAAAGTGATCATTGCACTATATCAACCGAACAAATTGCAATTAATTCTTGTTGTGTACCTGACTTACTGGCGAATTTCTATGAGAAAGTTAGCTACTAAAGGCCATCATAGTAAGACCCAGATCCCGGACCTCCAGATCACTTTCGATAAACATTCGAAAGTTTGGTCCAAATCTATTTTTCTTAACTTGCAAAATTTGTCCAACAGTTTTTTTATATGATTTCTTTATTATGTAATCTGCACTAAAATATGCATACATTCATTATAAATGTTGAGACAAAAATAAATTTGACGGCTGTCAGGGTTCATTTTCGTATTTCGAATGAACTATAAACAAATAAAATGACAATTTATTTAGATTTTAACGCCGCTTTTAATGGTGAAATTAATTTTCAAGAAATTCTAAGATAAAATATTCTGGTTGGAAAGAAGCGTGGGACAATTATTTTTAATTGAAAATAAAATAAATTTATTACGTGTAAAACGTATGTAGAATATTTTTAAATTTTACACTGAAAATAACCAACAGTTTTACGTAAATATTTGTAGAAATGATAAGGTGAATAATTTTGTTTCCAATTAAAATTCGAATACTTTGACTTCCGTTTTTAAAAATTTTGAACGCTGTCGTAATGTTTATAAGCTTAAAAGAAAAAGAGAAGAAAGAAAGAAAAACGTCCAGTAACAGTCTAAACAGAATCGTTACGATTGGTTCAGACCCAACATTTTGATGAAACTTTTTGTGTAGTTGTATAGTTTGCAGAGAACTCGAGATTTAAAAAAATCGTGTTCAGTCCATTTTTGGTGAATAACCCTTATAAATAGACAAAAATCGGAGTTCCTCAATATCGCCCGAAAAATCTTGTTCTGAGTTAACAACGAAGACCAAACTAAATTCTGAAAACTAGTTCTGAAGGCAAGGATTCGTTTTCGTGTTTCCCATTTAGTTTGATAATTCAAACAGAAATTTATAGAAATTAAGAAGGTAAAATGTGGTTTCCAAAAGAGCACTAGATGAAAAGTCACAAGTTTTATGATTATATTTTGAATTAGTAAAAAAAAAAAAACATTTGCTGAGGAAACATACAAGTGTGTTTCAATAAAATCAATTACTGTGGTAATTCTGATTTTAGTTTATCAAAGTTAACTCGATGTTGTGTCAACGTAGTTACTTAAAAATTTTTTTTTGAATCCCATCAACGGGACAGTGCATACAGCTAAAATTTTACTTAAAGAAAAATTTTTAATAATTCTTGCTGACTGCCTTGACGTCGAATTTATTTTGAACCGCCTGTAAAACTAACGTGGTGTAGCAGCCCAACGTTGCCCTGTTAAACAGTTAATAATTTGAAAACAATAAAATATATTTTTCGACATTTAAACCTAATTTACAAAATTAACTTATTGATCTAAAACAAAAATAGTTGTTCTTGAAAATTAAAACTGTGTGATGAGAAATAGTTGTGGAACGTTTTGTTCTAGCAAACCCGTTGACCCAGCCGTTCCGTAAATAACCTCGAGTGTTTTATAAAGCCTATTCCTGTTATACACAAGTTAAAGTTAACTAATAAACACAAGCGCACCGCTAAACGTCGACCTATCGATTCCTTGCCGGCACCACCTTTCGAAATGTTTTGTAAAAAGCGTTTACTCGTTAAACGCCCTAATTTATTGCCGGCGCACGGAATTAGAACTTGTAAACAAAATTGGCTTAAATTTAGTTGTCTGACGTTTGTGTAGCTGTTTAACGTTGCTGAAAATTAGTTGGAAATATTTGTGTTCTATTTTGATTGAAATTCTATTTCATGCTTCACATAGAACGTGTACGTGTTCTTTCTTTCTTTCTGCGATCTTAGTAATTCAGGGTTAACTGTTTTCTTTACAGCTTCTCCGTAATAATTTCTGTTGTGTAAATCACTTATGAGTATTACAATAAGTTACCAAAAACAAGAAAAATAGAACCACAGATATTCCTTCCCAAAGTCAACTAAAGACATGAAAATTAAACTCCAGTTTGATACTAAATCTTACGTGAGTTTTAGAACAAGCTTCCCTAGATTGTCTGCTTCTGTCGTGCGCATGGTGTTCCGAAGATCATAAGTTTTTTCAGCCTCAGTGCTTCACGACTCTAAAAGTAAATGTGCTGTCTTATTCGCACAGTTTGCATTTTAAATTTACTTAAAATACTACCAAATTGAAATGTTTTTTAATTGTCCAGTCACGAAACTAAATATAGTCTCCCGTTTGCACGTAATTAGTGATTTCGTAATAAAGCTTTTCTTTTGAGTTTGCTAACGGGGGCAGTCTGGCCGGATATTAATGGTCAAGATGCGGGCCTGGTTTGTCCTTAAACGGCCAGTAGTTCCGCATCATGACAGGTTTGACGTTTGGTCGTTCTGTGATTGATAATATAATGCCTGCATTTCAAAGCGTTGGCATTTCCTGTTCTCGTTATATTCTAAGGAGGTGTTACTGTTTAATGACGTACAGAGGTACGTCAGGGTCATGTATCGTTGAAATTTTAAAGTTTGAGGTAGAAGGCAGTGCATAGATTCAGAGCTTAATCATACGTAATTAATCAGGGATATGAAGAAGGTTCCTGATTTTGAAGACGGACATTGTGTTAAAAAATAAACCATCCTTTTCTCAGTCGTTTAAGTTTATGGTTTTTATTGTTTATTTATTTTTTTGTGTGTGTGTGTGTGTGTGTTATCTTTAGAAATATTTAGAAACCATATTTCTTTTCTATTTGTACCTTTAGGAATATATACATTATTTATTGTTTATACAATTTATAAACATTTAAATTGTTTATTTTCTATAAAAGTGTGTTATATTTTCTTTTGTATATAAAGCCGGGTTTTGTTTGATTTTTATTTGTATAAGAGAAATGAAAAAAGAATGCACTACATAAAATGTAACGACAAATCAAAACGTGTTCTAAACAATCGGCGCCCATTTCTTAATGTGGGCCTTGCTGCGTTCCAATAGTTGATCGTTCAATGGAATTTCGCCAAATAATTTACCTTAGCCGGTATGTGTAAGTGTTCAGACTTTATTAAAAAACCTATTATGACGTAGGCCTACATCATTACTGATAAATTACTTACACAAAGGTCTGCATTATTTATTTTTGCCTACGCTAGAACTTTCTCTATTCATCACGTGACAGGAAAATGACATTTTTTATTATTAAAAGCTTGTGTGCTAGAAAATAATTAAGAAGTTATTATATCACAAGCAATATGAGGAAATCAGTGGCCACTCAAAAAGGAAAAGCGGTGCTTTTCCTACGAATACTTCCTCGAATTGTTCAACAATGGAAGAGAGTGCAAGTGAGACTGAACGTTACTTCCGAGTTCCTGTTGGCAGCTAAATAAAGCTGCGGTCGCATCACATCCGTATGTGCCGCGCTGTGCGGTACTTTCCCTGTAACGGAGCTCTGGATACAATAAGCAACAATACCTTGTGAATCAGTAAACTGTAACGTCGTGACAGTCTAACACTCGCACAAACTTTCGCACATAAATTATGTAAAATGGTATCCAATGGAGCTAACGTGATAGGAACGCATTTCCAAAAGTAATTTTGCTATTTTATTCTCTTTTTGAAAGTCTGATTTCACCGTCATAAATAGCAATAAAATCTGCAAATATTAACATTTTAAACTTTCAAATTGATTTGAAAATACGACAGTGAATCCTGACAGCCGTCAAGTTTTCTTGGTTGATATGGATTTTGAAATTTAAAAATGCTAATTTATGCAGTTTTAAACGCTAATTACGACGATGGAATCAGATTTTCAGAAATTTTTAAGACAAAAACGTTACGAATTTTTAAAGATTTGAAATGACCGCCATCTTTAAAACTGTTAAACGAATTTTGTTGGTTAACGAACTTGTCCAAACTATTACCATAATCTTGTGTGAAGTTTGAATCAAATCGGATAAAATTTTGAACATGAGCTTAACATACAAATATACTCGTAGTATGTATATAAATTTTAATGATCTCTCAAAATGTTTCAGAGGTTAGGTTTGGCGGTCATTTCAAGTTCTCGGATCTGGGACTTACCATGATGGCCGCTCCAATAACTATTTCTAATTGAAATCCGCTCAAAATAAATGTCCGTGATTTTGAAGTGAATAAACGAATTTTACGCAGTTTATCGCAATTTATTTTTAACAATCCCTGAAAAGGTGTTCTCATAATTGCTCATCTCATGGTTCCATGTATGGTTGTTTTACATTGCTATGGTTGTTCCAACAACTCAGTTTACATTAGAGATATGTTCAAATGTAGTTTACAAAAACATAAAATGTGATGATGTAGATAATTGATTGTATAGAAATGTTTTTTTTTTTACATTCTGATTTACTGCAACAGAATAGTTTTAATGTTAATGTTGGAACATTTTTCAATCGTTACTATTAACATTCGATACCATTCAATACGTAACACGGCCACATGTTGGTATAGAAACTGGCTTAGAAAATCTTTTGAAAGTTCAAACTGGTAAATTACTCTTCCAATTTGTACAAAATGCATTTTCCGCAGACAGGATCAACGCAATTTGTATCAGCCAGGATGTTAACCTTGAACAGATTGAACCGTCCTGCAAGGCACAAGTGTAAAGGTGTAAAGGATAACGTCCTCATGAGTCACGTGTACATATCCGGCTGGCCGTCGGGGTGTGTGGGAAGAAGGAGTAGTTGCCCCAGCACAGCGACAGTGCACGCTAAACTAATGGAAATTGAAACAACTAATAATGAACACCTGGGTGCCACGTATGCAAATGTGCTCCACTTATCAGCTGTTACAATAAACCGAGCGCGTGGGAAAACTGAATCGAAATGTTTTGTCAGAATCGGCGGAAGATTTATGTTGTGGGATCCGCGGCTGCAAATGGTTTACGTTAGAACAAAGGCGTTCAGGTTCCAAACGGTAGACAGTTTATTAATTTTCCCCGAGCCAATAGATCTACGAGTGTTTATAGACTCGCTGTTTTTACAGACGTTGGTGAATCAGCAGTAGCAATACTTAATTATAATTGTAACATTAAATGCAATCAGTAGTGTTACTTTACTGGGAAAAATAGAACTGACGAACTGCTTCAGAATGAGCGACAACGTCTAGAGTGACTTAGTGATAGAAGAATATTCAAAGTACCTAGTAAACATTGGTAAGCAGTATGGCAGGTAATGTGTCGAGAATTCATAGTTGTCAGTGCTTTATGAAGAATATACAAAAGGGCAAAAGTTTCCCTGAGAAAAAGTGATACCTAGTGAGAACTTTCAAGTGTAAGTGAAAAGAACTTTCAAGAAATAAGAGAATAAAGGACCATGACTTAAGTCGCCAGGTCTCTCAGGGCTCCGTTTGATACATCATTAGACCTATGGCATTCAGTCCATAAGGATCGCTTTACACTTTAGAGTTAGCCAAGTTATGTGAGTCTTGAGTAGATGAGTGCGAGCAGTATGAGCTAGAAGTACGGTGGGATCGCTAAGCCCATCAGCTGCCTCTGCCGAAGAAGTAAACGTTTGTTATCACCCTTAAGTCGAAAGCTTACGGAATGCATATTTTTCTAAGTCGTATAGAAAATAAGTTATGAAGTTAAGTTTTCATAATATTTAACCTAACCTGTCAGATCACAATGTCAAATTACTTAAGTGATCATGCATCGACTGAAATATGCCAAGTTTGAATGTATCCTGGAAAGCGCTTAATATGTTTGCTCAGTTATTTCTGTAAAGCTTTATTCGGAATTCGATAGTACCGAATTTAACACATATTAAACTTTACCATTCTTCCCTTTATTAGTGAAAGAGTACAACCTGATTTAATCAGCGTTAAAAACTGCATAAACTACCTGTTTGAATTTTCAAAATTCGTTGAAATACAAATTCTAATTTTACGGCGATATTTCTTCATATTTATATTTCCAATGCATTTTCAAGGTTTAAAATGCTAATATTAGCGGATTTCGTTACTGTTTGTGACGGCGAAATGAGAGTTTCAAAAAATATGGTATTGTAACAAAATTACTATTGGAAATTCAATGTTGTCATAGACTTGCGAGTACGTTATTACTGTTTGATGCACCACTTATTTATTAAAATCGACGTTGATTTCTTTCTGAAAGCGAAGGAGTCAAACAAATACAGCAGTTAATGAATTTTGAGAGGACACTGCGCGCAACAGCTGTGCATATTCGGACATGCAGAACGCAAAGTTGTACCTGCATCAGATAATGTTAGTGAAGTCAACTTCACAGTGTCAGCCGTTCTTGTTCAACGACTGTACGACTGCTGCAAAAGCCGAACTTGGTTGTCTGATCGACTCTAATTGCGACTACACAGCCTTTCTTCACAGATCACAAAATACGTTAACGAATGAGAACAGGACCGTTTTTAACCTCCTCGGCGCCCTAGACACTTCAAATTGTTACCCCCAACTATTTCCAGAGCACCCCTCCTTCAGTTCTTACCTTGTCAGTTTTGGTTCGGGAGGGATTTCCCTTTAACTCTCTTTCACTTTTCCTTTTCTTTGTTTTTTCTGGAGCCTTCCTATTATCCACCACCTATGGACCCGCTGTGTCCCGGACTGGCAACCGGCAGCCATATGGAAAGGATAGTAGCATGGTTAGGCCACTTTTGTTCATTTCTTACCTTACGGCATCACGGACCACCCATCCACCCTTTTTTACATTAGTACAATAAATGTGTCTTGTCTCTGTGCCCACAAATACCGTTGACTCATCAATCAGTCAGGCGCACTGCACTACCCACTCTTGCACGCGTGCACACACACACACACACAACGCATACATGACTCGCTAGATGGTGGTACGTTTGCTGTAATTTTAATGTTTTATCTTTTTTAGCCCTCTAATCTTTTGCGCTCTAGGCATGTGCCTAAGTGGAAAAGCGGCCCTGAATGTGAAGCTGAAATCGCAGCTTAATTGAAGTACTCACAGATCTTGGTAAATCAATTCTGAATCCCCGGCTATTAAACTTAAATATTTTGTGTTTACGTTTACCTAATGGCTTTAATTGTGGATAGTTTTAATAAAAATACAAACCATTTGTAGGTGTTTTTGTTTTTGGTGCTTTTATAAAATTTAATTAATTAAATTCAATTTGGTGCGTTACAGATTTAATTTCAAATTTGTGTTGCGTGAATTGAAAAAAATCCGTTAAAAATAAATGTTGCAAACACTGCGCAAACATTGTCACATTTGATGAATTTTTACACTCAGACGGACAGACATTCAGTTCACTTTTATCTGACTTAAGGGAACGCCTTTACAAAACAGCTCCGGTATTAGTTAAATTAGAAAGAAGACTGAACAACATTAAATCAAACACTTCAGTTGGATCCTTCTATATGCCCGAAAATACACGCTAACAGACCCAAGAACAAAATTATATGTATCAGAACATGCTATCGGATTTGTTAAAACTGTTCACGTTGTAGCCCCCGAATGTAAAGGAGTAAAACAGGAAAAGGTTAGCTAATTTTCACCTAAAATCGATGCCCGAGGTACTTGTTCGGGTACCATCTCGCTATGCCTACCTAGGCAGTCTAGACAATGTGGATATTATTATACAGAGCGGAGCCTTGTTAGTGGAAGAAATGAAACTGTTTTCCCCTTAGGCGGTTTGCAACGTAATGACGCACGAATCCGTGGGCTCACTCTGTCGCTCGGCGAAGCAAAAGTGAAAGGCGGGCGCCAACGAGCAACGACCGTGCTGAGCTCGCCTACTTGAAGTGTGCACTGATACTTATACACAGATGAAATGTAAGACACGAGCTGCCGGCTTAAATACTGTTTGATTAAGAATTAATTTATGTAGATCGGTTCTATAGGCAGGTATATCAGCCTGAAGCTACGATAGTCTTCGTCGTTTTGGATCAGTTACCGTGAGAATATAAAGTACGTTTTTTTGTAAAGGAAGCCAACCCTCAGGGGCTCACACATTGTGAATAGAGGTTTGGCAATTCCGAGCTGCCTTAGCTGACCTAACTTTTCTTCATCTAGCTGATTTTGGGTTATATGCCTTTATCCTAAGTTAAGGAGGAGCAGCATATGCTGAAATATACGTGGCTAAGTAAGAGCTAAGCTTAAGTACGCGGACTCTGAACACCATACATACAGCCTTACCTATGCTTGCGGGGATCTGTATGGGTGGACATTTTATTTCCCTAGCTACTCGTGAGATTTTAATGGCTGGGAGCAAACCTTCAAGGCCCAGAAAATCGTGAGGAATAAGTTACCCTTGGGAAGTGAAAATAACCAGAGGAGGAGCGAACTGAGTCTGCATCGAACCCCTCGGTACAAAAAGCAGTGAACTGCGGCAGACTGTGAGGACGTTAGTTGGATTTATCCACTTGCAGTGGAAGAAGTGGGAGATATCAGACATGCATTTAATAGATGTACAAAAGTCTATCGGGAGCGCAAAAGTTCAAACTGAGAAGAAAGGAGACGACAGCAAAACGGTTTCTAATAAAACCTAGAAGCAGAAGACCTCTCAGGTATCAAATCATGGGGCAAGTTTTATGGAGCTGTGTGTCACGGGGTTAACAGGAACCGTACTTCAAACTAGGGTCTGTTAGCCGGGGCAACTCAGGAAAACCATGACACCCGTTGCAGGACACTGTGGTTTGAGGGTACACATGGACAAGATAGGATGTACCATGGAGAAACCTTGTGTAGGTTATACAGGAAGAAAGAGGAAACTGCAGGTCGCATAACCTATGATTGTGAGGCTCTTATCAGCAGGAGGCAAAGCTGTTTGGCTGCAGGACCCTGAGGAGCTCCATCAAAATGGACCAGTCACTGCTAAAACTCTTTAAGAGTACCAGTCTGCTGAACTAGAATCCAAAAAGCTTTGTTGCACAGAAGATCCTTTAACCGCGGTGCCAGAGACTACCAAATCTTATAACATAAAAAAATTAATTTAATCTAAATGAAACCTAATCAAAAATGTTCGAAATCTCGTTTATACTTAGCGGTTGTAGAAATTGTTGATTATGTTACAGCATGAAATATAATAGCTAATTTCTTTGATTTACTCGGTCAAATATTTCTTACAACTTTTGGCGAACGGCCGCAATGACCTTCAATGTCAGGCCTTATTTTTTATTGCTGCAATAAAATCCCGTTTAGTTGAATAAATTGGTTTTGAAGTAAATAAACCGTCACTTATTTATTGTTTTATTGCGTTTAATTGAATATTATGACAATATAATTTAAAGTAAGTTTGTTTTTTTATAATTAAAATTTTACATTTTATCCATGAATATAGATTTTGGGGAAGACACAAAAAGGCAAAATTTACAGTTGTGAATTCAAAATGAAGAGACTTTGAAATTATTTATTTGGATTAAACCGTAAATTTCTATTACGCTAACTCAGTTTTTTATTTCCTGTTTGGTCGTATTTCGTTCAATATTAATAAGAATATGTATTTAGACATATATTATACATAATTAACAAGTCTACCTTATTCTAAAAAGTCGTAATTATACGGCTACGTCATTCTGAATATTTTCCAAAGTTATAATTTTTATAGGAAAAATTAGAGGTATAGCGATTTTTTAATTAACTACATTATATCCGATTTATTAAACGATATACTTCTATCCCTGATATTTTGGAAATCGTAAAATCCTATTTAAATATATTATTTGATTGCTAATGTAAATTCATTGGGTAAGTTAAGTTATATATAAAACACATAGGGCACAGTAGCAGCAGTAAAGAATGTCACAGTTGTATCAAGTGTTGGTAAAACATTTAGTTAAATAAAAAAAAGTAAATGTGTAATAAAAGTGTGAAAATGCAGTGTCAGTATATAAGGGCGCTAAAAATGTTTTACTCACAAATTTATAAAACTTGAAGACAACAGAAAAACATTAATCGTGAATTGCATACGTAAAAGAAAAATGCCAGATAAATAAAAATATTAATTACCAGCAATTTTATAAATCTACATATTTAATAATTTGCCTTTCCTGTCATTTAAAAAGGCACGAAATTAACACAAGTACAATGCCCTATAATGAGTGTAGTAGACCTAGTCCTACAGTGATCGACCAAACCGTTTGAATAGTTTAACACAGGAATTTCAGGATGTCACCCAATCTCATCTCGAAGTCATACGTATCAGTGACGTAGCTAGGATTTGTATTTGGTCGGGGTCCAATCTTGCTGTGGTGTCCGGGAGGGAGGAGAAATGCACTATAGTAAAACTGTTTACTTCGAAAACTATAAAAGTTTTAAAACTGAATTTCTTGAACGTACTTTGCATTAATTTTTATTTTGTGTGTGTGTGTGTGTGTGTGTGTGTGTGTGTGTGTGTGTGTGTGTGTGTGTGTATTATTTGAGTTGGTGGATGCAGTTAGATGGCGATGTATACGTCACCACGATGTATTGTGTTTATTACAGGAGTACGATAGTCATGGTAAAATTTAAAACCACCGCAACGGTTACAATTTGAATTCACGCATATTGAATTCACTTCGGCCGGCCGACGACCGTAAACCAATTAAACAGAGGTTCACACAGATATCCAAAACGTAAGGTTATACTGTATTTCACACGGAAGTCCGAGACTCGCCGGACCAGAGAGCTTGACCACAGCAACCGGATCGGATCACAGCAACCGGTCCCGCCGAGTTACAACGGGTCATGTTAGTCATTCAGTGCACGTTCTATTCCCACTCTCCGAGTCCAGACATGTTCCAACTGAACTAGATCTTATTTCATTAAATTAAATATATTGTTTTAGTTTTATTCAGTTCGTTATTTGGTTAAACTGAATTATCCGACTGAAAAAACATCATTTCTAATTTATTTTTCATGGTATAGTACAGTATTTTAACGAATATGCTTATTGTAGCAAGTTTTTAAGTGAATTTCTTTAAGAAAATGTGAAATGGAAAATGGATTTATAACTCAAGGCAGAGTATCAAAGTTTAAATGAAAAAAATATTCCTGTCGAGAGCAAACAGAAAAAAACAAATCCTGACGGAACTATTTTTTTGAAATTTATTTACGCCCAAGATCATTCTCGTATCCAATTTTTGGAAGAAGAGATCCATATATTTCTTTCCCACAAGCGCGCGCGCGCGCGCGCACACACACACACACACACACACACACACACACACACACATTCAAATAAAAACTAGCTTTTTGTCCAAGAAAAATATGAAAATGTATTTATATAAAGACTGACGTTTGTTTTACATTCTTCTTATAGGGCGAAAGTAAAAAAAAAAATTAATTTGAACTACCGACATCCACCATTACCGTCAGATTTCCGTCAAATTCATCTACCGCAAGGACAGACAATTACAAGGTTGGTATTTCCAAAATGAATAATATCGCCAAGTATTACCTAAACACCATTAAATGAAGTTTGGAAATAAATAAGCCGCCCGCACCGTGGAGTGTAGGTTAGTCACAACGGCACAACCTGGACGTGGTACCGGGTCTATTGTTGGATTCTCGAGTGGGGAAACCATAAATCCGTAATGTTTGACAGATGTTGAGCAAACAGACAAACAAGATGTGGGTGGAAAATATCCCAGAAGAAAAGTATTGATAGAGAAGCCACGTAACAGCAAGTCTAACTGGCGTAAAGTATGGACTTTCAGAAAAATCCTATACTTTACTTTATCACTTTTTAAAATAAAATTGTACGTGAACCACTTCAAAACTATAAGAATCGTCAGCGTAATTTTTTGACACACAGCCGTTTATATGCTAGAAAATCGTTACCGACAAATATACTCTATATTTTTTTTGTAAGGTATATCTACGTGACCTAACTATTACAGTGTCTTTGGTATTTCTTAACAAACTGTTTTACACGAAGTGCGTGTTAAAACTAATCACAGGACCTAGCAGCTGCTTGTGGTTACGTTTTTGCTTCCCGCAGCGCGCTCATAGTCGCGTGTTCTTGTAGATGTCGGGGCGAGAGATCTGCGGTAATCGGCATAATCTGACGTTCGCCTGCAGCAATTGATTCCCAAAGTGGACAATGTAAGAATCATGATAGCGTCGAAAGATAAGGGTCTCATAGCTTGAGAGGTAAGGAAATAAACGATATCGACATATAATTAATGGTATCATATAAATTTGTGATTAATCGTTCAAAAGGGTTAGGATGGAGGATGCAAAAATCTCAAAAAAAGTGAATAGGCTAACAAATAAATTGTTTTACAACAACTGCAGCAGTGGAGATTGTGCTCGGCTTCCACGCATCGATTTATATCGTAGGCAAGTACGAAGAGATGTATATAGATTACAGGAGAGTGGAGCCTGGACAATCTCAACTTTGGAGCATGGCAGAATTATAGAAAAGATCAGAGACCCAATTCTGATAGGGTGGTCACCAGACACTACTTTTCTAAACCCCTTGACAAGATAACATATGGGGAGGGAAGATCGAGTGATGGGAAATTCGAAGATCTTGTATGGTATAAAGATGAATCCAAAATAAAGCAAGACACTGGTGCCATGGTGGATGGTTTGACGGAAGGAGGCGAAATACGTTGTTATCCTGGAACCGTACGTCACCAGAATTTCAGGCAGAGGTAAAGGCCATTAATGACTGAGTTTAGGACAATTTGAAGCGGACTTTTAAGGAGACCTGAATTCACACTTATGCCGACTGTCAGGCAGCGACTGAAGCCCCACAATACTAAGCTGATCTGGGAGAGCCGTGAGAACCTTCATGTTGTGTTCCGATAGGATGCACAACCAGTTTATTTTTCACTGAGTATAAGGGTACAGTGAAATTACTAAGGTGGGGGTTTATGGTAATGAGGATGCGGACAGATTGGCTTCACTAGAGCCGGCAGCAGGGGTTTCTGTGTGTCTTGACTGGTTCTGCTATCAATAGGCGAATCAATAAACAACACCAGGAAAAACGAGGCCACTTTAGAAGATAATCCCATAGTAAATGTGTTTTAAAATAAGTCTCTGTAGGACGGCTTGGAATTAGGTAGAATATTTTGAGAAGAGAACCACTTATTAATACAATAAGAGCTATTACAGAATACTATGGACTAAGGGTTCATATGAACAGGTTAAGTACTAGGGAGAAACTGTATAGGTTATGCAGAAAAAGAGGAAAATGCAGGCCACATCTATGATTGTGAGGCTCTCGCCAGCAGGAGGCAAAGTGTGTTTAGCTTCCGAGACCTTGAGGATCTCTAGGACGACGGCCTAGTCAATGGACTGCTAAAACTCATTGAGGGCACCAGTCTACAATAGATCTTTGAATCGTTGTGCCAGGGTCCCAAAACTCCCTTAACCTCAAGTCAATCAAATCTGTTCCTATAATTTATTTCTTCCCATTTTTAATGAGTTCAGATTTTTACAAAAATTATAGTTTTGCGCTAAATGCTCCCGAGGAAGTAATGAGCTAATTCAGTACCAGTGTAGTATTTTAATTAATTAAGACCCAAATAGTCATTATTGCGTAAGCTAAAATCAGAATTACCAACACTTGTACTAACTTTCTATATTACTCATAGTGCGGTAATAGTACCAGTCAGCGAATCAGACCTGAGGGTTATTCATCAGGTGATTTAATATGTTTTCCAGTGTGACCAACTTAACAATAAACAAGTTGACAGTTCAGGCAACTGTAAGACAGTTATTTTTAAACCAGTACCCGGGGTTAAACAAATGGTATTAGACGTGATTAGTAAGTTACAAGAATAATATTGACGACTAGGCCCATGTTTGTGAATTTGTTGTTGGGTATTAACAGTTGCAGTAACTGTTACTTGTCGACTGATATAAGAAATATCAGTGCTTAAGTCGTACTTACACCCTTGCGGACAGAAAATATTATGTTTATGTCATACTTGCGTTAATGTTACATGCCGCAGATATATGAATTTGGCTGCTAGTCCTTTCATTAAAGGCTCAGTTACGTAATTACCAAAACCGATGGAGGAAGCAACAAGTTGCACTTCCCGAAGGTTTGCTGAAGAAAACCGTTCGCCCTTTTTCCCTGAGAAATCTGGGAGAATCATAAAGTTTTTTCTTAACATTTGTACGAAAATAATTTGTATAAGTATTTTCCAAAATCTAAAACCAGCTTTAAAGAACTCGTAGAAGTTGTCCACAACGTTCAGACATCTGAATTTTGGGTTTTACTCTCAATTCTCGTCCAAAATGTTGTACAAAAATGATTTCTACTAATAAATAGATCCAATTTGTTGCCCCAGCAAAATCCGTTCAACCGTTTCAAAATGGCGATTATTCAAAATGTTCCAAGTTTCATAATATTTTACTATGTTAATATTTCAAACTCTTTTTTCAAAATTTCAACTTTGTAATCGGCGTTCAAATCTATGTTAGTTATCATTTTATCCTTCAACCACTCAATTGAAATATTAAATTTTACACTTAATTTTCAATGTAATTTAAAAATTTTAAATGAACCAACTTCTTCTTTGACTGTAATGCGCCTCAACGTCCCTTGTGACTGTTTCAATCTGTATAATATAACCGAACTCAGATTATTTAATAAAATTGAACTCTCTCTAATAAGTTTTATAAAATTTGATTTTACTACCGTAATCATTTAAAAATGAATGATTAGACCTTTAAAAATTAAATACCAAAACTACTTCGGCGACGGTCAAGGATCATTTTTAATATTCAGTCCTTGCGAACGCCCTTAATTTCGGTTACGTAATGTTATTTTCGGAAAATTCTCTACATCACACCTCGAAGTAATGATTGCTACTAATAAGTAGTTATTGTCACAAACACACACACACACACACACACACAGAAAATCAAAATAATAATAATGTTATTATCAATTACCCATACATGGTGATGAATAATAAATCCACAGACGTTTCATTCAAAGGTAAGGTAGTGAACAGGGGATCGTGTTATCAGATTTACACAGAGGGAAAGCGTATAAATAATAACTACAAAAGCGATAATTCTCTACAGTAAACGTTTAATAATACGTCCGAGGGGCGCCCACCCAGGCCGAGGTATTTTCCCACACTAATATCCCGGAGACCGCGATGTGCAAATGTTTACTTTAAAGATATATCATTTTATTGGGAAACGTTGAGCATTTGCATAAAGTGGCGGCGCGGTAGGGCGGCTGTCTCAGGTCTACGTGACGATAGAGTGAAAGTCACGGCAAGGTCGCGTGTTGTTACATCTTCAGCGTCACTCTACGGTGTGATCCAACAGTTCAAAGAACAGCTGATCTCGCAGTATATTCTTATTCCGGGTGTCCACCAAGTGCGAAACGGCGCATGACTCCGCTTCGCTTTCAGTGGCCGCATTTCGTTTGAAACTATAAGTTAGGTTTTGAATTCGTAGTCCGCTCCACGCGGCCTTAACTGATAACCGTCATATTTAAAAAAAACTTTGCTGAACCAACTGTATTGTACATGGAATGCTCTTTAAGCCGCCTCGGTGGCCTAGTTGATAGCGTTTCATCCCGAGGACCCGGGTTCGATTCCCAACCAGGGCTTGGCATTTTCATATGCTATAAATCATCCCATCGTCTGCATTAGCCCAAGTGTGCACAATAGTCGAACGTTAAACACCAAAAAAAAAGGAATACTTTTTCTCCGTGAAGCGGTCAAAATTATGATAGCTCTTGCCGTTTAGCCAATATTACAGGCGCAGCCAGCAGCTACACTCGTCACCGTTAAACCAGAGTAGCCATCTTGAAACGGAAGTGAATGGGGAAAAAACCTTAAGCATACGTTGTTCTTTATGCAAGATACCTTCATACAAGATTTAAAATCAATTGGTCAATGCGTTTGGCCAAAACTGCGTAACAAGTAAAACAAACACAAACCAAATGCCGAACGGTCGAGTTGAAGCACAGGCCTCGTTTCGCTCGGTCAACAGTCTGTAAAGTTTTATATTACAACACGTTTGACGTATAGGGCGTTTCAAAAGTTTATCTGAAATGTTTTTTTTTTTTTTGGAAACAGACAGTAAAATGCGAACTCTATTAGATAACGTTTTTTCAAAGTGTTTGTATAGAATCGTTTGACTCAAATTGGAGGTACATACGATGAAAAATATTAAAATCATTGTGCCTCTGGTTTATATAATTTTTTCCAATACTTTCTCGTAATTCATTTAATACACGTTTACTCCATAAGTCGTAAATTTATACATATTTCGATAGTGATTGTTAATTCTCAAATAATACTATTTTCGAATACTGTCGCATACGTTAGCAGGACATTAATTTCGCCAATACCTAACTAGAAGGAAATGTTAGAGGAGGGAGGAAAGAACTTAGCATCAGATTTAGAATACCTATTGCAGGGCCTGATGGCTCAACATTCACTGCTGTATACAAACCTATGGTATACGATTCTAAGGCGTGGTATAACGTATTATAGTGTAGGACAACGTTTTACAGTGTAATATAGCTTCTTATAGTTTAGTATAGCTTAGTATAGCATATTATAGCGTTTTACAGCGTAATGCAGCCTTATTATAGCATATTATAGAGTAATATAGCGTTACTAATAACGTATAACAGTGTAATATAGCGTAACGCAGA
This sequence comes from Callitettix versicolor, assembly GCA_022606455.1. Lineage (NCBI taxonomy): Eukaryota > Metazoa > Arthropoda > Insecta > Hemiptera > Cercopidae > Callitettix > Callitettix versicolor. The sequence continues at coordinate 8,795,655 of CM040191.1, read as the reverse complement.
GTATTATAGTTTAGCATAGCGTAGTAAAGCGTATTTAGCATATTGTACCGTATTATAGAGTAGTTTAACGTATTATAGCTTATTATAACTTAGTATAGCGTATTTATAACGTATTACAGCGTAATATAGCGTAGTACAGCGTTTTACGTTGGGGTGTACCAAGAGTATGTAATAAACTCTTGTATTCAAACATATGATACGGGTGTACCGATAGACAATATTAAGATAAGACGATGTACGGTAAAGCGAAGTTTTACTGATATTGCTCTGTGTTTTAACAGAAAAGGTAACCATTTGGATTTGCTCACGGTGCTGTTTCGGAGAAAGTAAATAAGACGAGTGTTTAAGAAGGAGAATGAGGACATGCCGAAGTAGAGGCTCAAAGGTTGAAGAGGATGAAGCCGCAGGATCTGGTAATGTATTATTGATATTTATGTGCTTGGGATGAGTCACTGGATAAGTTAAGGATATTTATCATTACGTTCAAAATAAATAGATACGTTTTATGAAGTTTCACTTGTAATACTTATATAAATGTAAATAAATTTCTAAACTTTCTTGTAACGCTGTAAGAAAAACTCTTTCATGCACGTTTTTAATAGATTTTTAGATGTTTAATAACCACTAAAAGTCAGAAATGTTAGTTTTGTGTGTATATTTGCCAAAAACTTGCTTTATATGTTGTAATTAGCTGCATAAAGGGTTAAACGGTTTTATTTGAAATTTCTTAAAATAGGCCCCCACAGCTTGGCTAATATTGGTTCGGAAGATAGTAGTAAACTTTTTAAAAAATCGGCAATATAGTAAAAATCCAAGAGATCTTATTTCTCATAATTTACACGGTAGATTGCCTCTATTTTTGATAATTTACAATGTCTTGTCAAAACTGAAGTCGAAAACCAATTAGTTGTTGGCTACATTCCACCGGTGCAGTAGGGCAGGGGCAACGGTAATGAAGTGTGTCACCTTATTGATCGCAAATATGTTGTCATATGGCAGATTAAAACATTTTCGTTTCTAATCAATTATACTGTATTTGGAAAGTCTACTTTCAAGGACAGTTAAGATCACAATGAAGATAGACGAGTTTTAATAAACGTTAACAAAAAATATAAACGTTAACAAAATGTTAATAAAAAATATTAACATGTATCATATTTTAGGGCTGGTTGTGATGAACTCTGCTCTTCGCGTGATGCGAGGAACATGTATATTGATATATACGTCGCAAGTCTCATATTAAATTAATTACAATTAAAATTTAATGTGTTTTCGCCGGGAATCGAACCGGTGATCTTGCACGTGTGAGGTGCATTACTACACTACGGAAGCGACGAAGAAGTTTGACTGATGTAAATATTTGAAATGAATCGTTAATTTAATTTTGGTAGTTATATTAAGAGATCAGTTGTTTTATATTAATTCGTAATGATCAGCTGATGTCATTGAACGGCTGTTAGACAATAAGTTTCAGATTATGTTGTTAGTAATTAGCTACGTTAATTTATCGTGTTTTTGAAAAAAATCGTCATTAGAATAACTATTAATACGATAAATAAAAGATTATTTAATAAAATACATGTAATTATAATTTTTAAGAAAAAAAGAATAAAATTCTGTTATGGAACCAAAAATAAAAATAATTTGTTGTGTTTTCGAACAAATAATCCTAATTAAAATTAAAATGAGAAAAAATGTGATTGGTCTTTTATTATATGACTTTTATTTTCTGTTCAATAACAGATTTTTTAACTGAAATTCCTTTTCAATATTGAATAAAGACAATATTGTAAGTCACGGAAAATTATAATTCTCATTAATTATTTCAATAATTACTAGCTACATTGTTAGCTACTTCTCGCAAAAGTAGTTTAACAACTAAGTTTCAGATAAAAAAGATAGAAAGCATTTTTATAACGTCTGAAATCACGAATATTACTCAATTTTTTTATAATGAATTAGAAATGTTTGAAAATATAATACACTTATTGAAGAATAATTTGATAGCGTGCCCAGATACAAATTACTAAACAAATGTAATAACAATTACCCAATAAGTTGGTAGGGCACGTTACTATATCCTACTACTACTTTTTGGTAGAGTTAAATTATTTATGGTTTCCATCTGTGGTTCATCCTGGACTGGAAGACGATATGAAACATATTTTTCATTTTAAAATTCAGCAAAGTGTAATTGTGTTGAGACAAATCAGAGTTCGTCTTACTGGTGAATGGTAAAGAATAAAGAATACGGTACTTGATTAACGTCTAGGATTTGGGCACTGTAAAGCCAAACCTGGAACCGCCACCAACTACAGTTTCTGTAAAGTAATTCGCCAACACTTCTCGTTGGACATAGTGCATGATTAATGGACACCAAAGCGGCCGGAGTGTCGCATTAATCTAACAAATACACGAGATTTATTTTAAAAGTAATAGGAGATGAATACAAAATCGCCATAGTTCCGAGATCACAAATCGAAACTGTATTGTCGTCTTCGCGAACAAGACCACACCTAACGTCTGCTTGATCTGTGACCACCCATGCTCCGCGATCGCATCTCTGTCTGAAATTTGGAATTTATGGAACTGTCGGCAGTTTTGGACCACCTCGGACAAAGGTTTTTGGTGGTTTTTTAATAATTAGATTGCGTTTTTATTATATAACCTAGTCAAGGTTCTTGGAACCTGATTTTCGAGGTTCTTAGAACGCGTTGCCTGCGGCAGCTGATTATTTTTGCTTCTATATATGATTAATCGAATAGTAAAACATTAATTGAATTTGTAAAATATTCTTGTGGATTTTTTAATTATTTTTATCTACATAATTCCAGAAGATCACTCAATTAAATATCAAAATAAATAAACCGAACTTCGAAATTTAAAGTTTTGGCCTGTTAATTTCTTACTATTTGTTTCTACGTATTCTAAAATAAAGTTGGTGTCATTGCCTGGAAATGTGTTTAGGCTCTGATGTTCTGCATGCCAGATACCACCTGTTTAACGAGAAACCACTTGTAGACTAACAAGTCGGACCTTTTTACATTGTTAATATGGTTATAGTTAAACCGGCTATAAAAAATCCAAAATCTGTAGTTCTGGATACCGACCTACTGGAAAATATCCAAAAAGAAGGCCAAAAATATTTGTTGCTAGTTGGACGATTTGGATGAAAATAATTTCCAGTCACGTATGTTTCATTAGATGCTGAATCTTCATTAGAAGATGAATTTTCCATTAAATTCTTGCTTGCTTTTTCAGTTTCAAATATTTGGATTTTAAAAAAGATTTGTCACATCAAAGTAGTTCGCATGGTAAAAAATAAAAAATTCTTTTTCATACATTTTAAAATGACAATGGAATTACTTTCCAATTAACGAATTCTACCATTTAAACAATAGCGTAACCGCACACTCAATAGGTGGGTCAGTAAGCAACACGAGGGAAGATGGGACTCCCATAGTAAACGTCTTTTAAATAGGTTTCTGTAGGACTTGGAGAGACAGTAGAATCTATAGGACAACTTACGAAAACCTTGGCCTTATTATAGGATACTGTGGTCTGAATGTACACATTAACAGGAGAGGCATGTACCGCGGAGAAACTGTGTGTAGGTTGTGCAGAAGAGGACACTGCAGGCCACATATGACGTGTGAGGCTCTTGTCAACAGGAAGCAAAGGGTGTTTGGCTTCCTGAACCTTGAACACCTCCAGCAGAATAAGCTACTCAGTAGACTACTAAAACTCACTGAGGGCAACTACTGAACCTGAATTCGAGAGGCTTAGTTGTAAAATAGGTCCTCTGATCGCAGTGCCAGGGGATACAAAACCCCTGAACCTCTAGTACTTAAATCTTAGCCATGTACACATTCCCGTCACAGCTAGCTATGTCGTCTGTTCGTATCCTCTATCTGCTAACACCAGACATTCTTTGATCGTCTCGACATCATCCAACCAACTCTTCCATGAACTTCCTCGAGTCCTTCTGCCTTCTGCCTGTGATCATTTTCGGCTTTCTTCCTATCTCCATTCTTTGGCCTCGCAATGTGATTCTAACCCACCTTAATGAAGGACCCAATGTCCGGCTTTTTGTGAAAATCCTTAATTTATTGTTTGTCCTTATTTTCAAATGTTGTTTCCCTGTTGAGGCCAAATCTTAAAATGGTTTTCGTTCAATTCTTTTTTTTAAATTTATTAGGTAAGGATTTAGTTTCACTGTCATTTATCACAATTGATTTTAACTTCTTAATTTAAGACTAACTTGACTTTTCTTCTAATTGTACTTAAAATAAAGTATATACGTAATGCATTTCAACGTATCTATCCCGCTGTGATTTATATAAATGTCAGAATGTCAGAATCAATTTACCATTGAGCGTGAATAGGTGAATTCATTCACCATTCCTTCACCATTTTATCAAACCATGTACCGAGTCAGCTCCAGTTTTGTTTGTGTGGATGTTACAACATATCACATACGTCAGGTACTGTGTCTTCTGATTACAGGTTTAGATCACAGCTTACATTATACTGTCCAAGGATATATTAAACGACACCTTTACCCCATTGATGGAACATATCAATTATAATTTTTCCAGCTAGCATATCATGATAATGAGAATAAAGATAAAGAATACAAATGTTTAGTAATTTCTTAAAAAAATAGAGTTGGAAAAGAAGATATAGAGCTCACATTTCAAAAGTACAAACGTTCTTTGCACCCAATTATTCCATCGAGACAATTTATATCGTCCACACCTGATTTGTAGGCGTATTTTTTTATCAACTCGTATATTGGACAAGCAATGAAATATTAACTGCCGTGTAGATCCAACCGCATAGTTCCGACATTCTATTATAGCTTACCGTAAATATAAAACGTCTTCAAGGATATAAGAATAACATCTTTCACGTGCAAGGAGTAGGCTTTTATATAATGTGATCAATAAGTCAATACCAACCTACTAAAAAAAATACAAGCTACGTTTAAAAACATAAATTACTGTTATAAAAAGTAGCGATAGTCTGTCCCCCTTGGAGAAAATATGCGTGAATATAAAATGTAAACAAACGGGGAAACATTTGTATTCGCTGAGATTGTACTCTGAGGTGAACCTAATGATATTTGTCGGTACATTTGTAAACATCGGATCAAATGAAACCTTTTTCCAAAGATTAACATGTGAACTTTTAAAGTTAATGGGGAAATGTAGTCTAAGTGCATAATGATATGGGTATAAATAGAAACGTAATGAGAGGGGTTAACGTGAAGGAATGGTTTGTGGTATATAGTTTGAAAACAAACTTATTTGAAAACAATTCAACTGGTACAAGTTTTGTTCGACATGATTATTAATTACAAACAAAAATTTCAGATAAGTAATGCAGGAAATACAGAGTGAGCGATGTATAATGGGTAAGGCTTGTAATATGACTCTCAAGCTATGCTGGAAATCTCAAGCTATGCGTGGTTTTTCTTTTAACAGGATGAGATCAACTTTCAAAGTAATGTTTTTTTTGAAAGATGTAAGTCTCTTAAATTGTATTATTACTCATACATTTTCGCCTGCTGCCATTTTGTAACCGATAATCGAATCGTACTAAACTTTTTGCTTACTCTGTAGTTTGTATATAAGTGTTTGTGTAGGTTAAGGTGTTGTTAAATTTCGTGAGCACAAAAGAAGCATTCGGCCAAGACCCATGCCTGTCAAGTGGAGCTTGTTCACAGTATATTTTATATTCAGAACGTGTAGACATTAAACCGTTGGATTTATTAGTGGTGGTGTCCACGCCACGGTGGTGGATAGTTTTGTCGATATATCCAAACCTCGCGTGATTCGTTCGCGAACGTAAAGAATCGACTTGGTAAACCTCATATTTAAAGGGTTACTAGGGATCCTTTGCTTCGTTCGCATTTATACAACGATACAACTTTGGGTAGCATATTCAAACCGTCTCAAAATTGCGACCGTTCAAAATCTTAAAAAATCTTTTTACCCTACACTTTCTTGAGCATTTCACGCTGATTACGATGATCAAACCATATTTTCAAAATGTATCTGATAAAAATTATATTCTTTAAGAATTTAATTACAACCAGTTGAATAGACTTTGCTGTGTAAACTTTATTCGCAAACCAAACTATTGCCGAAATAAATGTATGTGCTAAGTTTGATTCGAATCGGACCAAAATCAAGTACTACAACGCTCTCCACACAGTCCCGAGTTGGATTTACAGACAGCTCGATTTCAAATTGAAATTTGCTTTCCCGGTTAAAAGACTACGAACAAATCTTAATCTTCATTTGTGAAAATTAAGCCCACATCTCCACATTTTAATACTATCTGGAATTCAACAACACCAGTAAATCTATGGCAAGAAGAGACCTGAACTTTTAAACACATGTGGACAGAAGAAGGCCGGACAACACCTCGAAGCAGGATTTACAAATTTCTAATCAGTTCTTTTACATTATATATTTAAAAGAAAATTACTCGTGACGTTATCTAACGCCACTTTTTAGAACTATTTCAATTTAAAAACAAAAAGAGACCAATCTTAACGTATTATCGCATGCGCATTGAGTTACGTTGTAATGCTCGCCTACATATTTTCTAATACCACATACCGTTTCCACACACCGGGCCTATATCTCTTCTACTTCTCCACTTCTCCGATAGACGTACGTTATGAGTATATGCTTCGCTATGAAGCAATCCGCCCAAGTAAATATGTCAATAGGTGGGAGAACTGCTGAGAACGCTTGCAACCTGACACCAAAGTTGATGATCGATCAATCATTGCCGGATCTGGGTTACTGTCGCACTACTACTAATAAGTCTGCAAGTGTAGGCTATGTTAAATCACTTTTTGTAGGTTTTTGCTTTCTTATGAGGGGAATATAATACACGCTGATCATGATATGAGTCAGTTTCGATGTTTTCTGAACGAGTACGGTTACATGGATGTCTATCAGTCTGTGTTTGCGCACATTGCTGTTGACACTGGAAGTAGAGATGAGATGGCATCTGAGTATCGAGTATTTGTAACAGTTACTAGGAAGGATCCAAAGTAATCGGTATCGAAAATATCTAGTATGCGACTACAGTGCTTTAAGCTTATCTGTAGTGAATGCATTCGCGCCAATATCGAAACGATTACAGTACTTCCAGATACTAAATACAATACTCTAGGCCTACTTATTTGATGAGTACTGTAATTTCATGATATGTGTCCTGCATGAGTACTGGTTTTGTTTTTCAAAAGTTAGTTTTGTGTGCCGTGAAAATTAGTGTAATTTACAATTTAGTGATAATTATTACATTCCTTTTACTTCAAATTTCCTGAAATAGGCTAAATATAATATAGACTACGTTAGAAGTTAATAGTAATTAAATTTTATTATTAAAATTAATTTACTAGGTAGTTAGATGTAATTTTAATCATTTCTAATTGTAATTAGAAAACAGTGCCTTAGCACATCTCTAATTAAAAGTGCAAGTATTGAAAATAAAAGGACTAGAAGCACAGCCATCATTATAAAAAACGTGTTTGATATCAGCGGCTAAAGTCCAAGTAATTTGATATTTGTAACTACGAACACTGCAATCTGCAAGAATTGGGGTTAAGACGCTTGAGAAAGTAGACATTACTATTATCTATTAACTGTAGTTGAACACTCTGCCGCAAGATGCCACCAGCAGCGATGCTCAGACGAATTAAAAGGGTTCCGACGAAAGGATCGTCAGCAGTCCGTCTTGTTGTCAATACTATGCAGTGTGACTATTGCGTGACATTACCACTTTCTGTTATTCTTAAACCTTTTGTATTTATTTTAATGAATATGACCAACTGCATCTCCGACGAAGAAGAATTGCTTAATCTGATTGTATTGAGCTAAGTAAAACGAAAAAATTGATATATCAAGTAAATATATCAAAATATAAAAACGCATTATACAAGATTAATTTTTTTCTATGTTATACTTTGTTGATATGTATGTTCATGTTACAAGTGATATGACGCATATATGCTCATTGTCCTATATGAGGCGAACATGTTTTGAAATTTTCTGTACTATTGTAACATACTTTTTGGTCAAAATTCCTTAAAAATTAACAAAATAATTTGTATTTATTTTTAATTTGCTAAAAACTTCAAATCTTGGTGAAGTTAAAATAAACGTTTGTTGATTTTCCAACAGAGAATGTTCTTCCACGTAACAGGCCTGTATGAGAAAACACAGAGATAACAATTCTGTAGAAATGTATTGAATCAAAGATGCGATTATTCTCATAGATTAATTTCAGTGACTTTCACAGATTTATAGTAAATTTGTAATACCTTTGGCGGCTTTCACTGAAATAAAAACAAACATAAATGGTAGGCTTTATACGTGATCAGAATTATAAAACGTAATATGTAAACATGTATTATATTTGTTCTTAATATGTCACAACTTATAAATGTAACTTGCATATTTGTATTGCTGTAAACCTATACACGCAGATCACACTCAAAACAGTAGGCATAAGCTATACATTTGAAAACTTTGCTACTTGAAGCTCGATGCTTGTGCTTTCTGAGTAGGTATCACGTAGCGGAAGATTATTTGATAATTTCTAAAAAAAACTGAATACTTCTTTACGAACGTTCAAATATCCTGCGTTAATTATCTGACAGTCATAAAATTCAAACCGTTTTGTCTTGTATGGTCTATTATAGTATCATTTATCTGCCTTATTACATGCGTGTGCGCGCGTGTGTGTGTGTGTGTGTGTGTGTGTGTTCGTTCTACGCTACAACTATATGGTTTTAACTTCAGAACTAGGTGTGTATTACTACCAAGATTGAACAAGAAAAAAGTTTCAAAAGTTACAGGGATGAAATTTGAAAAAATTAGATTGTTCAAATACCTTCGTATAGATTCATTTAACGGACATTGTTTTGTTGACATTTGTTCGAAAACAGGGCACAATTTTTTAATGAAACTGAAATAAAAACTGAAGAATTAATTTACATTAATGTACAACATCTAAATAAAAGTAATTTATTTTTATTACAAAATGGAGCCGTGGGGTTGAATGTCCTTTGTGATTTATAACAGTGACTGGAGATTCTCGAGTTATACCGCTCTAGTTAACTAATACGATATTGCTGTTAGAAGAAAAACAAATATTTAATTAAAAATAACAGATACAATGTCACTATGTGTTAAAATTAATACAATGTGAGATCGTTAATTAATTTTGTAAACTATTTAAATGCATTTATCGTCAGTGTAGCATTAATATATGTAATAATTTTCTACATATTTATTAAAATATGCAATAATTTATCAATGAAAACGATCTTACAAAATCGACTTTTATCTCGTGTGTTAAACACAATAAAACCACTCGAGTGTGCATTCGTAAAACATAAAGCACAAGACATTGTTTTCGTCGCCGGAAAGATAATTTTTATTTTATTTCTATTTACGTTAGTGGTTTTCACAACAAAACAACAAAGAAAACTAAACAAACAAAACGTTGTGTTTGGCTAAGAACATGTCCAGCCGGTAAAACCCGTTATTGGAAACCATTACGTTGTGCTGTGCTGTTTTGCTGAATCTATCAATACAAAGATAGGCCTACGTATGTTTCTCGGCGTCAGCTGTGTGGAGTACTGGATTTTGTAGATGAGAATGTCTCCATTGTTGTGCAGCAAATAAAATATGTATTTATTTAAAGTATAAACACGATACAAGATGAGCTGCTGTCTTCTTACCGTTATTGGAAAAGAATTTCAAAGAGCAAACAGTAATAACTTTTACGTAACGAATATATTTTAACGTGCGATTTTTTAATTCACAAAATTTTGGAAATTCAATATTTAAATAAATAGTCACGGCACCCAGGTGACTCGCTGACGTCATAGAAATGAATTCAAAAAGTATTTCTCTTTATCTTACACTTTTTGAAATATCACCATCATAATCAGCATTAAAATCTGCATATTAGCATTTTAAACTTTGAAATTATACTTAAAAAAACGTGAATAAAACCATGACCGTTGTCAAATTGAAATTTTTAATTTCAACATATTTTGAAAATTCGACACGTTATTTTATGAAGTTTTTTTGTTATTTTAAAGCGAAAAGCACATTAAGGCTATTATCGTCTCCCTAAATGTAAGTGTGAGTGTAAAGTGTTAAAGTCATAAGTGTAGCGTTGTAAGTGTAAGGGTGTGTTAGACTCGGATACTGCGAGGGACGTCTAAATCCTCTCAATAAATGCAGCTAGTCTGCACCCCTGTGGCGTTATAAAGTTTTTAACGCTTATTGCGATCGGATTTTCAAAAACAATTAGGACAAAAAAGTTACGAAATTTTAAAGTTTTGAAATTCCTGCCATTTTGAAACTGTTGACGAATTTTGCCGGTTAATGAACTCGTCTACGCTATTACCAAAATCAATTTTTGTGTCAAGTTTAAATCAAATCGAAATGAAGTTGCAAACGTAAGCGTGCTGAAACACACACACACATTAATACAACATTTTAACATTGATACAACCTGTCAAACAGTGATCGAGAAGTCAGGATCTATGCTTATTTCGCGTTTTCTTGTTTGCTCTTATTGACGCTCCCAGTTAAACAACAAATTTAATCTGTGTGCGAGTAACATAGTTTCGGGGGAGTTCGCCTCAACCAGCTTTTCAGTAATACTCGTCCGTGTACTTCAGAATATTTGGCGGCACTCTTGCCTTCATACTTACCCTACATTTACCTGAATGCAAACATAGGCCGTATAGTTAGGAGAAACAATAAGCGCCGTTACTTTTAAGTAAGTTCTGAGAACTCAAGTCTCAGTTATTCGTTGCTTCCCTACATTTACCTGAATGCAAACATAGGCCGTATAGTTAGGAGGAACAATAAGCGCCGTTACTTTTAAGTAAGTTCTGAGAACTCAAGTCTCAGTTATTCGTTGCTTCCCTACATTTACCTGAATGTAAACATAGGCCGTATAGTTAGGAGGAACAATAAGCGCCGTTACTTTTAAGTAAGTTCTGAGAACTCAAGTCTCAGTTATTCGTTGCTTCCCTACATTTACCTGAATGCAAACACAGGCCGTATAGTTAGGAGGAACAATAAGCGCCGTTATTTTTAAGTAAGTTCTGAGAACTCAAGTCTCAGTTATTCGTTGCTTCCCTACATTTACCTGAATGCAAACACAGGCCGTATAGTTAGGAGGAACAATAAGCGCCGTTACTTTTAAGTAAGTTCTGAGAACTCAAGTCTCAGTTATTCGTTGCTTCCCTACATTTACCTGAATGCAAACATAGGCCGTATAGTTAGGAGGAACAATAAGCGCCGTTACTTTTAAGTAAGTTCTGAGAACTCAAGTCTCAGTTATTCGTTGCTTCCCTACATTTACCTGAATGCAAACATAGGCCGTATAGTTAGGAGGAACAATAAGCGCCGTTACTTTTAAGTAAGTTCTGAGAACTCAAGTCTCAGTTATTCGTTGCTTCCCTACATTTACCTGAATGCAAACATAGGCCGTATAGTTAGGAGGAACAATAAGCGCCGTTACTTTTAAGTAAGTTCTGAGAACTCAAGTCTCAGTTATTCGTTGCTTCCCTACATTTACCTGAATGCAAACATAGGCCGTATAGTTAGGAGGAACAATAAGCGCCGTTACTTTTAAGTAAGTTCTGAGAACTCAAGTCTCAGTTATTCGTTGCTTCCCTACATTTACCTGAATGCAAACATAGGCCGTATAGTTAGGAGGAACAATAAGCGCCGTTACTTTTAAGTAAGTTCTGAGAACTCAAGTCTCAGTTATTCGTTGCTTCCCTACATTTACCTGAATGCAAACATAGGCCGTATAGTTAGGAGGAACAATAAGCGCCGTTACTTTTAAGTAAGTTCTGGAAACTCAAGTCTCGAGTTATTCGTTGCTTTCTGTAATACTCTACGCGCGCTGGTACAAATTGGTAACGTAGGTTTCTAGTCACGTCACACAGTTCAGTTAAGTAAATACAAGTGATTTTATTACCGAGCTGTCTTATGCTTCTTATTTTCAGCGTTCATTGCCGAAGATTGAAAAAAACCGCGAAGTTATTAAGGATCCGATGTACTCCAATATGAGCCTTACGTTTAAAGATAGCGAAACAGGATTAAGTCTTCTTAATGGACTTAGATGTTTAGTACACCGACTCGTGAACTTGGCACAACACTTCCGAAACACTTTGAAAATAAGTGCCCAAAGCAAGTTTGTCTGCGAAACCGAGGCCATAAGCCAACATAGCTACGGCTATTTTTTAAAGTAAATATCTTCTTTTTGGTTTTCCTTACGGCAGCCGACATGGCATAAACAGTGCCGTATTCACCGGTATTGAGGCCTAAGTCGAACTGAAAAATGAGGTCCTTGGTACGATCTCTGCTAGAAGACAAACAGGAGTTCAATTTTAAATCAAAAATTAAAATTTTATTTTTCAATATTAATTATTGGCCCACTTGTTTAAAAATTGCGTTATTGTTCAATATATAAGTATGTTTACGCAATGTTCTTCAAAACACTGTTGTAGTAGTTTTGTCAATAACTTTCTAATTATTCAGTTTTTATAAAATTATACACTGCCAATAAAAATCACAACAATACCTTAAAAATCTTGTTGAAGTGTTTAATGTGCGCTTAATAAATTTTGCATTACGTAATATCATCTCAACTAATTATTTCTTTATTCAATTTTGAAAAATGCAGAATTATTAAAATTGCAGAACTTTCATTAACATTTATGTACTCTTTAGGTTTGATTCTCATTCTTTATTTACATTTTTTTTCATTTGCCTTTAGAGGCCCTTTTCCGAAGTGAGGTCCCCGGCGACATAAATACGGTTCTGGACATAAATGTTACTGAGAAAAGTGAAAACGTAAAAAATTTAAACCAAATCGGAGTAATAGGTTTTGCTTGAGGAAACGTGACCAGTATTTATTTACTTTTTTAGTATCCTTGTGACCACTAAGCGAACAATTCTGTTTAAGCTCAAATTGATTTCCGAGACTATCTCTGTACAAAGAACGCGAGAAGCCTTCTTAATTGTCTAGTCCAGGCTTTGGGAACCTGCTACACATTACAAAATACTCTACAATAATACTGTCTGTCGCCTCCAGATACACAGCTAGTTTATATTTCTGGTTAAATGCAGCGACAACTGTCATCACATCATTAAAAATGATTTCCTAGTTTTCCTTCGCCATCCCACGGGCATTGTGTCTAACACGAGGCCGTGGTTGGGGGGACGCGGATGTTTTCTCACCAGTTATGTCCCCATTCACAAGTCATTTGTCTGTCTGTCTGTCTTATTTAATTAACATATTGTCAGCGGTGTGTCCTTGGAATGATTCAAAATACTTTATTCAATTGGTTTCCTGTTACACACATACACGATCGAGGACGGGTAGATTAATAGTTTTTAGGCATCTTTTTTTAGTTAACATGTATCATGATTTAGGGCTGGTTGTGATGTCACGTGATTCGAGTGCACAAATTTGTATTGGTAGTTATAGTAAAAGATCAGTTGTTTTATATTAGCTCATAACGATCAGCTGATTTCACTGATATGCTACAATAAGTTTTAGGTTATGTTGTTAAAAACTAGCTATGTTAATTTATCGTGTTTTACCGTAATTAAAATACAAAGGAAGAGAAAACATGACATACGATTTTTATTTTTGGTTCAATAAGAGAAATTAATTTTTTTACACTTAGTCTAAGCATTGCTAGTATCATCAAGTAACGGTTCAATTGAAACTGTAGCCTGTCTGGAAACGCCTGTCAGTTTTTAATTTTATAAAATAAAAAAAATGTTGTTAAACACTGTAAACTTTCTTAAATTCAATTAAAAGAATTTCCTTAAAATATTTTAAGGATTTTAACATATCGGTCATTAATATTGACAAAGTCTAGCCTACTAGGTAGCTAGTTTCCCACAAAAACTCCTGTCCGAAAGCTACTGAAACGTCAAAACATTGCATCTAATTTATCAAAACTAAGTCAACATGTTTTTTTTTCAAAATACCGTAATTAAATCAGTGTTCTAACTCTAAAATTAAAAGATTGGTTTGGGATTATCGAAAAGGAGTAATTAGTTGCAGGGTTAAGTTAATCAGTTAATTATATTTTCGTTACACCATACGGTGTATGCAGTATTTGTATAATTAGGCACACACTGTTTACTTATGCTAAGTAGAGGGACCGTTATCCGGCTTTGTTTGGCCCGATACATGGACCGCTTCTAGTTCTGCCGGTCCTCCGCGTACCGTAACGCTAGAACTGTTATTATGCCGGCACGTAGCACGTAGCAATCTGTATCGGACGTGACACTCCGGCTAAATAATCTCGCGTCACGTAGCGCGTAGCGTAGCCTAAATTTATAAAACTATTCCGCCGGCTGATAATGTGGCAATTATGTGGATTTGATTTGTTTACGCAATTCCACCTTTACACGTCCATACGCTCTCTCTCTCTCTCTCTCTCTCTCACACACACACACACACACACACACACACACACACACACACACACACACACACACACACACACACACACACACACACACACACACACACACACACACACACACACACACACACACACACACACACACACACACACACACACACACACACACACACACACACACACACATACAAACTTGGGCGCGCGTTTTGGATGTAGATATCAATATATTAGCGATAAAATGGACAACAATTAATACGCCAATGCACCAATAAAAATCACCAACATTCCCGCTACCGCTAGTGTAATGAGATTTTAGGTTACTGTAAACACACGAGTATTAAAACTCATGAAAACAATAACCGTGGCACGGTTTTTTTAGGGTAAACAAAATATTTTTATAAAATTCAATTTTTGAAAATTCAAAACGTTAATTTAATGCTGATTACAATGATGAAAATGGATTTTCAAAAATATTTCGGACAAAAGCGTTGAAGGTTTGAAATTGTCGAAATTTTGAAACCATTGAACGAATTCGCTGGTTGACGAACTTAGCCAAGTTATTATGAAAATCGATTTTTTGTGCCAAGTTTAAGTCGGATTAGAATTGTGAAAGTGAGCGTGCCAACACGTTTTAGGTGGTATAAAGTCAGGCTAGGCGCTCATTTGAAGGTCCCAGTGTTACCATAATGGCCGCTCCAATAGCTCATTTTCTAAATATGATTCGCTAAACACTTGATTTTTAGCCATTTTAACATTTGATTTTAACCATCGTAACAGGATAAAATCTCCTTAGCCTTCATGCCTTGGTATGTGACGTCAGCACATTGTTACCTGCTACTTTTGCAGACAACTGTACTTAAGAGTTCTCACTTTACTTCAGAGGGCAATCAGCTGATTAGTGTGGTTAAACATGTGATGTCCAACAGCTGTTAAACATGTAAGAAGCTGCCGTATGCAGATTGCAGTGTCGTGTTAATACCTCACCTTAGTTGGATAAATACAGTGGCTACAGTGTACAGAGTACATAGTGTATACAGGTAGTTGTTAGATAAGGAACCAGTCTTAAATGATAACGGATTCCTTATACAAAGTATTTCCTTTTGGTTTAATTCATGATTATCATAATTTTATATAATAATATCATTATCTTGGAAACACCCTGTGCGGGCACACCTGTGCGATACCCTGTGGAAACACCTTGTTCGGTTTGTCAGTAAGCTATCTGTTGCAGTAATTGCATACCAAATTTGTTCCATAAAAAGCTTATATGTATATTTGGTTGTACGCGTGTTTATGTGTCTATAACTTTTTTGTCGTAAATATTTTTGAAAATCATATTTCACCGCCATAATCAGTGTTAAAAACCGCATTAATCAGCGTTTTGAATTTTCTTTAAAAATCCGATGAAGCTAAAAAATGTAATTTGTCGACGTTGATCAGGGTTCATCTTTGTATTTTCAATGCAATTTGAAATTATAAAATGCAAATTTGTTGCTAATTTACGATAGTCCTGAATATAATGAGAAAGATTTTGAAGTATTATACATTTATCTGTATCTACAGATGTGGTTAGGCTGATTTTTAGTTTGGTAAATTTGGTACACTGATATAGTGTAATTAGATGTCGGTTTTATATAGTTTAAAATTTAAAAAACACACGTTAGGCACTGCTTACATTTTATTATGAAAACTCTATTTTTTTTTCATTTAGCCAGTTAAGTCATCAGACATTGAGACTCTCAGTTTTCCCGTAGATCTGGTTACGGGAAAGCTCATTATTGGCTTTCAAAGGTCCCTTTTTAATTTTATAACAAAGATTTAATTTGATCAGCTAATTACTAAGCAGACGTTCATTAATCCAGTGTGTGAGAAGAGGGAGTGTTTTGTGTGTGTGTGTGTGTGTGTGTGTGTGTGTGTAGCTTATACATTGAATATCATACATTGCAGTCTCATTGAATATAAACGTACTAGAATGATAACCATTATAAGAGGTGTATACGTTAAATTTTGGTGGCATCTTCCGGTCGAGTATTCAACTACAGTTAAATAGATATTAATACTGCCTACTTTCTCAAAAGTTTCCCCATCCTTGCATAGCGGCAAGTAGCCGCTATGCATTACTTGGATTTTAGCCTGTGATATCGATCACGCTTCACACACACACACACACACACACACACACACACACACACACACACACACACACACACACACACACACACACACACACACACACACACACACACACACACACACACACACACACAGACACACAGACACACACACACACACACACACACACACACACACACACACACACACACACACACACACACATCCAGTCAGTTGGTGGGACGTGTGCAAATTAAAGGCTTATAACAAAACATATCAGCCTACACTGTGTCTCTGTGTCTGTGCCTGAGAAATGAATGCAGTCAGTGCGAACAATTGTAGAAGCCCGTTGTCCGGGAACCGTGCCAGGCTGTTGTGCACGTCCGACATTAGCGCGGTATACACTGCTTAATATGCCGACCGAGTGCGCTGATAAAATTAATATTATTACCGATCAAACAGCTGATTGTTTTGTTTCATTTGTACAGAGGAAGTCTTGTGTGGGAGTGAAAATGGCACACTAAAACAAATACATACACTGTATAACAGTTTTATATAAATTGAATGCGCATTGTGGGTCTTGCGGTGAGTGTTTATTGTTAATTGTCTGTTTAAGTTAACTGTTTCAGTTTCAGGTTTGTTGAATTATAGAAACTAGAATCCTCTGTTCTGTGTTAAATACTTTAGTCAAGTAATTATATCGGTGTAAACCAAGCAAAATACATTCATTGAATCAAATAGTGTATATTGTTATTATAAGGCGAAAAGCACAATGAAGCTATTATCGCCTCCCTAAATGTGTGAGAATAAAGTGTTAAAGTCGTACATGTAGTGTTGTAAGTGTTTGTGTCCTAAATGTGTGAGAGTAAAGTGTTAAAGTCGTACATGTAGTGTTGTAAGTGTTTGTGTTACACTCGGGTACCACGAGGGACGTTTAAATCCTCTCAATAGGTGCAGTTAATCTGCACCCCCTACGGGGTTTTATATATATATATATAATTTAAAAACATTTTTGTTGCTGTATTTGTTCTTGAATAAAGCTAATCGAATTACTTGAATATACGTTTAAAGCAGTGAGATGCTTTGCGAAATGCTTGCGTTCTAGTGGACTCAACTTTAAAGAAGAAACTAAAAAAATTCAATTTCCACTTGGAAGCTCCACCAGCTTGACATCAGTTTCATTTGAATGAACTGGTTTACGTTATTGAAGTTAGTTTATCTGGTTTTCTTTCCTCCGCGCCGCTGGCAAAACTTCTCACGATCTTCAACACCAAGAACAATAGATGAAATAACAAGACGTTGGGGACAGAATCCTAGGATTCAGAAAGTAGATTAGAGCAGTTATGTTCTTGAGGCTATGAGGATTTGCAGCCCCTGACACCGCGGTCAACGAACCCAATCAGTAACAAAATGTCTTGGATTCCAGTTAGTAATAGCAGTCCACTGACTAGCTCATTCTGCTGGAGATCCTCAGGGTCCTGGAAGCCAAATGCAGGAGGTTTACATCCTGCTGGCTAGAACCTCACTATCATAGATTATGTGTCCTGTAGTTTCCTCTTCCTATCTGCATAACCTACACAGTTTTCGCGGAAACATTCCTATTCTGTTCGTGTGCAACCTTTACACTGCAATGTCCTACATGGTTTTCCCGATCTACCTTTTGCCCAGGTTAACAGTCTTTCAGTCTTGGATACTGTTCACGTCAGCCTTGTCATCGCATCCCTATGAGAGTTGTGTTTATTCACACCCAAGGTTTGACCACTGGAAGATCTGCTTCTATATTTAACTAGAAGCCCCTATGCTACCTCCTCCCAGTGTTTAACCCCACCTATCACTTCTTCCACTCGAGATTGGTTAGATCCACCTGCATCCTCACAGTCTTCTGCAGTTCAGGGTTAAATACAGCCCCAGTTTCCTCCACCTCTATGCTATGTTCACTCTCCAGGTCACGTTTGTCAATTATAGTGGTTTTCTGGGCGTTGAAGGATTGTTTTCAGCCATCAAATTCCACAAGTAAATAACGAAATAAAATGTCCACACATACGACTCCCCTTGCATAGGTAAGGCTGGATTAAAACGGTAGTTTGTCCGGTATCCAGCATCCGCGTACGGAAGCTGTCATGCAGCCTTCGGAGTACGCTGTACTTTTGTCTTGGGACATTCAGAAAGTAACAGCAAGCGAAATTTTCTTCTGTTCCAGTCCAAATCTAAAAACAGATTAAAATTTTGAAGAAATGTGTAATGAAAAAAATTAATACAATAATTATTAAGCGACCTGCCAGAGTTTTCTGCACTCAGCTGCGCATCGAGGTAGCGTGAAGAGGTGCGCACTGGTATTCCATTCAAGGTTTTTTTGTTTGTGGTCTTACAATATATTCTTTGCGCTACTTATTAATTACACTATTTTATAATAGCGGTTTTGGTCCATTGAGGGACTTCTAATTATCCTGATTGTTTCACTTACAAATTGAAAGAAAATCCATCAGAATCTTTAGCAATGCAGAATTAAAATGGAAAAGACATGTTAATGTCACAAAAACCGAAGGTAATGGATCTCTCGAATGAGAAATTACAACAATATCAAATGGGGGGAGAAAGAGAGAAACAAGAGTATGCATCGATACTGGCGCATAAGGACTGTAGACATTGTCGATAGATTGTTGAAGCGCAATTAAAACCATACATAAGTGAATAAAATTATCTTTTGAGTTCTGAATTTTATTGATTAATTCTTCAAGGCATCTGTTGATATCGGAAGCAAAATATACGTCTTACTATAAAACTTATTGTACCTCAACAATAGAAAGGAAAAGTAAATAAAATAGCACGAAGCAGAATATTTTACCGATATACGTTTCTTTTCAAAAAGTTTCTTAAATACTACATTTTACATTAATTCTGAAGTTTCCCATGTTGTACAATTTTAAATGCGGAATGACGTACAGTGTATTGTGTGGACTATTAATAGAACTGAAATTGGTGCAGTTATGTGCGAACAAATTGTACAATACAGTACAGCATTTCCGTCACTCACTTGGAATGCAGTTGGTGGAAAGCTGCCAATAGCCGTTGCCGCAGATATAAAGATCATCGGAGAGCAATGAATTATAGTGTTGCAATTTAGTGCGACTAATCCACTGCTTGTGACAAGCGGTCTTTCTATTTGATTGTTGACGTTTTGCTGGATTTCTGTAATAATTCATTTGGATTAATGTGGAAGGCCTTGGAAATGTAATGAATATGCTGTTTGCCACTGCCTATTGTCGAGAGAATGTGTAGCGAATAGAGCAAACATTTTTAAGGTTAGGGTTACAGTTCAAGAGCATATCGGCTAGTCTATGCAAACACCGGGAATTTCTTGGTATTTATAGAAATCCATAAACAGTTGTACTTTTTTATTAATTAAAAAAGTTTACAGCTAATATCTTTACAAAACCTATATTTGTTTATTGTTTTATAACACAAGTTGTTCAGAACTTCTTCAGTGTTGTACAGTAGTTATTGAGAATGTTTCCGGTTCAGTTTGTATCAAATTTGGAAGATTAATACTTTCATTAAATGTGTTTACATTCAACTTATAGAAGCCAAAGTATCAAAATAAACTAAAATTACATAATTTTATTTACACTGCAGGTATTTTAGTTTTCTCGACAAACCAAATTTTTGTGATATTTGTATTATTGCAACGCGAGATGTGTCACTTTTCTAGGTTTTGTGTAACTTAAACAAATCTACTATAAAACGTGTATTATTTTCCGAACGTTTCACTTTGATTAGTTTTTACGCTTATTTATAAGTGGATCCGCGGCTCTCCGTATTCGCAAGGTCTTCATGGTAAACGTCCGAAACCTTTCATGGCTGTAACACTGTCCTAATATTCAAAATGACATATTAATCATATTTATATTTAGGAGCTATGTTAATCATTATATCCACTTTCAGGTTCCTTGTTTTTCCATTCATCCCGATCATACAAAGTAGAGTTGTTAGCCAACCTCCAGATAAAATGTCTGGACCTTAATCTGCAACTCAAAGGAATCTTCTGTTTGAGTTACCTTATCTTTGCCTACTAGTTTCAATTTTAAGGCAATAGGCAGCGATAGGATTTTCTTTAATCAATAATACGTAAAAGGGTTAATTTGCCAACTTGAACAGTATTTAATGGGTTCACCCTATCGACATTAACACTTTTGAAGGCTCAAAACTAAACATTTACCTCTTTCCTCTTTCAATTCGAGCTTCGGTTTTTGTTGCTTTTTTTTAAGGAGAAAAGCACATTGAGGCTATTATTATCGCCACCCTAAATGTAAGTGTGATTGTAAAGTGTTAAAGTCGTAAATGTAGTGTTGTGTGTGTTGGACTAGGGTACCGCGAGGGATGTCTAAATCCTCTCAATAGTTGCAGCTAACCTGCACCCCTGAGGTGGTTCCCCCTTCGATCTTCGGAAAAGTTCCATTAGTTTTTGTTGTATATATTTATAAAGTTTACTTTGAAACAATGTTTAAATAATTTGTGTCTACATATTCTATAATTTGTGTCTACATCTTCTATAATTTGTGTCTATATCTTCCTCAAATAGTTCTGGGTCTCCTTATCTAATCGCGCCTCTTATCCTGCATTAATATACAAATAATATCTTATCTCTCTAAAGACCTGTTCCCTTCATAATAATGTCAAATAGCAAAAGGATACTTCAGTACAAAACAGTGACGAATTTTTAAACATTTAAACAAATTCCACAATAAATTATGAAGATGTGCATGTGAAGATTTAACGCTTGCTTGTGTATAAATAGTTACTTTGTTTCTCTACAATCTTGACCCCACCCTACCCCAAGAGAAGGACCATCACGTGTTTTCTTTATAGTCAGATTTAAAAATAACTGCGTCATTTTGTAAACGATATTATTCCTTATTGTTTATAGAACGACTGATAAATCAAATACCCAACCACATAAATCAAATTAATAAAATTCTGTTATTAAACCAAAAATAAAAATCATGTATCATGATATCATGTTTTTCTCTTCCTTTTTTATTTTAATTACCATAATCTGTTCGAAAACACCACAAGTTAACATAGCTAATTTTTAACGGACATACCTGAAACTTATTATAGCGTGTCAGCTGTTTAATGAAATTAGCTGATCGTTACTAATTAATACGAACAAATTAACATAGTTTTTAACAACACAACCAAAAATTTATTATAGCCTCTCAGCTGTTCAGTGAAATCAGCTGATCTTTACGAATTAATATAAAACAACTGATCTTTTGTTATAACTACCAAAATTAAATTAACGATTCATTTCATATAATTAAATTGATCAAACTTCGTCCTAGTTTCCGTAGTGTAGTGGTTATCACTTCCGCGTCACACGCACAAGGTCCTCGGTTCAAACCTGAACGAAAACAGTAATTTTTAGTCGTTATTAATTTGAGACTTGCGACACGCTAAAATATACTGTTATATATAGACTATCAATATAAACATGTTTCTCGCGTCACGCGTCAGGCAAAATCCAGCATACATGTTAAAATAAATAGGTGAACGCTATTGCTAAGTGTTTTAACATAATTTCAATCTAAACTAAGACGTTTGCTGTAAAGGAACAGAAAATCGTTTCCAGCAAATATTTTTACACGGTTTGTTTAACTTCTGAGACTACGGCTATTTCTTTATTTTGTCAATATCAATTTTAAAAAAAACATTACTCAAGTGAGACATCGGTTATGGCAGCCAGTGCCTTATAAATAAATTAACCAAAGATAACCGTTCTAGTAGGAATAAATTAAGGAAAGTAGCGGCGTTGAATGAGCACTGAGCACTGAGCATTGAGGAGACCTGTTCTCCGCTCTCTCCCGCAGCTTGGGCGTATGTACGCCAGTCTCAGCCTGATATGGTAAAGCAACTATGTCTGATGAAACCGAATACCAGGCCAGCACAAATACCGAAACCTAAGTTAATTATGGCATTCCTCTATGTCCAATAAACGTTTACAACGGTCCGTTGTGCAAGCCGCGGACAGTTCAGCACACTGTTGGATTTTATTGTTTTAAAATCAGTCATATCGTCGCTAGTTTGATTGAGAAGTGTCGACATCAGAACGTTCACGGCCACCCTGTTAAAACATTGATACATGTGTCCATTTCCGGTAACTTGAAAAAGATTCAATATAAACATATCCGTATAATGTAGTTAATAAAAAAAGATTTCAAAAATATCGGTGGTTATGTGCAGATACGGTTAAAGCCGTTGTTTCTGGTACTCTTTTATGAATGGCTACATTTGAACTTAATTTTTAATTAAAAACATTGAAATAGATTTTAAAAATAAAATGTTTAATATTTTTTGCCACAAATATTAACATTTTTATAAACGACCATGTATGGAAAAACGTCAATTTTCATCGAAATCGGTCAACTGGTTTTGTCTCCAACTTTGTACATAAACAGAAATCCATAACTTTTAGGATAAATATTAACTACTTAATTATGCTAACCAAGAATTTTTTGCACCAGTACAGTGTAATTTAGGAAGCAAAAAAATTTGTATCGATTAATTTTATTTCTTGTCTGAAAGAAGATCCAATCTTCCCGGATAGTAACTCAAGAGAAATTTGGCGTCTGTTTTTTGCACCATTTGCGTCATTTCTTAAGCACTAGTAAACGCAGATCTGGCAACAACGCAACCGAAATAGACCCCTTCACATCAATCATACGCTTCGAGGGCACAGCCATGTGCTGGGTACAAATAGGAGCAATTAATGCGCTCAGTAAGTCAAAGCAAACGGGTAGTAAATAAATCAGCCAACTTGTAGTGTTGCGCTGCGGCCCTTTCTTGCCGAACTTCTTTACAGCGCTCCACTCAATTCGATGACGTAGTTCAGAGTTAAGAGGAACATTAGTAAATCTGTCACTTATAATTGTTACGACTGACTGGTTAACGTGCTTATAATCGTAACAAAGCCTTCACTGATTCAACAAAAACGAAGTAAAACCGCGTCCAAATAATTTGCTACTTAACGGTGCGTCGTTGAAAAGTTGTTTAAATGTGTTGGAGAATTAGTTCGTTGTTAAAACTCGATTTTAACAAAGTAAGTGTTATCGTTGCAGAGTACCGTTGCTTCGTTTGGATAACAATGAGACGAACCCATCTCGGCAAAATGGTTTTGCAAACTACCAAAATGTTGTTTTATTGTTTTGGGAACAGACGGTGGAGTGATACACCAATAAATTGTGACCAGTACAGTCTCCTGCAAATTGGACAAGTAAGACACTTTCTTTTTTGTATATTATTAATTTATCTTTGTTAACGTGCAAATGTTAATACTTATTAAGTAGACTAAAAAGTGACTAAAAAGTGGAGAAGGTACAATAAGACCGAAGACAATGGTGCGCCAATAAAACATTCAACACTCGTAACGCATTCAGCTGAAGCAGTGTCTTACAGTTATCAGGGAAGTACAGTTTAACTGCCTAATTAATTAAACAGAGACATATCCTTCCTGTCAGAGCAGGAGATATTTATAGCCTTACTCTTCTATATTTATATTTACCTCTCCCCTTTCGACAGCTGCTAGCGTCGGTCGAAGAGTTAAGCTTTACCTTCGTATAACAATACGTAGACAATACGTAGACATCCTTTCTCTGCAGCCTTGGTTTTTAGTGGTGATTTTGTTCGTTGTACTCGACCTTCAGCGTCTAGATGTCGTTTTGAAACTCCATATCCTAGTTTATATTTTGCACCTTGGTCTTCTGCCAAGTGCCTAGCATCCCGATCCTTGTAATAAAACTGTAAACGATTTGTTTAAATTTTAAAGAAATTTTCTGCGTTCATAGACACAAAATAAGATTTTTTGTTACGTTTCCTTAACACTTACTATTTTATTACATGCCCCCACTCGTTCGTTTGGTATCAAAATAATGAAAACGTTCAGCTTATATAACCATACCTCTAATTAACCGAAGAAATAGCACGTGACAAATAAATTATGTTTTTTCTGTTGAACATTTTCATAATTTCGTCTTTCAATAAGCTTTAATTTGGTTATTAATAAAACTGTCAGCAACGGTGCTACTAACAGCTGTTTGCTTCGAACTACGAACTGGTCAACTACTTACACCCTATTGAAGAAATAGTCAATAAAAACTATAAGTAATACGAGGAAATTTCGGGAAACATCCAATTTGGCGCCGGTACAGAGAAGTCGGTAATTTTCTTATTGGCTGCCTACTTTCGTCCTTCACTATTCACCAAACAATAACTGGAACAATAACGTTGGTCCTCCGTGATTTTCAGTGTCACAACGTGTTTTTTTAATACCATGAAATCCTGTGACAAAGCAAAAGGTCGATGATTTTCCTATATCTATACATAACCCCCAACACATTAGTCGTCGATTGTCCCTGTCCCTGTCCTTCGATTAGTTCCGATCTGGACCGAGGTGGCGGGTCATTCACCGCTTCAAGCAAGTTGCAAGACAACCTGATTTGACGAGTTCAGCTGCAACTCTGCCGCGATGCGTTTCTAGACTAACTTCTGGCGATAACTGTTCAAGTTCAGTGTTGTTTTCAAGGGAATTGAGAACCACGATTTAATTCTCCCCCTTCGGTGGATATTTTCTTTAACAATTTTATGACAAAGGTTACTATGAAGCGTGTAAGAACAAGAAAGGTAGATTGAGGAAGGAACACACACACAATTTTATTGTAAACAAGCATTGAAACATATATCCATTTGAACAATGATCTCATTTTGAGTAACACTGAAATATATTATTCGTGATTGGCAGGAAGGTGACACATGAAACAGTGGAAGATACAAACAAATCTTGATAAAACTTTAGATGTACTTGAGTATACAAAGTGACGTTGTGTTTGTGCAGTACATTTGTTGTTAATGTTTAGTCGAACATCCTCTTTATGTTTACGCTGGATGCTGTCCAAAGTCATTTGCTTGTACAGTACTTGAGAGATAAAGCACCTCGTGTGTTTCACTCAGCATAATGTTTTGTTTGCGCAATACACTAACCACGTGCACTTTGGTTTGTAAAATACTGCACAAGCGTTTAGAAGCTAATTTCGTTTACTTGGCCAACAATGATATCGGTTAACTCGTCGATCTGAAACCGTTAGTACAATCCGGGACTGCTGACGTACAGATTTTAGGTTTTAGAGCTCAAGAAATACAATAAGAACCCATTGAGCAATACAAAGAAGAGTTAAGAGGGAAACATTCTGCCTAAACTAACAATAATTCACGCAAATCGGAAGTTATTTGTGAGCTGACTAACAATAATCACGATATCAAAGTTAATTTAGGATTTTTAATTTTTTTTTGGAGGGAGGGTTTATTTGGGTGAACTAGTTTTTATTTCTAAATTTGTACAATGGTTTTATCAAGATTTTTTACGAATTCTTGAGCAGATAACGTTTTATTTGGCGCTAGTACAATATACAAGAACCATTTCCGACTACAATCGTTAAAGAGATAGAAAATTTGTTTTTTATGGGAGCCGTCCTTAAAGATGTTTAAAGTTTAGATAAATTCGGAACAGTACTTTTTGTTAAGAATTAATATTAGCTTTTAGGTAGAACACACTTTTCCGTTGCCAGTGGAATACATTTAACAAATGTGTTTCCATGTTCGCAGAACTTTTACTCTCTGTAGATTAACGAGAAATAGAATGAAAAGTATTTTTAATAACAAAGTTTTTGAGAACTTTTTTAAACTAACCAGGAAAAAAATCTGCGATAATAGTGATGGAATACGGATATCCTACATAGCTCAATAAAAGCTCAAAAAAAGCCTGAAAAGCTCAAAACAAATCAATCAATCTTACAGTATTTTTAATTGACGTTATTATCTGCTAACACTATCATTTATTTACTTTTATTTTCGTTGCAAACATAACCAATGAATAGTGCGATGTATACTGCGTTACTCAGATATACATATCTGAATTGACGAATTGAAGAAGCCAAAGTGTAATTACCGGTTTAATTATATGGAAATAATGTATTTTTTACATTAAAAAACAATTGTGAATTTGAAAATTAAAAAAAGTTAAATACATGATTCTTTAAAAAATGTTGTTGGTTTCCTTTTTTATGTAGCGTTTTGAACTTCAACTCAACTCAAAACGTAATCTACAATTCTCATCAGTACACATTTCGTGGTCTAATAATAAATTCACTAAAATTTATAAGTTTTTGAAACAAAAACTGTCACAGCATTGCCTAACATATTTTATTTATTTTTGCAAATGTCCTTCCAAAGCGTAAAGTCAAAACTATTATGATATTGTTAGAGACATTACACCTTGCAGGTAATCCAACTTAATCTATTCAAGACCCACGACTAAATACTTGTTCAAGTATGTCTACGGGAATAAACTCATAAATTTTCGTTCATATCCATTTCTGATTGTTTTATATTTATATATGGCATACTTCAAGGTATGGTACAGAATATTTGAGCTCCGTTGTATTAATTTGGTCTTCTATTCAATCTATTCTGCATTTAGCATGATGAACATCATTTAAAGTATCTCCTTCAAGTAACACTTTTATTACCATTAAGAAAGTGGTAAACATACAGTACATTATATAAAAACATATTTTTGTGATTATAGTTTAACTCAGTGATGGACCATGATTTCCTGTTGGTATAATAGGCCTAATGATTTATAACAGCGTTACATAGGCTATTACCACACTTGCCCATACTTATTTCATACAATCAGTTTTATTATGGTTTCTACGTCCAAATTAATTTTACTGAAGATAAATATACAAACATTTCATGTAGTTTTATTCCGCTAATGCTATTGGATTCTCGAATAGCCTTGGTGCGTTCAACCTTCCTGCTTACTTCTTTGACCGCGGCGTGACCGCAGCTGTGAATTTGCGGCCCAGCTACGGCCACAGATAACTTAGTGTGTTTGCCGATAACGGGTCCTTAAGACAACAAGAAGGGTTCCGATTAGATCTTGCAATTTGCTGTCTGGTTACCCGATATTTACTCTTGGCGCTTTTGTTGATACATTTAGAATTGATGCACAATTTCTCAGAAGGTTCGTAATTAAGTAAACAAAATATTCTTAATAGATAACATTTTTGAACAACGAATTTAAATTTAAAAAATCCTTTTGACAATTTTTAATATAATGTCGTATGTACAATTTTAGTAAAGGAATAGTCTATTTAGAATAATAATGTTAATTAACAACAGTTATTATTGACACAGTGAAGCAGGTCTGCGATTCAACTCGATCTTTCGGCGTTTGGTTTGTGTTTGTTTTTTACGCAGTTTTGGCCAATCGCATTGACCGAATATTCTAAAATTTGGTACGAAGGACCTTGTATAAGGCCCGAACGACGTATGTGTAAAATTTGTTTTCATTCGCTTCCCTTTCAAGTGTCTGCCTCTGACTTAACGATGACGAGTGCAGTTGTTGAGTATTTTCTATTATACTGGCTGAACGGCAAGAACTATTACAATTTGATCTCTTCATGGAGAACGATTATAAAATGTTCAAGAAATGTTCAAATAAAGGAAAAGGTTGCAGAGCGCTATCGTGGAGCGGTGGCCAAACAATTAGGAATATACTGAGAGGTCTGATGTTATTATTATTAATAACAATAATATAACTTCTTTTAATTCAAAACTTACATTTATATTTAACTATATCAAAACATATTCTGTATTTATTGTCACTAGTTTTCCTGAATACGAAATTCAACATTTCTAAAATTTAGCTCGTTTAACGTGGGCAAAATTTGTAACCTACTTAGAGATTTCGCCATGGCTTCTAACGAGGCGGACAGGTAGTGATTGCACGCGTTAGGACGGGTCAGGTCGATGCTAATACATCTGACAGCCAACACGTTTACAGCTGACATATGATGTTCCAAACCGAGAGGTCAAACTGCATTTTTATACGTTTCCAAATACACAAATCGTACAAATTAGCGAGAAGGCCAACTGGTACAAAGTAGGCTGTGAACATAACATTTGACATAAAAACAAATTGCTCGAGAGAAATTGGGACACCTGCAGCAAGTATTGTGTAACAGTGCCTTCAGATATCAGCTGATTGCATTCCAATTGGCACTCGGGCTGGGATCAATTGTTGCAATCAATGGTACTTGTATTGATATTAAGTGACTGAAGTAAACACTGGATATTAAAATAACATTGATGCAGTCTATGACGAGTGGACTGTGTTATTTAAAACGTACATTATATGCACTTCACCGCTTGAATATTAATTTTCTAATGTGAACATTTGAACTAATATATTTTAATCTCCTACTTGTTATTGTATTATTTCCTTAAAAAACAAATTGGTCTATTTATTTCCAAAAAGAACAGCTTAAGAAGATTTTTTATCGTTTGTCGGAATCGAATCTGTGACTTACATATCAAGCTGATTCGTTCTTTACCTTATTGCGCTACACATTTGACTGTACTGAAACCAATCAGGTTAGATTAATAATTTTCTAATATAAATAAAAAATTCCTTACACTGACTCAAACAATATACTGTACAAGAATACTGTTCATTGTTAAACGACCTTGACTGTGTAAACTAAAGCCTGTTTGGTTCGCTTAATGGCTTTGTAATGTTAATATTGCTAAAAAATGTTTAGGGACGAACAGATGTTGGTGAAATTTTTGTCAAGTATCCGCTGAGCACGTAACTCTGACAACCCAACTAGGTAGGTTAAAGGTTGGGTTGGATCCCGGGAATAATTGTCACCCTTTTTCAGGGTTTTCAACAGTTGGTAAACGAAAACAATTCAGGTGATACGCGACTGTGTAAAAAACATTTTTTAAAGTCACTAAATAGTTTCTTTTTAATCAAGGTTAATTTTACTAATACAGGCAGAAAGGCACTTCCCGGTTTTGAGACTTTGATGATGCGTCTTTAGGTTTATGTTACGTTATTTCCTGTCGCTGCTGCTTTTCTCTTTCCAAAGTATGAAACTAAGTGGAGTAAACTTATTATTAAACTACGACCTAGAAATATTTAAAAAAATAATCCTAGTGCTTTGTAGAGAAAACGCAAAACATTTTTTCTGGGTTCGGAAACGAAAATTTTCAAAACTCAAAATAAATTTTCTAACAGCTTCATTGCTATTATATTTGTGCTAATAATTTATTTAATTAGGCGTTACTTAGTATTACTTAGTAACAACGAAAGTAATAAACATCCGAGCGGTTGATATGACAAGAATAAATCAGCTAACTTTATTTGTTCAAACAAACGAATGAGTAGAACAATAATAGACAAAAGGCATGCTGTCTTCTTCTGATGTAATTTTTAAGAGCTCTATTCCAGATTATAGCAGCACCCGGGGAAATTTACTAAAGTTTTTCTCAGTAAAAACCTTCCTTAAATTACTACCAACATTAAAAAAAAAGTCAAATCGGTCCAGCTGTTTTCAAGTTATGGAATCACCAAAACGTATCGATATATATATATATATATATATATATATATATATATATATATATATATATATATATATATATATATATATATATATATATATATATATATATATATATATATATATATTTAACTTGACTTTATAATAATTTTTCTAAATTTTCACTCCGTTTTATATACTTCTAAGCTAAATTAACATTTTCCGTGATCATTCTGTTGAATGAGTGCAAATAATATAAAAATCAATCTTGTGATGACTATCAGTCCGAAATAATGAAGTTTTCTGTGTATTTATCTACAGTCAGACAAAGTACGCAGCTTTCACTCAGCAAACCATAAAACGTATCAATTCGCACTTAATTTTTCATAAATTATCACTCGCTCTACTGTAGGGTATTTAACACGCACCAGACCCCTCCCCTGGGTATTCAAGAGGTACGCCAAATTACCATGAAAATGTCAAGTGATACTCGGTGTGGAAAGGTGGAGAAACCCTTCCAGGTCGCCTAGGATCATCTGAGAACCTGACCTCAATCAATCAATGCCCAACATTCGTCTTTAAATACTTGAAAATACATATTTTAACGACAGTTTTCATGTCTGCCGATGAATTCTTATTTAATATGAATACAATAATTCATTCTTCGACATGCTTCGCGTTCATATAATGTGAAATATAATATACAGGC
Organism: Callitettix versicolor; assembly: GCA_022606455.1. Taxonomy (NCBI): domain Eukaryota; kingdom Metazoa; phylum Arthropoda; class Insecta; order Hemiptera; family Cercopidae; genus Callitettix; species Callitettix versicolor. The sequence continues at coordinate 8,764,886 of CM040191.1, read as the reverse complement.
TATTATATAGACATGCATGAGTTGCCCAGTTCGTTCCGCATGACCATCCAGTTTTGATATCTGTTAGTTCTTTCGTAGTTTTTCAATTTAGCATAAATCATGACGTTCATAGTTTTTTCTTTTTAATATTCTAACAGTGATTGGAAAGTTATTGGCAAAGTGACGAATATTAAATTTATTACAATTCACACTACAGAAAGTAGGTTATTATTTTATTTAATGTTTTCTAATGTAAAATAAATATGTCACAAATGTTTTGCAATTCACTGCATCATGTTGTGCGTGCATAGTAATAGTGATTAAGGACTATACAACAGACTAGATTTATTTATCATTATTGGGTAGGGCCTTTACTTGACTAGAGAGTAATAGCGGTTTTATGAGCATTTCAGACGGCTAGCAAAGTGAATCAGTCACTACGGTTGTAATATTTCAGCGGACTGCTAAAGGAATTAGCTACTAATGCTACTATAATACTTTAAAAACTAAGAGACACACACGCAAGCACACACACTTTTAAGTTTTAAGCTTTAAATTAGAAAAAGAACAAATTTACCATATATTAAGAACGTTTCTCAATTTCTTTACAATTTACAAATGAGAATTTATTAATTAATATAAAAGAGCGACATGCGTCTGTGAATATTATTTTTCATCCTGTTTTTCTATCCTCTCGTTTTGTTCGCATGTTCAAGCAATACACACTGAAAGAAAATATTAACGTTTCAGTCAGCCTTTATAATTATTATTTATGGGTGCGCAGTAGCTCAGTCGGTATGATGAGCAGTCCGCCGCTGGACTGGGATTTTTAACTAGACACCGTTAGATTTTCTTTACATCTTCCCCCGTCTCCATTACTCTACCATAAAGTGAAGGTTTTAAAGTCACAACAAATTAAAATAAAAATGTATTATTTATCCTATCCAGCGAATGACCGTAACAAATTTAGGAATTCCATTACTTAAGTTATTAGTTTAAGAGTTACGCTTAGTTAAATCCCCGTTTAAACTAATGCAAGTTAAACATAAGATAAACAGAAAATTGTTTACAAACTTTAATGGTTATTAAACTTAACGTTCTAGAGGTACAGTTAAGTTAGTTGAAATAAATTTTAAATAATATTTGCGTTTAAAACATTTCACGTCTGTTGCTCTGTACAACTGTCTGTTTGTCTCTTACTTATATTTTAATCTTTAAATTTAGCTGTGGATAAATGAAAAACATAGATTTGAAAACGAAATTAAACGATCAAAGACAAAAATAGAATAAGAAAATATTACCTCACACTAACAGTGAATAACCAGAAAATTGTTATACCAGTATAATCAGCACTTCAATATACAGAATTTCAACCTCTATTCTATCCGTATTAAAATTAAAAACTTTTAAAGGAATTATGCACACACACACACACACACACACACACACACACACACACACACGATAGATAGATATAGATTATAGATATAGATAGATAGATATGGAAGAAGAAGATAGAAGATAAATATAGAGTGGATAGTGAAATGTTTGGATGAATCGTTTCGACATAAAATTCATAAGTTTATTCCCAAGCTGTGTGTGATGTGATCCAATTACATCGGTTGTGACACTTTCACACGTCTGTTCTGTTATTTGTCTGTTCTGTTATAAATTCCCAAACACTGACCCGTTCCGAAATAAGCAAATTACATTCATATAAACACAACATCCGCTCCAGTTTCATTTTCAGAGGCGGAGCATAAAAAAACCTCATTGTTCTCGCGAAATATTCTCATAATTGTTTCCCTCTGCGCAATTCAGTCGCCAGATGTCGCTTTTTATCGCCAAATTATATAACTGCAATTCACCCACTTATCCTTTGCGACAGCGGAAGTCCTGTATTGCATACAGTTTACAATTTAATAACGGTGATTGTAGAGCGCGAAGCGTTAATCAATATCGGAAAAGTATTTCCCCAAGATTAGGTCGCTGGAGCGTGGATACTTGTCTTCAGATAACGGGCACCAGTAATAAGGTGTTAATTAGGCTTATATAATATTTTTGTAACAGGACAGTGGAAAAGAGTTGCCTTATCTAACGCTGGGTTTCAATTTACATCTTGTAGAAACTGGTACTGATCTGTTGGGTCACGGAGGTCATGATGCTTTCTATTAATTTCTATTGCAAGCTGACGTGATAGAAACCAATTTCCAAAAGTATTTTTCTTTATCTTACCGTTTTGACGTTCTTATTTCACAACCATAATCAGAATTAAAATCTGCTTACATTACGATTTTAAACTTTCACATTACATTAAAAATACAGAAACGAACTCTGACCACACAAAAAATTCTTAATTTCAAATAATATGGAAAATTCGTGATGATAATTTATGCAAAATTTAACGATAATTGAGATGGTGATATAAGATTTAAAAAAAGCTATGTATTTTAAAGATTTGAAATGACCGCAATTTTGAAATTGTTAAACGAATTTTGCCGGTTAACGAATTTGTCCAAGCTATTAACAAATTCGATTTTTGCACCAAGTTTAAATAAAATCGGCAGGCTAATAAAGTACATATAAACTTATACGTTTTAACGACCCCTTAAAAAGTTATTTAGGGAGCCAGGATAGGTGTTCATTTGAAGGTCACAGGTCTGCGTCACACCATAGCTCCAATAGCTATTTTTTCCAATTAAAATCTGCAAAAACAAAATAATTTTAGCACCATTTGATGTGTAGAATATGATATACATTACTATGACATACATTACGGTTGAAATTTACAAAAAAGCTGACTGTAAACAATGTCAAACAGATCCAAACGGAAACTAAACAAACCCCGTGCACACAGTAGTATGCCAGTACTTACGTGTAAAAGTAATAATTAAAAACTTATATACACTAGGGATTTGATAGTCAGTATCAAATTATGGGCTCGGTGTTCGAAGTGCCTAAAGCATTGGTCAGTCAGTCTACTGCGTCACTCAACTGCGCACCTCAAGTTTCTTAGTTCGCGTCGCAGTTGTTCCCGCTGCTTTTCCCTCATCTTTAACACTGATCCCTCGTCCTCATTAATCTAAGTTTCATAAAGTATAAATTAATAAAAAGGGTAAACTTTGCTCTGCAGAGAGTCCCATAGACAGAAACAGAAGTCCTGAGGTTCAAGTCTGGTGACCTCGAAGGTCAAAACACTTTCTTTCCCGTTACACGTTTTCATATTTAAAAAAACAGCTGATTATTAAATCCTAAATATCCCTGTATATAGCAGTGAAACTTATTATAATACTGAACCAAAAGTAGCTGAGCTAAATTGATTTTATTACAAAAATTTGTCACTGTTACGTAAAAAAAGTACATCAATCAAGAAACGATCGCGCAACAAGAGGGTGGGTAAAAAAGTTTGCCGGACATGTGTCGTCGCTTCTCTAGTGAGAGGGTATTGCCGGGTAACGACTAAAACATCGCCAGATCGCCAGCTGTCAGTTTTGTCAGGCCGACAATATGAAAAAAAAACCATTTACACCGCGCGCAGTTAATAGTGAAATTCCTCTGTGGTTCCTGCCCATAGATGGTTTATTTTGTCAATACTCTCAAGAAGAAGTGGAGTACTACACAAAATGTAGATTTGGAGTGTCTGTTAGGTATAACCACAATAGACAATATTATTAGATTTCAGATCTCCTGAGTAATAAAAGGGTGTTTTCATAAATGTGTGTGTGTGTGTGTGTGTGTGTGTGTGTGTGTGTGTGTGTGTGTGTGTGTGTGTGTGTGTGTGTGTGTGTGTGTGTGTGTGTGTGTGTGTGTGTGTGTGTCTTTGCTGCTTAAAAAAAAGTAATTAAAAAGTACCACAATTTTCAAGTTAACATCCAAGAGTATTTTTTTTAACCAGTAATGTCATCATAATAACCAGCATTGAAACACGCATATATTAGCATTTTAAACTTTCAACGTTGCATTTAAAATACAAAGAAGAACTCTGATCTAAAACTAAATTTCTTATTTTCAACGGATTTTTAAAATTTTAAATAGTAATTTATACAGTTTTTAACGCTGATCACGATAGTTAAAATCATAATTTGAAAAAAAAATACTTGAGAAAGTTATGAATTTTCAAAGATTTAAAATGGCTTCCATTTCGAAACTGTTGAACTAATTTTGTTGGAAATTTATCCAAGCTCGATTAATGTGCCAAGTTTGAATGAAATCAAACTAATAATTGCATCTGTGAGTGCGCTAACATACATGCGAGCATATTACAGAGCATGAATATACTCGTACACACACACACACACACACACACACACACACACACACACACACACACACACACACACACACACACACACACACACACACACACACACACACACACACACACACACACACACACACACACACACACACACACATATATATATATATATATATATATATATATATATATATATATATATGTATATGTATATGTATATGTATATGTATATGTATATATATAAATTTTAACGAAAATAGTGATCTAGAAGTTTGGTGCGGCGCTCGTTTCAAAATCCCAGATCTGGGTAAATAAAATTCTGTTCTATACATTGTCACGCTTTTTTGACGTTTGCTTTTGAACCTGAATGTTTAAGGACAAGTGCGTCACAAGGTCTACAAAAAAGTTAATACGATTTGCCGTATGTATTGCTTGCTTTAAAGGTATCGCCCGTGTAATGTGAAATACCTCCAGATTTATTCCACGAACTTTAAGCCCTGACGTCGTAATTTCGTAGAAATATAATACTACCGTATAAAACGCAATATAGTCGAACCACTACACAATATATTTGTTTATAAATTTTTTTTAGTAAAAGTATGTGTTAGTGCGGGAAAAAGAGAGTAACTTTCAAATATAATAGGGGTTGTTATCTGTAAAGGTGATCTGGAGAAGCAAAGAGCATTGGCGACACCGGTTTTGAGGTGCGTCTGGCTTTTATATTATACTGTAGGGGTGCCTGTTTTGCTCCGGCAAACATAAGTAAATAAAAACAACAATAAATTAAGGTTGTTTCAAGAGTGCATGCGCTTGTAAAATTTCCACGGTGCTTTGTCGTTCAGTTATTTTTATCATTAAGTTTCCAGTAACAATAACGATTTTAGTGAAAGGAATAAAAACCATAGGTTTATAAATAATAAACCTTGACTTCATTTTTACTAACAGTAAGCCGCATTGACCTTGGGGATAGCCTAAACTTTTGGCTCTAATTTTATCCAAATGAGAAAGAGTGTGTTTTTCCTCTTTTTGTTATAATCAGCATAGAGTAACTCATACTGTAGATCGAATTCATATTTTCTTTGACTGAAGAATATTTAATCAACTCTCAGATCGAAACGTTAGCGACAAATCAATTTCTATAGGAATCTCTTATTTAAGCAATTTAGCATTTGTTAGGCCTATACTGTGAAGGGGATTCATTTAATTCTTTGGTGACTAGTCAGCCCAGTTTCCGGTTACTGGTGATGACATTCTGAGATTTTCTGTCAGTTGAGGACCGTGACCTGCAAGACGGCTGTTTGGTGGAGGACACGTATGAGCTCACGAATCGAACAAACTTTCTTATGTAAAAATTATACAATATTAAGAAAGAATTTTTAATCATTGTAAAAAAGTATTTTGTTTAAAATTTAATTATATAAAACATGGATACTTTTAACAAAATATATCTTTGTTTTTGTAAATATGACATATTTTTCTTTCACTTTCGTTTCCAGATGGCGGCTTCTGATTCAACGATGAATCAATTTTTGACAAGCACATTGCCCGATCGTTTTGAAATTCGATACAAAGATAGCTCCAATAAAGTCCGAACGACCTATCTGTAAGGTTTTTCCCTACTCAATAGCGTTCCAAGATGGGTCTATGATTTAACGACTATAAGAAATTTTTGACAAACGCATTAATCGATTGTTTTGATATTTGGTACACAGATACCTTGTACAAAGCCCGGATAATTTATGTGTGATATTTTCCCCAATCACTTCCGTTTCAAGATGGCGGCCTCTGACTTAACGATGACGATTGTAGTTCGTAAATATTTCCTGTAATACTGGCTGAACGACAAGACTACTTCACGGAAAAAGAACATGAAATTTCCAATACAGTTGGTCCAATAACATGTTTCCTAAGTATTGCAGTTACCGTTTAAACTGGCCGAAAAAGTTACGAGCGCGTCAAAGCGCAGTTGGGGAGCGTTGGACAGAACACACTTCGAGGTCTTCCGCTGTTGTTTGAACCGTTTGCACGACAATTGTTTGTGTTGAACGAATTTGTCGAGCGATAAAACAAGACATTTTGTAACCGTCAAAATGAAAAAAACAATCTGTAATATTCGTCTCGCCCGCTGATCCGCTGAGGACTGCGTTCACCCAGAGGCGTTGCGGGTAAGTGAAAACGCGACGAATGGGATGGGAAGTGGAAGTGTTACCGCGGAGGGCGGCGGGTTATGACCGCGGGGACGGTGAAAGTTGCCGGATCGTCCTCGGCGCGATGCTTTCACTGCTGCTAAATGTCATTGTTCGATGCTCGGGCAGTGGTCAATCAATGTGATAACAATCGCTCAATGGACAGCTATACTGTAGGCGCACTCCGTCTAGTGACCCAAGCGTCACGACCGCAAAGTAACGGAAGCTGTGTGATTACTTCTCAAGTCCAACGAAATTTTCCTCCATAATAGTAAAGCAAATGTTACCACACCGTTCTTGCACATCCATGACCATGTGGTTTACGTATTGAGTATTGAGCTCTTTAGCCTCAACATTTTCAGTTCGGATTCTGTAGGATCATGGCATCCTACATGCCACATGAAATGTCTGAAGCAGGCCCCGTGTTACGGTTAATTATGTTCTTTTTTATGAAATGGGAGAATTGGTCATCCTACACCTAGAATTGGTTTTATTTTGTTTATTGGTTGGTTTTGTCGTCTGTTAAACATTAAATTTTACTAATAACAAATATTCTCAAAGTGTTTTCGTAATATACCTCAAAAAAAGTTAGCCCCGGTCCCGGGATCCTCAGGCCTCAGGCGCACTTGGATCCTCTTTGTGTAGGATAAAGAGCAAAGTCGGTGAAAGAAACAATTTAAGGCCCGCATTTTCAAAATTGACTTGACAGACTTACTTCAATATTTTTTTACATGCATAACAATGACCAAAGTAATTACAAATAAAACCTGAAATATAAATTAGTTACGGTTTAGAAAAAACGAAATTATCTCTGATTCTGTGGAATATTGTATCATTATTGATACTTATGTCCTTACATCTATTGTTTGTTGTTAGAGGAACAATGGAAGCAGCTCTACAGAAGCTACTGCGTGACTGTACCTCAAGCAAAAGGTAAATAACTGATAACAATAACCGTTGTACTGCTAATAACAAACTGTTAATACTGGAACCTACAGTTGAAGCGTGGCTTTAAACTACTTAGGAAAAAATGAGAAAATCATCGACTGACCGACTCATTCTTTTCGATTTCCAAAAGCGCTAAAAAATCCGACTTTTGCTTGATCGTGTTAGGCAATAACTAACAATACTACTAATATTAACTAACGATACAATGTACGACTTCTAGGCAAATATACGGCTTTATGACTTTCATTTGACCGAAGTAATCAGGTCACGTCAATCTGTATATTGACCAAGTATTGTGAAGTGGTCAATGATTTGCGCGTTGTTTTAACAATTGTAACATTTTGCCTTATCTCAGGAAGACGAAAGATAAATAAAGTAAATCTGTTTTTCAACCCCCTTCCCGTTTTAACCCCTTATACGTTCGGGATGTTCACCCCATTAATCTCATGCTTTGGAGATGAATTAATTACTGTATTTATATTTCGTAACTAGAAACTCTTGCTTAGGAAGAACCACAATATATTTATTATGTAATACCAGAGACCTTGAAGTGAACACCGATCCTGACGTGTGTGTGTGTGTGTGTGTGTGTGTGTGTGTGTGTGTGTGTGTGTGTGTGTGTGTGTGTGTGTGTGTGTGTGTGTGTGTGTGTGTGTGTGTGAGAGAGAGAGAGAGAGAGAGAGAGAGAGAGAGAGCACGCTCACGTTCGCAGTTTTAGCCCGATTCGATCCAGACTTCGTTTAAAAATCGATTTTGTTAACAGGTTTGACAAGTTCGTTTAACAGCAAAATTCGTTCAACATCTTGAATTTTGAATTAGCATTTTGAGTTTTAAAAATCCGTTAAAATTTAAAAAATTGGTTTAACGACGGTCAGGGTTAATATTAGTATTTTCCATCCAATTTGGAAATTTAAAATGCTAATATATATATATAGATTTTAATGCTGATTATAATATAAGAGCTTCAAAAAAGATAATCAAAACAAATGAAAGTTATTTAGCAGAATACCCTAATCGTAAAGCAGATATTTAACTGAAACATGACTTTCTTACATTATATTTTTGAATGTAAAAGTTTTACCGTCACAAAGTAATGTTTGCTAACGAAAACAATCGCGCTGAGTTTTTCTGGAACATCGCGTTCAGAGCGCTCTGGCGGCGAACTTCATTTATTGGGAAATAATAAATTGTTGACGAAACACTCGCTCGGGAGACATTAACGTTAGTATAAAATGGTTTGAGAGCGTCTACTTGGTGCCAAAATCACCCTCTTCAAGCATACTTACGCCAATTTGGAGCCGCTTTGTTGTTTTTGACCCCAGTTTTAGACTGTCATTGCTTTTGCAAATCTCTTTTTCGGTTTATGTTCTTTGGATTTGAATTTAGACCAAACCTGGTGTTACATTCCAGCATATAGAAGATCAAGTAGAAAGTGTATTTACTTTGGATTAAATCAATAATAGAAAAATCGATTTTGAAATCGAACAAGAAGGCTCTCTCCTGTTCCAATGTTATCTGTGCATGGAAGTCTGTCGGTTTGTCTTCCTTTCTCTATTTCTGTGTACATCGCGTGAAACTAAACCTATTGACTTCTTCTTGTTTGTCCGTATCTCGGGACCAATTTTAAAATATTTTTTAAAACTCTTTTATCAAAAACGTAAAACAAAACTTTTCTAAAAATTGGATCCAACAGATTTTATTAAATTTTGCTCAAACCATAACATAACAATCCAAACCAAAACTTACACATCGCTATATCCAACACGCTGAATGTGAACAAATATATAAGACCTTACATACCTGTGACATATTTTTTATTTGAGACTTTCATAATACATTATACAACAAGCTTTCCTTCTATCAGTTACTTTCCCCAAAATATCCATTCCCAGAGCAATTGGAAAAATAAGAGTTGGCATAATTCCTCAAAATCATTTCGATCATCAAACATTTTTCTTCAATTAACCTCCGAATTGTAATTTTGCAAATTTCGTATACAGTATTTGAGTTCTGATTCTCCATGTAAGCCTATTATCAAAATGTTAACAAAATCTGTTAAATAGATTTTCAGAAATTAGATTGATTTTCTGTAGAACATCATTTGTAAGTAACTGAATGTGTGCACGTTCCTGTTGCATCATTTGAATGTTGCATTTGTGTTGAATGTGTTGCATCATTTGTTTTATAAATCTGAAAATTAAAATATTTCAAGAAATACAATATCATTCGCTAAACGTGAAAACTGTCGGAGTGTTTTTTTATGAAATACTTCTAAAACCGTTTCAATATGTCCGATTACAAATTTTGAGAAGCTATCCACGCCACCCCGTCACTGTAATAAACATTTCACCAAGACATTTCAGGGAAATTCAAAACGAGAATGGGGAGAAAAACTCTCTTGGTCGGTTCGCAAAGTGTCTTCTGCCATCTTTAGTAGATAAGTGATGAGGATTCTTAGGCCTTTAAGAATTCAAATGTACTAAATTTATTGAAATTTGTTTTCAAAGGCGTGCATGAACAAACATTTTCAACTGCAAGTATTTTCGGGGAAAGATTTAGAAAGTCTGAACTGAGAAACTTATCTCCAATCAAAAATGCTGAACACACACACACACACACACACACACACACACACACACACACACACACACACACACACACACACACACACACACATATATATATATATATATATATATATATATATATATATTTGAATCTACATTGTATAATTATTTTTATTTCAATACAGAGGTTGTTGAATTAGTGCTTTACTTGGACACTAATATTTACTGCTATTATTCAGTAACGAGCTATATTCACTTCGTGCATGTGTTCCGCGTACGTCTTCATATAAGAGTTATTTATGCCTTGTCACCTGTCACCTCGTCGATATAGCGTACTTCCCAAGGCGATGTTAAACTGATGGAACTGAGCAGCATTGTTTTACAGAGAACCGCAAGCACTTGTGTTGGCAGTGATTGCAAAGTTATTCTCTCGTAGATAGGATCGCGGAAGACTAAGTATATTTACATACTTGCATGCTTTGTACAACTTTCTTCTTGTGTGGAGGGGCGTCTGTTGGTAAGGAAGTCCAGCCTTGTTATTTACAACAGACTTACGGTAATTTAAGGTGCCGCAAAAATCCATCCAACAAGACTGACCTGACCTCTGTCCTGGACACGCGTAATGGCAGATTTGTGTTTTATACAGAATGTTTCCAAATTACATTCTAAAACGTTAGGTTGTTGTTCGAAATAAACAAGCATTACAAGCAGCATTAAAACCTGCAAATATTAGCATTTTAAACTTTCAAATTGAAAATACGAAAATGAGCCCTGACCGCCTTCAAAAAACAACTTCTTAACTTCAACGGATTTCGAACATTCGAACTCTAATTTATGTAGTTTTTAACGCTTATTGCGGTGGTAAAATTAGATTTTCAAAAAAAATTTCACACAAAAAAGTTATGAATTTTTTTAAAGATTTGAAATATCCGCCATTTTGAAACTGTTGAACGAATTTTGCTGGTTAACTAGCCTGACCAAGCTAATATCAAAATGGATTTGTTTTCCTAAGTTTGAACCAAATCGGACTAAAATTGCGAACACACAAATATATATAGGTATATATATATATATATATATATATATATATATATATATATACATACTTATTTATTTATTTAAAATTACAAAAGTGGGTCTCGGATCTGAGTGTTACCATGATGGCTGCTACGATAGCACAATTTTCAGTGGACATTCGCTAAAAGTGTCCTTATGAATACATGTCCTTTTCCATCTATCCGTTACTTTTTGTTTTCTACATAAAAACTTTTATTTTTAGAAATTATTATTATTGAATCCCAATTTTGTAAACATATTTTTTATTTGACCGCTTTATAATGCAAGAAAAATATAGACTTTCTTCTTATAAAGATAAACAAAATTTCTCTCTGTAGGTCAAGAGATAATCGAATTACTGTCAAAAAAAATGAAAAACGTAATTTCTTGGTTTTGGTTCTGCAATATCCAAATTTGCACAAGGATTTCTCGCAATAACATGGCTGCAAGTTAAACTTCCTTTTAATTATAGTTTCGTTTATTGTTGAAACTTAAACCTTCAGAATTGTTTACGTTAACACTTTAACTGCCACCATTTGGAGAGAACACATAACACAGTCATGGCTTTCCGAACACAGAAGGTCACGTAAATATGTACTTTAAATTTGGATTCAGTATGGAATTTATTTCCAAAAATTGAATGTTTAAAAAACAGAAAATATTCGGCAAAGTAGAAGCATGATGGATGTTGCTAAGAACCTTTTTTAACTTTTTTTAGTGACTTAATCACATCCTGAACTACATAAATACGTCGTATTAGTGACTAGAGGACACGCCTCTAAACCATTACCTTGTTTTATTGCTTCAGACTTGCATTATATAGCCCGGAATGCAATTTCTTTAGTCATTTTCAAGTCCTTTGGACAAATTAATATCGCGACTATGCTATACGAATAGATTTTTATTTTCACAAACGTTTCATCTTCACTTTGAAAAAAATTCTTGAAAAATTTGAAAAAAACTCTTTAAAAGAAAAATTTATTTATCAAAAGTATATTTCACCATTTATGAAAACTAGTTTAGCAATATCTTATATTTTACAAATATGTGTTCCTCGTTGATAAAATACTTTTAAAAATGTCTTTTCAGCGGCTTTTTAAATTGTTTTTTTGAATTAATCATAAGAATTAATTTGACTAATTGTTCTTAACTATTTCTTTGAAAGTAATTGTTTGTTTAAGAAATTTTTCGTTGAAAAAGCCTTTCAAATTAGAAGAAAACGTTTGAACAAATAAAAACTTACACACTTTTTTTTAACATAAAAGTTTTTTTTTTTTTTTTTTAATCTTTACCTGTAAAGCTAGATAGAAGCGAACGAATGTACTCTCCCCCTCTACATCTCTCTCGCTCGATCTTTTTCCCTTAATCTGCGCGGAAACGTATTCCAAATGTATTGCGGGTTCTGTTGATCTGTACAGTACTAATTGAGGAACGTTTTGCGTTAAAGAGTTTCTTCTCAAGATTAATAGATCCGATTTTTATAACTCTTGTATTGTCTAAAAGCTCTTCTAAAGTAGATTTGCAAAACAATTCCAAAGTAGGCTATCATTTTTCCACCGAAAAATAGGGTTACAGAAACAGCAATATTTGTTATCCATTAACAAAAATTGGATTATTACTTTTTATTAAAGACCAAATTTTACTAATGTATGCCGATTTGTCGCCATTTTTAAACTAACTTACTTGTTTTAAAACTAAAATTGATAAAACTAAAATCAATTTTTATACCAACTAAAATCAATTTGAACCAACCAATACAAATTTTAAACGAACACTTGATATGTCTAGTGTAAGGTTCGGTGAACATTTCATTGTATCACGACTCAGAAATTCGCTACTTGAAATATTTTAAACGGTATTCGAAGCACAGTTTTCTTCTATCCAGTTTGTTAAAATTTTGTTACGCTTCTGTGATCTTGTTTAAAGTTACCGGAACGTAAAGTGAAGCGAAGACTAAACTAAAGACTGGAGACAAGAGACGCCACGGCGACCGGAAGTGACTCGCCTTCACTTCGGAAGTCAGCCTGAGTGTCGGAGCACAAAGAACTCTTGTGCCCAGGACCAACTGAACAAGCTTTTCCACTTGTACTGTGACTACGACTGAGGCTGGGAAGTGCTTTTACATTTTAGTATGTTCTTTAACTGTGTTGTTTAATTAATTGATGTTGTCAGCGCTTGTTCAAAGCGATGACAACCGCGCCAGACTGTGTTGCAACAGTACAAATGGGATGTGCGAGTGTGTTGAGAGAATTTGGCCAGTTTGTAGCGTGGCAGTGTTACCAGCTCCTACCCGACCTTTATCTACGCAGGGACTTTCCTTGGCAAAATGTTTGAAAAACTGGTAGCTTCTCGTTGCCTCTAACTAGGCTAGCCATAGTTTCAAAGAGCTATGGGACAAGACACCGCTGGAGGTATGGAAAACCTCACAAAGCAAGAAAATTCGTTGATTTCTCCCGGGAAAATTTTGTATTTATTACTAGTAAAATGTATTTTTAAATCACTTTTGAAAAGTTTTATCCATTTGGACTTAATAAAGTAAAACCGTGTTAAATCAAAATATTATTCTTTGAAAAACTAATCTAACTTTTCTTCACAAACCGTTTAATACCATTCCACAGAATTTCTTATTGCGTATTTTTATTTTTTTATAGAAACGCGAGACAGAAAGAATCTTGCATAACATTAAGGCACTTTCGACTGACTCCCGCATCTAATTTTTGTCTCTTCTCAAAAGTATCATTCGAAATTATTTCTTTCTACATTCCTCGTGTATCGATGTTCAGATTCGAACAATCGGTTATATACATCGTCACTGCCGACTGGGTTAATATTCTGTTTTGAATCACTCTTGCACAGATTATTATAAATTGCCGTAAAATTTAACGGCAGGTATCGCCACAGTTTCATTTTCATTTCAGCTTTCACAGCTTTTGTTATTGTTCTATCAAATTTTGCTGCTTTATTTGAACGCTGACCTGGGCATACACAAATGCAGCCAAGTCAACGGGACAAGAGCCCAAAACCGGACTGTCCCGGTCAATCCGTGACGTATGGCAACCCTACCATTATACGGAACTTACTTTGAAGCAATTTTAGCGCAAAAATGAACTGAATTCTGATCCCAGTAACTAAGAAAAATACACGCTCTTATATGGTGCTAATCTTAGTCGAAGCGCTTAGCCACTTTCGGTTATGACTACCGTATTTACAGTTACTAGTACTTTCAAAAATTAAAGAGATGCCGTTTTTTAGCAAATTTTCATTGAAAGAAGAGCCATTGAAGTGACCCCCACACACACATTTTAATGACCCCTCAAAAAGTGATGTAGAGCTGAGGATGGGCGCTCGCTTCATTGTCCCGGTCTGTGCTTTACTATGATGGCAGCTTGCAAGCTCATTTTCCAATTGAAATTGACTAACAGATCGATTTCTGGAATCTCGGCCACTTGCCGAAGTAACATTAATAACACATGAATATAGAAACCGATCCGATAAGAGAGGAGTGTCCGGCCACACCGAGGAGTGTGCTCTTATATAGGGCAGCTGATAAGATCGGGGAACAAACTCGAAGTTCCGAACACGGCCGGAAGTTTACAGTTCTGAGCGGATGCGCCTTCGGCCCTCGGTCCTCGGCTTCCATTATACTATTAAAACTGACATTAACGACTTCTATTCAGTAATAAAAGTAATTTATGCGGATAGTAATTTACTGTCCAATTAGCTGAAACCGTCTTTCCGTAGAATAAGGACACATAAATCGCGCCAAAACACTCAACAATCACGGCGCGCGCCTGTCCGACTGACGTGATGGAAGCAAATTTGTAACATTACTTTTGTTATGTTGGAACTTTGACTGCAGTCGGGGTTCCTTTAGATTTACTCTCGTACTTATAAATGAGGGTATCTGACTTTGGGTAAGTTTCTATATTGTTTTTACGTGTTCTGTAATGCTTCCGGGCTGCTTTATTGTAAATTGGCTGAATACGTGTTTTACAATGGAAACAATTGTTTAATTATAAAGTTGTAGACAATTTAATTTATGATTAACGATTTTTCATAAAAAAACTTAGATCCGAACTACGTTTAGCCGGTACTGATTTAAAAACGGAACAGTACCCAAGCTTCCTTATTCTGTAAAAGCTACTTAGGTTTTGTGAATTTACTTGAAACCGGATCATCGAGACGATAAATTCGAGTACATGTTTCAAGGGTGTTCGACATGTGTAAAATGTAAAACACTTCGGTCATCCAAACACACCGATTTACTGCTTTATAGACCCTAGTAAGCTCATTTGTCACATCCTGAATCGCAAGTTGCAGAAACAAATGTAACAGACACCGTTACAACTCAGCCTACTGCATCCCCGCAAGCTGCAATTTAAAAAATGTTTCTGCCAACAGAAATAAAAGTCTTGAATGTGGTCGTATTTAGAAGTTTTTATACTGCGAGCCTGGAATAATATTTTAGATTAAAATGTCCGAATCCGGGTTCTTTTTTATTGTGGTTTAATGCTACCCTAAACAAAAGGGATTGGAAGCAGGGGCTGCGCTAAACCTAAAGTTTTAATTTATATCGCATTGTGCTGCAGTGAGTTTCATTTCGAAAATAATTACAATTTTATTCTAAACAATTCGGGCAATACATCATATATATGCCTTAAATATTTTTGAATATTTGATATGACCATCGTAATCAACATTATAAAATGCATAAATTAGCATTTTGATTTTTTAAAATTCTTTGAAATTAAAATATTTAAATTGACGACGGTCATGGTTTATTTTCGTATGTCCAGTGCAATTTGAAAGTTTAAAACGCTAGTATAAGCAGATTTTAATGCTGTTTATAATGGTGAAATGAGAGTTTCACAAGAGGGACGTGTACGATACAGTTGCGTGCGGCGATTATTGTTGTAACGTCCAAGTCTGCTCTCCGCACACAGATTAAACAATCAGTGTTCCCGCCGAGGCGAGCCCGGATTCTTTCTTCTAGTACAATTCCAACTCCAACAGTAAATATCTCGCATTCCGTTACCTCAATTAAATACTATGCAATAAGGAAAACCAGTTTTTGTCTCATGATATGAAAGATAAGTGCATTGTACACACACCGTGTAATTGCACGATTAAATCGATTCCAGGTTGCGTCCTAACTGTATCTGACGGGTTCTTACACTCTTCGAGGTAGCTGAGGGGAGGATAGGAGTGTCAACCCCGAGAAATAATTAGAATCAGTTTTCGATGGTAACATTTAAGTACAGTACTATACATTCCACAATAATATAGTAAAATTTACTCAATTTGTAAACATTTCTTTGTCAGGAGGATTGACTATACGCACAGGTTAATGGAGGTACATTTTTTGGGTTCGAAAATCTTCCAAAAATATGATGTTTCGAAACAAAATCAAAAAAATAATGAATTATTGAATTTCTTACTTCCAAAAAGTAATAACAATTAGGTTACAGGTTACCTACCAGCGACAGTTTCATGTTGAATTGTCAGAGAATTTCCGAAACACTAACAGACTGCAATCACATAAACAAACACTTCAAGAAACACTTTTTTGTGAAAATTAGTTACGTTTTTGGAATTTTATTTTCACTACGTAAGGCCGGGTGGCCACCAAATTCGGAGCTGAGCGGAGCGGATTGAAGATTAATGACAACCGAAGGCGGAGTTCAATCAGTTTAAAGAACGCGTTTGCATCTTCTAAATCTAAATATTTAGACCTACTGCAACGGATTCTAGGAAAAATAATGTTTAAAACGTAACCTAGGTAACGATAACGAGAAACAATAAGGTTGGAGGCGTGATGGGGGAAGCGGAGTCAGCTTTAAAACTGAACTAGTCGGAGTCGAAGCTACGTGGACGCCGCTTGACTCCGTTCAACTCTGTTACGGTTAAGTTTTGAATGTATAGTCCGCTCCGCTCAGCATTTGGTGGCCACCCGGCCTAAATAGCTATAAATTCTTATATATAAAACTGTAAAGTTTTACGTCGTAATGACAGCTCCTTAGAATATTTTTCAGTGGAAATTGCTAAAAATCGAAGCAAAAAAATAAAATACTGTACTAATGCTTACTAAACTACAGTACTAAAAAAATAAAATACCTATAATTAGCTACTGCAGTAAAGCATACTTATAGTAAAGCAGAAACAATTTTGCACTACCCCGTGCAGGCAGATTAAAGTGAGGTTACTTAAATAATTCTATCAGTGTGCTGCGCCAACGTTCTTCCACACAAAATTAAGAAAAATTAGAATTAAATTTCCTAACATAAATATTTTTATTATCGAATTTCCATTTGAAAAGTGAGCTATTGGAGCATCCATCACGTTAAAGCCCAGACCCGGATCGTTTTAAAGGGTTGTTAAAATTTATATGTTTATACGTGTTGGCACACTCGCGTTCGCAATTGTGATCCGATGTGGTACAGAAATATATGCTTGGACGAGTTCGTTAAACAAATTTGTTTAACAGTTTATAAAATGGCTGCAAAAATGGCGACCATTTAAACAAATCTTTAAACAAATCATAACGTTTTGCCTTAAAAAATTTCTGTTATTGAACTAAAAATAAAAATCATGTATCATGTTTTCTCTTCCTTTTTATTTTAATTACGATGATTGGTTCGAAAACGTGACAAATTAACATAGCTGATTTTTAACAAAAACGTAAAACTTATTATAGCTAATCAGCTGTTCAATAAAATCAGCTGATCTTTATTAATATAAAACAACTGATCTTTTACTATAACTACCAATATAAATTTGTTCACTCGAATCACAAACAATCCTAAAACAAGATACACGTTAATATTTTTGAAAATCTGATACCGCCATCGTGATTGGCGTTAAAAACTGCATAAGATAATGTATTGAATTTTCAAAACCGTTGAGATTATAAATTTAGTTTAACAGTAGTCACGGTTCAGTTTAGATTTTACAAATGCAATTTGAATAAAAAAGTCCTGATATTTGCAGATTTTAATGTTGCTTCACGATGGTAAAATCAGTTTCAAAAGAGCGCAATATACGAAAATTACTTTTAGAAACGCGATACAGTTGTGTGCAGAGAGCTAAATTTAATTGAAAGCATTTTTCGGAAATACTTGTCCAAATAAGTGCCGGACGAATATTTCCAGTAATAGTTGTGTAATAGTATAAAATACCGTATCTGTTTACATTGAACAGTTACACTTTAAGAACTAACAAACGACGTGCTGTTTAGTAGATGAACTGCCTTAACGATGTTATTATGACTTACAACTAAGTCACTTTTAAAGAAACCACTTTCAGTTTTCGGACAAGTAGGTATCAAATTACTTTACAGAGGCCCGCTTTCTTGCCAGAAACAGCTTTTAGAAAATTGCGCTACTACTTGAACCTGTTTGTGAAACTTCGTTAGCAACCAGTTTGTAGATCTTTATGAACTACCCCCCCCACACACACACACAAAATTCTCGTAGCAACATCTTCTTGATATAATGATCTCCATCGTATATGTTACCATAGCTGATTCATTCTAATTTCGAAAATGTTTAAAAACTCGTGACTTGTTTTAATAATTAATAATTAGATGAGATTACTGGTAACTGGTAATGTTAATTAGGAGAGTTTCTGTGTTCAAACAGTTGAAACTATAGCG
This sequence comes from Callitettix versicolor, assembly GCA_022606455.1. Taxonomy (NCBI): domain Eukaryota; kingdom Metazoa; phylum Arthropoda; class Insecta; order Hemiptera; family Cercopidae; genus Callitettix; species Callitettix versicolor. The sequence continues at coordinate 8,746,241 of CM040191.1, read as the reverse complement.
CCCGCGTAGTAAAAACATTTCCACTTAGAGCAGCTTTGAAATCATGAAACAAAAATCATTCCAAAAATATTCCTTCCTGCCATACTTTTGAAAAATAAACATGGTTTGTACGCTTCGACTGTGTAGACACATTAATGAGTTTTTGGGGATGATAATAAAATCTTTCATTAGGCTAAGTTTCTTGTGTCATCAAGAATTATGATCGAACTTTATCTTAGAGCCCAGGAAAGGTATGAGGATCAAAGGTTACATCAGACACAAGGGAGAAGTACAAGATTTACCAGTCATTTCTTTTCATGAGCGAGATTCCTTCTCTTCAACCCAATCGATGTCTATCTTTCGATTGAGAAGGCATTATAAACACAAATGTATATTTTCAATGTACAGTATTTCGTTAGTGAAACACAGATATCATAGTTCAAATGTCCCGTTTGGAATTTATTATACCTCACTTTATTATTGTGAGCAGTAATCAATCACATACCGATGTGTAGGCCCAATAACACAGTTATTACAGGCCTACAACAGACTTTGTTTAATTTAGCGTTGCTCATTTGTGCGTTTAATTCGAACTGTATTGTAACAAAGAAAATCGTTCGGCACAGATAAAATTTGTTTTAAATGTTTTGGCCAAAATGTTTTTTTGACTTTTCTTTAACAAAGTTGCTGACATTCACTCCAGCATGGCTGACACTTCAAAAGATATATTTAAAGTATGTAGTGTTTAGCGAGGTTTTCATGTCAATCTAGCGCCTAAACGTTAAGACGGAAAACTAAACTTAGCAATTTGTTAAGTGCCATAGCTCAAAACCAGATTAAATACGGTTTTACAGTTTCATAATAAAAATATGGTTATAAAAGGTTTTGTAGTATGTCGTGTTTGGCAGCCTCTGGGATTTACTAATGTGGCTGATTTCGACTGCGTTAAATTCAACTAATTCAAAAAAACAATAAGCTAGTGACAAAATCGTTTAAATTAGCAAGTTATGTATCCATCGTGCAATTTTTAAAGGGAGTTGCGAAAAATACATATTAATGTATATTAGACTGAAGCTGGACGGTTCAGTTGTTTATTGATCTATATGTTATGGGGGAGGTATGCAAAGCAGTATCATAGAAGCATATAAAAGATTAGACTCGATTCTAATAATAAGGACTGATCAAGTGGCCAAACGACACATCGTTTCTAGACCGTTTACTGTCAAGATGTTATTTGAGCAGGAAGATCATGTGTTGAGAAACTATGGAGACCTAGTGTGGGTATACAGATGGTACCAAGACAAAGAGGCACTGGTGCTGGGGTGTACTGCGTGAGATCAGTATTTCAGGCTGAAGTAACGACCCTTAATGACTGCGTTCGGGAGAATTTGAAAAGGACCCTCAAGAATGCTCGTATTTATATTTATACCGATAGTCAGGCAGGAATGAAAGCACTTGTGGGTCTTATAATTTGGTCTCTGGAAAATCAAGTTACTCTTCACTGGTTTCTGGGGCACAAGAATGTTGAGGGAAATGAGGAGGCAGACAGACTACCCTGTGCTGGGATCTCAACTGAGTTATCGGACCCGAGCCGGCTTTAGGGATCTATCTATCGTTCTGGGTCTGCTATCAATAGGTGGATTAACAAGGAAAAACAGGCAAGATGGGATAATCTTTATAGGCATTCCAATAGCAAGCGCCTCTCAGGTAAGTTTCCTCATGGAGGACTCAAATGAGCGGCAGACATCTTGAGGAGGGCACAGCTCAGGAAATTCATGGGCTCATTACAGGACACTGTAGTGCACATGAACAGGATAGTTATGTACGACACGGAGAATCCGTGTGTAGACTGTACAGTGAAGAGCAGAAAACTGCAGAACACACAATTCATGATGGTGAGGCTCTTCCTTGCAGGAGGTTAAAGGTTTTTAGTTTCCAGGGAACCCGCAGTGTATGGGGTTTTATAATGTAATCTAATCTAATATTAGACTGAAGATCGAATTATTTTAAGTAACATCGAGTTTTTAATTCGGTTTTAATACGTTTTCCATGTATACTCTAATAAAAACATTGGGCAGATATTGTCGACAATTCCAAACAGTATTTGTAGCCTAACGCATAAGTTTTCTTTAAGTGGTTAATAAACGTTATTGGAAATAAAATACTACAATTCAATGCACTTGCGCCATTTACATTCCAGGTTTTCATCTCCGACTTTTAACAAAAATTGCCGAATTCATTGAATCTACAACTTACCGCTTCGGTTTTAAAAATACATTTATTTACACCCGCTAAACCCACAGATACCTAAACACACGAGTATTTCAGCGCAGCATAAATTGCCGTTTAATTTGATTAAACAATTTACGTTAGGCATTCCGAGACCCAAGTAACTTGCTCTACCTACGTATAGTTGTGTAAATAGTTTTCGCGGAGTTTAAATTTAAAGAGTTCTGCAATGCTTAACATCAACATTAACGCCTTCTTCCACGTTTCCCAGAAGCCAAGCGTTACTAAGAGTTTGGTGTTTATTGTTGTGTTTGTACCTTGTGTTGTGTTTAAGAAGAATGAGAAATGAAAGCGTACGTTCTATAATTAAACCGTGTTTACTGTTCGATCAGTGAGGTTATAGTAGCAATAGGGCCTACATACATTACCCGACCAACAATCTAAGTTGATTTAACCAGTAAAAAACACATTGAAACATTTTGTTTTTGTATTAACAATTATCGTGGTTGCAGCTCTGCCTCCATGACGTAATAGAAGCGAATTTAACTACATTAAAAAAAACAAATTAAAGAAAAACATTTAATCGAACATTTTAAGACACGATAATCAAACTTGATGTAAAAATTGATTATGGTGTTAGCTTCGACTCGTTCGTTACCTATCAGTCGCGCGCGCACACACACACACACACACACACACACACACACACACTAAAATTTTGGTAATACTTCAACCACTGACCCATAGGCTACCTTTTGTTTCGTCATTACATGTGAACCAATGATATAAATTACAAAATAATTTTGCACAACGAATTATATCCTTACTTGACATCACAGTGTAATTAATCATTATACATTTGAGTTACATGTTCCTTTTCTACTTCCGTGTACTAAAACTGACTTCCTTCTCGGATGGATTGGATTTTGAAAGTAAACCGATGACCTCTGAACCTGGAACAATTTTTCCAGTAAATTAGCTTTCACACTGGCCACCAAGCTGTGATTCTATCTGCGCAAATTTGAAGCGCTTCTCGCCAGCCTCTGTAATTCATAAAATTGAACGCAAAGGACGTGCATTTGACAGTGTCTGTTATTACCGCAGCTGTTATCACCCGGCGTTTAACTTTCACCTTCCTTCTTGAAAGTGAGTGTGAGTGAGAAAAAGAGAGAGAGAGAGAGAGAGAGAGAGAGAGAGAGAGAGAGAGAGAGCCAAGAGTTTGTTTTTAGGGAAAGTTTGAAACGAGAGACAAAAAGGAATACAGCACCAAAAAATGACTGCGTTTCAAGCAGTAAGGTGCTGTAGGAAGCTGAGAATTGATTCTTACATTGAAGATCGAGCAGAATTTTACATTCCTTAAGACAGTGGTTCCCAACCTTTCCATCACAGAGTACCACTTGGTATTTCCATTTTAATTTAGTGTAACACCTAAATACTCAGGGGTTCTAGGGGTACGGATACATCATTATAGAGCGTGGGAAAATTTATGAAAATTAAGTGTGAAACGATAAGTTTTGAGCTTTTATGAGTTAAATGTATGTGATTTGTTTAGTAACAAGTAATATAATTTTTTAAGTCAATTCCTATTTAGTTTAACAATTTATTCCTGCTAAAGAGCTTATATAAAGGAAATCATTTTCTCCCATACAAAACTAAAATTAATTAATTAAATTTAATTAATGAATTAATTTTTGAAAAAACTGTATTAACATCAAGTGTCATCCACTACAAGTTTTAAAAAATGTATTTGAACTTGAGTGGATGAATAGAAAGTATTAACGATTGAAAATTTGAACAATATATATAACTATATATAGGGAGTGTTGAAGTAATAATAGGAATTGAATAAAGTGAATACACAGAAAACATATTTTTTTCGGACTGATATAAAATGTACGTCCTCCCGGACTTTGCTGTGCTTCATTCACCACATTATTCACACTCATTCAACAGAAGGAAGACCACACAAAATGTTATTTTAGCCGAGAAATACACAAAATAATGATTTAAGACAAGTTTTATAAGGTACAGTTATTTAATAATAATTTTGCCACTGCGGAAAGTTATATGCAATGCAGCGAAATACAATAAGGCAACATAACACTACAGATGCACAGTCAGACGTACTACAAGAATAAAGAAAACTATTTAGTGCCTTAAAAAGTACTTCTTGACACGGCCGCGTAACCCCCTCGCTTGGGAGATCCTGCCTTGAGACATGATACACACACACACACACACACACACACACACACACACACACACACACACACACACACACACACACACGACAGAATTATATCTGTAAGTTAACAAGAAAATAAAGGCCGGGAACATGGATAAGTGTAGGGAATCATGCAAATAAAAAAATGTGTAATCCAAAGTTCTATCTGATGATATAAAACTAAAAATATAATAATATGTTTCCTTACTACAGTTACGGGTCCAAAGTAACAGCATTAAAAGCTTTAAGTGAAAGTTACTTGAGACATTTTGATAGAAAATTTTACGCAAAATATATGTAACTGTCTACCAAAAGGGAGTGAGAAACAAGAAAAGGAATGGCGGTTAGGACATTTTAAAATGCACACTAAAAAGAAATTGTTACAAAAAGATTGATAAGATAATGAGACCGAAATTCTTCAATAAAATTTAACATTAGGAAGAAACATATTAAAAATTTCAAATACAATTTTCGCGTAACGTCAAAAACGTTGTTTTAGAAACAGTAACAAACCTGTGTACGTTTGGGTTAAAAGTAATTTACGTTTTGCTTGTAGGCCATAAGGTAACATTTTAAAACTACTTAAAACGAGTTCTAGAGGTTAAGGGTTTAGGTCTTACCGTGATTGCTTCGCCTCACTCATTCTTCCATCGTGCTCGAACATATTTCCCGCTTAGGCGACAAAATTTCCAAAAATGGACAATTTGATTAACGGTTAATTTTGGCACCAGCTTGGATAAGCTTATTTTATCCTGTCGTTTAACATAATCCATTAAAAAACGACAACCACAAACCTCTTCAGGATCTCATTTTACCATCATAATCACCGCTTAAACCAGACCATCTGATGGCTTCTCCAAGTGGTAATTCGCTGAAAAGAGAATAATCATTTTAAAATGTTCACTTCGTTGCACTATTAAACCCAAATTAGGCGGCCATTGCGGGTCACTGCAGTGAATGCTGCGTCCCTCGTTGGCGTAATGTCGTTAGTTAAGGAAGCAGCAGACGTTTGTTACTCGTTTAAAATTTCATTAAGGTATTTTATAAAGGAAGATGTTTCAGCCGGCAATAAGGAACCATCGGTAATTCTCTTAAAAGCAACAACATTTAGGGAGCATTGTGTTTCTGAAGGCAGCGCACTTCTAGCGTTCAAACTGTAAGTAAACAAATTCATGAAACTTGACAGTTTTGCCCCAGTAATACCCCAGATGAAAGTCAGTAAAATACTGTTATTATTTTTTGTTGTTGCGTTATTAAGGGCATAAAGTATAATGAGAATATTGTTTTCCTAGTGACCACATTTTATTCATTGAAACATTTTGTCACTGTATATATATGTATGTATGTATATATATATATATATATATATATATATATATATATATATAGAGAGAGAGAGAGAGAGAGAGAGAGAGAGAGAGAGAAAGAGAGAGAAATATATATTAGTACACTTGAATTTGATTCAAATTTGGCACAAAAACCAATTTTGTTAAAAACTTGGACTAGCTCGTTAACCAGCAAAATTTGTCAGTTTCAAAATGGCGGGCGTTTCAAATCTTTATGAATACACAACTTTTTTGTCTTAAATATTTTTGAAAGTCTGATTTCGGACATCGTAACCAGCGTTAAAAACTGCATTTTCAAAATTCGTTTTTAAGATTAAAGAAATTTAATTTGACGGCAGTCAGGGTTCATTTTCGTCTATTAAAAATGCAATTTTATTTTATTATTTTTTTAAAAATTATTTTAAGGCGAAAAGCACATTGAGGCTATTATCGCCTCACTAAATGTAAGTGTGAGTGTAAAGTGTTAAAGTCGTAAGTGTAAGTGTATGTTAGACTCAAGTACCGCGAAGGACGTCTAAATCCTCTCAATAGGTGTAGCTAGCCTGCACTCACCTGCGGGGAAATTTAATGTTTAAAACGATATATGCAGATGTTAATGCTGTGCATGATGACGAAATCGTAATTTCAAAATAGGTTAAGATAATTATTATCGGCAATTCCCTACCATCACGTCAGAGAGCTGCGTGATGTAATTACAAAAAATGAGAATAAATTAATTTTTTGTGTTGTAGTCCTTCGAGAGCCTGGATGTGCTAACAAGATAGTTTTACAGCGGAGATATGGTTAGTGCTTACCATTTCCCAGCCTTAGTTCCGGTCTTCTCACACATGGATTTGAACAATAGCAAAGGAAAACAAAAATATGATATTCTCGCGGTGCTGATTTAACAATTAATGACCACTCGGGATCCAACCCAGAATCTCTGACTTATAAGCAGGAATACACTGATAATTGTTTGTTCAAGGTAACAACATTCTTACAAAATATAATGCAGGCATTTATCTGTCAAAATATATTGTTTAATTGAAAATCTGAAAGTTGTTGAAATCTTCTGAAAAGAATTTCAAGGACAGCCATTCTACGGGATCAGATTGTGACAACTCACTGAGCGTGTGAACGAATCAATTACCGATTTCAAGGACAAAGCGTCAGGTAAAAGTGAGGTGGTGTCATTGGTTCTGTCATCAGCTGATCTGTCGTCACGGCAACATAATAACGATCGTCACTATGTAAAATTCAAGGTCACATGTTTATACCGCGTAGCATAGTCTGCACCTGAAATAAACACACGCCAGTGGCCCTTTCCTTAATATTTTGTTTTAAATTTATTTTATTTTAAGACGAAAAGTACATTGAGGCTATTATCGCCTCCCCAAAATGTAAGTGTAAGTGTAAGTATAAAGTGTTAAAGTCGTAAGTGTAGTATTGTAAGTGTAAGTGTGTGTTAGACTCGAGTACCGCGAGGGACGTCTAAATCCTCTCAATAGGTGCAGCTAGTCTGAACTCCCCTGCGGAGCTTTTCGCTAATAAATAAGTATATATATATATATATATATATATATATATATATATATATATATATATATATATATATATATATATATATATATATATATATATATATATATATATATATATATATATATATATATATATATATATATATATATATATATATATATATATATATATATATATATAATATATATATTATCTATCTATCTATCTATAACACAAAAATCAGACACTACAACACAGTCATAAAACCGGAGGTATTATATGCAAGCGAGACGCTAGCATTCCACACAAAAGCTACCATGGAGGGTATTTTGAAGGAAGAACGCAAAATCTTGAGGAAGATCCTTGGTCCGAGATTAACAGAAGATGGATACAGGTTGCACTCCCGGAAGACCACAGAGAAGATATCGAACCTGGCAGCAGATATCAGAAGAAGGAGGCTTCGGTTCTATGGACACATCAGTAGACTCCCAACAACGAGACTTGCCAACAGAATCCTTAAGTATATACAAGGTGTCAAATCAACAACGTCGTGGATCGCACAAGTCAGAATAGACCTACATGACTCAGGAATAGACTCAACAGATGTTGAAGACAGGCACGCATACAGGAGAAAGATGCTCGGTTGGAAGGTCCCAGAGAATGAAATCCCAAAGAGAGCAGGGGTAAAATGGACGGAGGAGCGGAAGAGGAACCATGGGGACAGGATGAGGGAGGTGTGGAGGATTAGAAGGAACAAGACATGAGTCGGAGAGCTTTGTGTGATCCAACAGGGTCTATGCGCAAATAATAATAATAATAATAATAATAATAATAATAATATATATATATATATATATATATATATATATATATATATATATATATATATATATATATATATAGAGAGAGAGAGAGAGAGAGAGAGAGAGAGAGAGAGCTGCCTCGGTGGCTTAGTTTATCAACTAGGGCTTTCACCCCGAGGACCCGGGTTCGATTCCCGGCCAGGGCTTGGCATTTTCATACGCTATAAATCATCCCATCGTCTGCATTAGCCGAAGTGTGCACAGTAGTCGGACTTTAAACACGAAATATATATATAAGTTATATAGACAATTATTGTAAACTTTGCTAGATTTAGTGTTAGACTTAGCTATATTTAATGCTGACAGTTTAGCTTTTAACACAGTCAGCATTTTCATGTACCTAGAGAAAAAAGAGCAGAAGCTCAGTGTTAATCGAGGTTTCACTCAGTTCGCATCTCAATGCATATGAGACGAACTTAAATAATTATAATAAGTTTTAAGTGAATATTAAAGTCTTATTGTAATTATTAAAAAAGTTGTTTTTTTTAAAAAGCGACATCCTCGAAACCATACCATAACTGGCGCAGTCGGTAGGACACTTCGGGAAAATTAGTGCATATAATTTTTTTTCAGTTTCAACTGTTAACCGAAGTGTCGAACAAAAGACCAACCGTTTAATTTAATAAGTGTATATTACTAAATTGAACACAACCAACCGGCAAAGTGAATATTTGCAACCGTAGAGTGAACATCTACATCCGAACCAAAGTGAAGTGAAAAAATTGTGTAAAAGTTCAGTGCATCACGCAATGAGCATAGAGTTTTGGATTTTACGGACAGCTACAAATATTCTCCATTGGAGATTCCTGAAAATTTAATATGGATTCCTGAAATGAACCAATATTTGGCAATTTTACCTCAAAAGGAAACTACAGCAACTACACTTCGAAGGATCTACTTAATCAGTCCCAACAATGATTCAATTCTTTATCAAGATAAACAATTTTATCATTTAATTTAGACGCTATATCAAAAATTCATCAACATTCAGTTACTACAAGAAAAATCAGCATTTGGACCATCATCATATTCGGAAGTCTTCTCCTGGTGATTATTTATATTGTGTTTAAAAGATTTTCGGGAAAGGACCAACGTCAACCCAGCACTCAACCACCCCCGGAAGTTTTGTTTAGGGATGGAGGAGTTATATAGACAATTATTGTAAACTTTGCTAGATTTAGTGTTAGACTTAGCTATATTTAATGCTGACAGTTTAGCTTTTAGCACAGTAAGCATTTTCATGTACCTAGAGAAGAAAGAGCAGGAGCTCAGTGTTAATCGAGGTCTCACTCAGTTCGCATCTCAATGCATATGAGACGAACTTAAATAGTTATAATAAGTTTTAAGTGAATATTAAAGTCTTATTGTAATTATTAAAAAAGTTGTTTTTTTAAAAGCGACATCCTCGAAACCATACCATAATATATATATATATATATATATATATATATATATATATATATATATATATATAAGGAGAAAGATGTTTGGTTGGAAGGTCTCAGAGAATGAAATCCCAAAAAGAGCAGGGGTAAAATGGACGGAGGAGCGGAAGAAGATCCATGGGGACAGGATGAGGGAGGTGTGGAGGATTAGAAGGAACAAGACATGAGTCGGAGTGCTTTGCGTGATCCAACAGGGTCTATGTGCAAATAATAATAATTATATATATATATATATATATATATATATATATATAATGTATTGCGATCGTAAGTAGTGCAACATTATGGAAGAATGTTTTCTTTTATGAATAAAAAAAGGACATTTCAGCTATTGTCATTTAATTTAAGAAGCATATTTTTAACAGCTGTTGCTAGTTTATTTCATTGTTGCTTTTGAAAACAACTCCGATTCAGATACACAAATCTTTAATCTGTGTGTACAAACAATATTTGTAGTACTATTGACGGAGAAATAGTTGTGGTTATTTTATAAAAACATACATAGTTTTCAAAAGACATAAGAACAGAAAATCTATTTTCGGCACTTGAACAAAATTTCTACACAGTACATGCGGGAAAGCAATCCAGCATCGCGTGCTCGGAATAAAGAAACTACGCCAAAACTTGTCCGTCGCGTGTCGGCTTGTCTGTCCTCCGCATTGTCTTCCGACGAGATGTGGGATATTTAGTGCAGTAAACACACAAGCAGCTGTGGCAATAGGTTTTGTTCACTTCACTTCCGCGATCAGAAGTATGTTGGTTGGTTCCAAGTGTATATTACAAGTTTGATTCCATTGCGAATAAGGGAAAATTGAACAGGAACGGGTTTTAATTCACAACTTATTCAATAGAACTTTAGTAATTATTTATCTATATTTGACTGAGTTGGAGACTTGAAGTGTTGCTTGAAACAAAGTAATTCGATGTGTAACAATAGATGAATGAACACCATTTGCAACATCAAAGTTAGTGTTGCCAACTTTTAGCTTTGAAAAATATTTAATGTTAGGGCTGAAAGTAGAGTTTAGCGAACTTCTTCTTTTCGGCGTAAAACCAATGAATACAGAATCTATTCATTCCGTACAGAATATAGATTCTGTATTCATTGGTAAAACCTACTCCCACGTCTTTCAATTCCTAGCTTCCATTTTCCGTCATTCCACAGATCTTGATCCAATCCTCTCTCTCTCTCACTTCCTTATCAATTCCTTCTTTCAACTAAGTCTCGGTCTTCCTCTTTTTTTGCGACCATGTCGTTTCCATTTTAAAATCTGTTTGGGAAGTTGATTTTCGTCCATCCTTTGGACACTATCGAAGTTGTTTTGTCTTGATGTCGTCTACAGTGGTGTGCTTCACATCAATGATTTCATGGATTCTTACATTTTTATTTTTTCTTTTTAACCTATTTGCGGCTCTTCGCCAATAGACCACTTTTGTAGCTTCAAAACATTTTTATGTTTTCTGTTTCAGTGGCCATACTTCGCTTCCATGTGAGTAATACTTTTTATGATTGTATTAAATATTCTATGTTGATCCCATATGATGCTGTTCAGTATCCTTATTGCTCTCCTTCTAAGGTGTATCTTCTTTTACCGTTGTGTCCAAGAGTTCATCGCTAGTAATTGTCATTCCCAAATACTTGTAAGTTGTACACCCCTTGATTTTAATGTCGTGTTTCAATAGAAGATTTCTGCTCTGCCCTCCAGTAGACATGTACTCCTTTTTATTTTTAGGTTTACCAGCAAATTTAGGTTTAAGGTTTTTAGTCACAACATTCTAGTATTAAATTGCAGCGAACTAAAAGTATTATATTTATACATTGAAAACTTATATGTGGTGTAGGCTATACTCACAAAGTTTTTTTTTTTTTTTTTGGTGTTTAACGTCCGACTATTATTTATGACACTTGGGCTAATGCAGACGATGGGATGATGTATGAAAATGCCAAGCCCTCGCCAGGAATCGAACCCGGGTCCTCGGGGTGAAAGCCTAGTACGCTATCCACTAGACCACCGAGGCGGCTACCCAAAACGAGTCAGGAAAACTATTCTATAAATTTTTCTCTAAAGTGAGCACTTTTTTAAAAACATAAGTAGCTACAGACTAACCTCGCTCTTGACTAATTGAAAATATACACTAGTGTATTAAAGTCGCTCAAAATTAAAATAATATTTGTAAATTAATAGAATCCTTATGTTTTCTGAGTAAACTATCAAACAGTTTAAAATAGTTTCGCAACACTCGCTGACATGAACTAATCTCTCATCTCTCCCCTCTCCACGAGTGACGTAAAGGTATCGAACTTTACTGCACTGAACTTTGCTATTAACAAAATCTTTTTTTTTGCCAAATTTAATACCAAAATTTGCGAACTCAGGTCGAAAGTTATTGTAGATGCTAGGATCAGTGTACATGGCCACTCCGATAGCTCATTTCTGAAGCTAGAAGCCAGTACACAGTGATTTATATTTTGTTTAAATTCGTGATCCAGAACTGAAACCACTGTTCTGTTATATGCAAATTGGGCTCAAGTTCAGATAAAATAACAGAGAGCTTTGTCAATACAGTAGGCCTATATAGGCCCAATGTCATGTGTTCAATAACATGCTACACGATGCGGCATAGCTTAGTGTCATCTGTTCGGTACCAAGCTACACGTTGCGAGATACATTTAATTTAGATGATTCTTTAGAAGTCAAAAGGACAAATGCTTTATTTTAAATATCAGGTTTAAAAAATACGAATATACTATGTCGTTTTGAAATAAGGCTGATTTCAATAACAAAAATATCTAACATGGTGGCAAAATAGCGTGAAATATTTGCTAATTTTGAGACTGCTAATATTAGTCTCTTTTTCTAATTTGAGTGTAAACAGAAACCAACTTAATTCAAGTTTTGAATCAAATTTGTGTATATTATTCTTGGAATTCTATCGAGAATCATCTTAAAAAATTTAAAGTTTCTAAAATATCCTATAAAACAATACTATGAAACAAAACCAGAACAAGAACAACAAGAAGAATAAGAACAAGAACAACAAGAATAACAGCAAGAACAAAAACTAGAACAGCAACAGGAGAATAGGAACAAGAAGAATAAGAAAAGAAATGATGAAGTAGAATAAGAAGAAGAAGAAGAAGAAGAAGAAGAAGAAGAAGAACAACAACAACAAGAAGAACTAGAATAAGAAGAAGAAGAAGAAAAGAAAAAAAAAGAAGAAGAAGAAGAAGTAGAGCAACAACAAGAAGGAGGAGGAGAAGCAGGAGTCTTTATAGCTCTTTAGAAAATGTGCAGTTTCCCTTACATTTGAGAACTAATAGTTAATTACACATTTGAAGAGTTAACAATAAACCTTGAACCATTTTCCCACAACTTACCAGTCTCTCAAAACATTATTTTAAATTTCAACCTTACGAAATTATATAAGTTGAAATTAAATTAAGATTTTCTATTAATAATAAGATAATTTAATTAGTGTTTAAAATTCTACTTTTTATACTAAACTTTAAAGAGATTACAAACTTGATAGGTGCCTGTATACAGGATCAACGGGACGAAGCACTTTATTCTGTTTAGCAAGTTTTTAGACTTCACTGTTACATCTAGGCGTACAATACAATCTAAGATAATGAGTTGGTGTAAAATATGTTTAACAATTAACAAAGTATTGACAAGAAATTTGTAAGGTAGGTAAGAATTAAAGAATGAGAGAACGCCAGTGTGTAGGATTTGCAATATTAAATAATGTTCATTGTGTTATTCCTATAGAATTGATACTAGGAAATGTTTTTGGCACGGTTAGTAGCGTTGATATCAGGTGAATTTGATAATGTGTGTGTGACACAGGGTTCTACAGTATCTTCTGTAAATTACCGGTCGTTATCTGTTTATGTAGGAGGGTCGCCTAATCTTTATAGACGCTCTTCTTTCAGTGATAAAATTGTATTTGCTCAGAATGAAGAGAACTGACATCTTTTGTATGAATGAAAATTTGATAGATTACCTTTACTTGAGTTTTCACTTATAAATCAAAGTGTATATAGTCAGAATCAAAGATAATTTTTAAAAAAATGTGGTTTAATTAGTATTTCTAAATAAAAGTATATTTTGCTATGTTCAAAGTAGCAAAGAATAAAATTAAACGTTTGCTTCCTTGTGTCGTATATTTATCTCAGGCGCTCACACATTGTGAGTACGGGTTTGACAATCCCGAGATGTCCTGGCTGGATCTAACCTTTCTTCATTAATTTGTTAGATCCCTTCATCCTAAGCCAAAGTTGAGCAGTGTACGCCGACGGTTGCGTGGCTGAGGGTGAGCTTAACGGACTCTGGATACCAGGCGACCTCCAGATTTAATCTGGCCTTACCTGTGTATGCGGGGCTCTGTGTAGGTGGACATTTATTTCCCTACTTGTGGGATTAAGCCCATGGAACCCATAAGCAGTGACTTGCGGCAGACTGTAGGGACGCCAGGAAGCACACACCCAGTCTGTAAGAAGAGTTATATGGCGTTAAACATTTCATATCAGTAAGGCGTCGCACTCTCTCCAATCAGACAGACTTTATAGTTGTATTGGGAGCGCAAAAACACAAACTGAGAAGAGAGGAGGCGGTATCAAAAGGGCTTCTAATCAAAACCTAGAAGCAGAAGACCTTCCGTGTATCAAACTTTGGGTGTGAGAATCACAACCCTTGTAGGGGTGACAAGAGCTGAACTTTAAGGTTGGAGGGCTTCAGCCAGACAATTTAAGGTACTGGGAAAGTGCAACTCAGGACAACTAAGAGCTCATTACAAGGTGCGATTAACAGGATAGAATGTACCATGGAAGAACCGAGTGTAGGTTGTACAGAAAGGCAGAGGAAACTGCAGGCCGCGTAATCTGTGACAGAGGCTCTTGCCAGAAGGATGAAAAGGGTGTCTGGCTTCCAGGACCCTGAGGACCTCCAGCAGAATGAGCTAGTCAGTGGACTGATAAAACACATTGAGGGCATAAGTGTGCTGAACTAGAATCCAAGAGGCTTAGTTACAAGGTGATGTCCTTTGATCGCGTTGCCACAAACCACCAAATTTCATAACATCACAAAATTAATCTACTCTGTATCGTGTATTTATTTGTAAGGCGTACTTCCCGTTTAATAACATGTTACTAAGATTATCCTTTTGAACATGTAAAGTGATGTTAAACAATTTATATGATGGCGATGAATATTACCGCATAGGCTAGGGAAGCCGCAGTATCAGAAGTTAGATACAATATCAGCTGATAATAAAACATGATTTATTTGAACAGGAATACACTGTCATTTAAAAGCACATTGCGTCCTCGATGCATTCACTGAAATCCCAAAAATGTGCTTATATCATTAAAATAAAGTTAAATATGTTATGACATAATTCCTAGTAAAAAGGAAATGCAGCCTGCTTTCAAATAACTTTTGTATGTATGTGTGTACATACGTCCTATGTCCTTTTTTGCTCAGAAAAGGTTTTAACGGTTTCGATATAACGTTGAATTACCATTTTCGAGCTAAAAAAATCAATCTATGTGGGTATCATCTTCGGAAAAATTTGTTTTAATTTAAAAACCCGTTCAACACTGTACTGGCCATATGAGTATATAGTCAAAAACATACTGATAACGATAAAACCAATGCTATAAATATGCTTCAGTCAGCTGATACTTAATTATTGTTTACGTTTAATCAGCTGTTGTTATAATAATCTAGATATAAATTCTTTCTCTATTTTGAATTATTGTTATTATCAAAGGTATTATTTATTTCTTTGTTTAGTAAGACAACGTAGGGCTTATGTAATAATACAAATGCATTGTACAATGAAATACAAACAATCTCCTTATGTTTTTAAACTATCCTAACGATTATGCCTTAAATTGTTTTAGAATATAAAATTTTCAGGTTAAAAAAAAATATCTAAATGAGCTTTATCTTTTAGTTTAGTTTAAATGTATGTAGTACCAATAAATGAAAATTAATTATAAAATTTTAATTTTCCCCACATATCATTTTATAAATTCGGTGAAAGGAAAAGGTTTTGTTTTAATTTAAAAAAATTTTCTTGGTAAAAATAACTCAAATAATACAATTATACGCCTAATTGAGAAGAGTTTTGTAAATTTTGCGAAATGTTTATTGATAACAATTTATTACTATACGTGAAGTGTTTTCTAATTATTAATAACAAAACATGTATAAAACGGTCTCCAGGACTAAAATAAATCACAAATAAACATCGACAAGGCGGGAGAGACTCTCGTAGCGTGGAACACTTTTTGAATGAGTTGAAAATTGGCGCACGTTATCGAGAGTGTTGGCACGACTGTTGGCAAGGCTTGTCGCTAGACATGGGCAGAAAAAAAACTTGTTCCGATATATTCAGGCTGGAGGTCAATTCGTCGGACAAACCTCATAGTGACCTTCACTCTCCTTGTAAGCTCTATCGGTGTCTGTTTTATACTTCCCTGATTTAGATTTCGTCGTCGCTAAATATATTTTGGCAATGCCTGCTAGACGTTTCGGAACCCGATCCGAGAGGCACAATACTATGACGCACGACGGCGACACACTGCGGGTAAATTTAGCGCTTCTACGAATCGGCCTGGATTTAACTTCAAAACAACTGTAGGAAGTAAGTGAATTGATGGCAGCCATTATTTATAAGTGCTGAATAAACGGAAAGGAATTCCGACGAAAGGAAGAATTATAACGCAATAAAGTACAGGGTGTTTGAAAAAGAACGCCCTAGTTTTATGAGTAAATTTAATGGTGAAATTAATGTAAAACTACATTATCGAGTACATACAATGAAAGAGTTTGTTCAACTTCAAGTTTGTTTTTTTAATGTCAGTAAACTTTAACGTGATTTGCTACCCTACACATGTCGAGACGATATTCCACTTCTCGCCAGGTATTCACCAACACAGCAGGTGTAACTGTCTCAGCCGCCGCGATGATTCTTTCCCGTAAACGGTTGCTGTCACGGATCTTTTCAGCGTACACAAAATTTTTTGTGTCCTCAAAAGAAAAAGTCAAGTGGGGTTAAGTCCGGGCTTTGTGGTGGCCAAGAGATTGGGCCAGCCTTGCCTATCCACTTTACCGGAAAGCGAGTGTCAAGGGCCACGCGCACACGGTTACACTACTTTTTTCAGGCGAAAAGCACATTGAGGTTATTATCGCCTCCCGAAATGTAAGTGTGAGTGTAACGTGTTAAAGTCGTAAGTGTAGTGTTTCAAGTGTGTGTGTTAGACTCGGGTACCGCGAGGGACGTCTAAATCCTCTCAATAGGTGCAGATAGTCTGCACCCCTGCTGGGTATAGATATGGTCGGGTAATATTTACATACTGGAAAAGAATATTCGGAATATGAACTTACTTTAGTTCCAAAGCTGCAAGCACACAGTTACTGTAATGAGGTGGGGCACCATTTTGTTGGAAAAGCCCAAGCCCTTTTTCCACCTCAATATCTTCTACTTGGGGAAAGACATACTCTGTCAACATGTCACAGTATATATCCCCATTTATTGTTCTTTCTACAAAAATGAAAGGACCAATCACTCGATCTTCCATAAAAGCGCACCAAACATTAAGTTTTGGAGAATCACGTTGATGTTGAATAACGATATGTGGTGACTCTGCCCCCCCCAAATTCTGCAGTTATGATGATTAACTGTTTCACTCATATGAAATGTTGCCTTACCAGAAAACATTTTTCTAAAAAATTGGTACTTTCATCAATTCTATGTAGAAAGTCAACAGCAAACTGCAATCTTTTGTATATCAATTAATTGTAGACATGCGTGAGGCGGTGATCGCAGAACATCTTCTCTTCAATCTGATGAGAATGAATAAAATTGTTGATTACCGAAAATACCAATGCAGGTATTGAATCAAACTTTACTTTTTAATTTTTAGCAATTTTTTTGTCAAGTTGGCTAATGGAACAACCATTATAGCAGTGCCCCGAACCGGGATCTTGAAATAAGCGCTGACAGATCACTTTTAAAGGGACCATTAAAAACTTTATGGGCGTTTGTGTTAAAACCACTTAAATGTACTTTTAAAACTTTCAAACAACATTGAAAATAGAATTTAATATTGGAAAATATACACTTTCCTTTGGAAAATATTTAGTACTTACAAATAAAATGGTAGTTTATACCCGGTTTATATACATGTACAAACCCACAATAATACGTGGTTTTTAGAAGTAAATAGCTCGATCTGGTAAACTGGAATGTTTGATATGAATTTTAACGACTTATTAACTCTTTTGGGATGAAAATGTCTGGACATACAAATAAAGGGTGTACGAGAATAGGAAGTTAGGAGAGAAGGAGCGAGACCTATTCCGGATCTGCTTTGTGCAACGAACATACAACGGCAGTTAGCAGTATGGCTTGGCAGCCACTAGGGCCACACCCACATCGTAAACATAACTGAGTCCTTTTAATTTGGTAAATATCGCCGAACCCAGGAGGAAACAACGCTGCCCGCAATCATACTTAGATTACTGGTTTTTGGAATCGGACGAAAGTATTTACATTTTTTTAGATCTGTAGCTTAATTAGACTTACGTACTCATGGCGCCTACCATCCTTACGGCGGTCAGGGTTAATGCCCCATTACTCCTGAACCGTAAATTTATTTTAAATTTCCTTGCGCAGGTGAGAGGATTTAGACGTCCCTCGTGGTACCCGAGTCTACCAAACACTTATATTTACTTACTTATACACTTACTACACTTACGACTTTAACACTTTACATTCACACTAACATTTAGTGAGGCTATAATAGCCTCAATGTGCTTTTCGCCTTAAAATAACAACAATAAACAATTTAATTTCATACACAGACTTAAATTTATATAAAACCAAAATATACGTGAAATATTTTAAAAATAATCGATTTCTGTCTCAATAGCTCCTCTCTAACCCCTACTTTATTGGCCGCTTTTCACTGGAAAATGGGTTCCCGCAATGAATTTTTTTTTCTTTGTTACAATGTGCGTTTTCGTATTGTAGTACATTTATTTGAAACGTATTAAATAAATGCCTAATTTATTATTACGTTAGCACTCAAAATGCCTAATTTATTTTCACGGGCTCTGGAAGCCTAAAGGGTTGTCTGTACACTTTTTAGTTAGTTATTTTGTGTTCCTTGCATTGGAAAAACCAAAGCTGATGTTCGGTCAAACCAAAACAAATATGTTTGTTACGTTAAAATGGCAATTTCGTCTGATGTACACCACTGGGAAACGCCCGGACAGATTTCAATGGAAACCTTTATATTTGTTAAATACCCTGCTTAGTAGGTTTTAGACTACTTCAGACTTGCATTTTGGTCTGTTTGAAACAAAATGGCGGGCACTCAAAAGACCGATTTATTTTTAAACGAAATATTTTCACGAGCTGTAAACGAAAGGTCTACTACAGTTTACATTCAAATGGTTATTTTAAATGTGACAATTTTGTATATCTTGCACCGTTTATTGCCTATTAGTAAGTACACTCATTACGTAAAATTGTTCAAATATTTGAACAGCCCTTGACATTTATAACTTTTCATGTAGCCTCAGTAGCAATTAGGCCTAGTTTTTATTGATAGTTAAAGAAATTAATATGTTAATACGAGTTTAATATTCTTGCATTTCTTTTAAACACAGTTACGATAAAACTATGCAAATTACCAACTGCACTGTTAATAACAGTGAAGTGAATAATGCATTCTGCATACATTAAAACATAGTTTTGCCGCACTTTGTTCTGTTATGTCTGTGTTGTTGCAGAGGTCGTGAAAGTAGCATTTTTAAAGTTTTAGCTGATACTGTTCCGAATTTAAGTTGCCAACTTTTTAGATTTAAAACATAAGGATGATTCTGCATATACTAATTAATTGCACACAGTTAATTAATTGCTTGAGCACCGCTCTAATGCCACCGGTCCTGCTCTAATGTCAGTTATGCCTGAACAGTCCGGCGGAGATCTGAACACTCCAAACACAATCAGTTGAATACAGACCGGCAAGCACTCCGCGTCCATTTAAATTTGGTTTGTTAAATAATGGTTCCTAGTAACGAAGATGCGCTCGCTTTATTAGTAGTTTCAGAGGCAAGTAAAAAAACTGAGAAAATAGAGCCTTTTTTAAAATAAAAGTAAAAGAGACTTTACTTTCCACAAACATTTTTCACTTTGTTACACTACAATTTTCATTCCAAACACTGATTTTTCCCGTGACATTTTTGCGTACAAAAAGAACTCAATTCTGAACGATACAATACAATAGTGATACGATAAACACAACTCACCAAGCGGCCGGCGATCTGGCGCCTCTAAATATTAAATGTTATTCAATAATTTGTTTACTATTTTTGTAAAGCATAGTAAATACACGGTAGTATTTTTTGTAATAAACTAGTTTCTTACCATTTGTTTCAGTAAAACCGAAATATCCAACTGATATTGTTGCGGCACACGGGACGAATTGATCCAAAGCAGGACAGTACCGAGAATATCGTCTGACAGCCTAGGTCCGTGAAAACATCGCTTCTTTTTCAAGAGTTTTAATCTGCTCTAGAAGAGAAGAAGTTTGGAAAGGCGTGAAGGAGAATTAGTATATTGGATAAAACAAAAACAAAAAGAAAATAAGACATTTAATTTATTTTATTTGGCGAATTGAAAGACTTCAGGCGTTGACCACAGAACCAGCAGATTATAAATTTTGGCATTTCCAGCATTCCTCGCCAGTCCTGATAAAAACTGTTTACATTAGTTTTACCAACAAAACTGAAGCGAAACTAAATGTAGTACGGTGCTTAACTATCGTGTATGGAGTCAGGTCGTGTTTAACAGTATCATAAAATCTAGTCTATTACTCTAAAATGTTTCTTATTAAACCAAGTTAAACGTTAAAGTTAATTTGGATGAAATAAGACAACTATAAAACAACTAATTATTATAAAACTGTTTTCTGACTCCAGCGCGACACACTGTATTGGGTGGAAGGTCCCTCACCCATCTGACCGTACATCTGATAATTTCATTACTGTCTACATTTAAATATAACCAAACATAGATAAAACAGTGAATATATAGCAAACTTTCTGACCACAACGCCGAAGGTTCAGTATAACAAGCTAAAACCACCCAAACTGTTCCTGAAAACCTGAAATTAATTATTAACTACGAAAATAATCCATATTAATAAAATGGTCAAAATATATGCACTTAAGTAAAGTGAGGACGCCTTGACAAGCTGTTTACTTGCGGATGATAAATAAAGAAGTAAATAATGCAAAAATACCGAACAAACTTTCTCACTTCTATTAACGGAAAACCGAAAATATGCCCAATTTCCCAATTTTGTAAAATATGTTCATTAAACGTTGCTCAAAATGATGATTCATAACGTAACTCAGTCTACCAAATTTTAAAAGAATTTGAGAAGAAGAAGAAGAAGAAGAAATACAGCTAAATAAACATTTTGTGTAATCGTTGTACAGAACTATTATCGTCGTGCCTATTAAGGTTTATAATGATTCATTATTTATAATTAAACTGTTTATAATAATTAGACATGTTGAAGTCACCTGCTAGGAAAAGATTTACTAATTTAAAAATTAAATTAAATTACTTGTATGTGTTAACCTGTATTAAATTTTACTAAGCACTATTTTCTGATATATTTTTATTCAATTCATCTCTCAGTTCCTGCTTTTCTTGATAATCTGTATATGTTTCAGAAACACTGGGACGATTTTTTTTGCCGTCTATCTCTTGAACAATTGCCTTAACACGTAAATTTTCATTCGATCTCTTTTTGCAATTTTATCTATTTTTTAACTTTCTAAAATCGATATAAACCCTCTTCACAACGTGAAATAGCTTTTTATAACATAAAAATTACACAACATAAGATCTTTTTAAATATTATTGCATCACATCTATAATGCGACACTTATTTCTGATTATAATTTCTCTTATTATTACCAACATTTATAAAAAATATTATTACACTTATTTTATTTATTTGAACATTTTAAACATTTAATTCGACCATTAGTTTATTTAATATTTATTCAATTCTCGCCTTTCAGTATTCGAACTAAGTAGTCTATCTATGGTCAAGTCGCTTGATTTTGTAAAACTGTTACTCACTGACTGGCATCTATGATAACTAGCTGTTACATGATTACATTGTTTCCTTCTGTTACTTTCAATTCGATTTCACTTCACCACAAAATTTGCCTTACCGGGCGTAAAGAAGTATCCACTCCAAAAACTATCCTTGTGAACGCAATTTGCGTTATGTATTGGGAGTAAAATTAAATTATACTTGGCCCGAATATAATTTATATATATTCAATTATAATATATAATTGAAATATATTATAGTTCAAGTATAATATATAACATTCAGGCTTGGAAACAAACCAGTAACTTAAGGAAGATGGCAGGCGAAAATATTAATTTTGAACAAATGCGTTGTTAGCTATTTAAGAATGATTAGCGATGACGCGGAAATAATTTGTGACGTTAAACAAGCCTGGGCACTCAACGACTGCTGTAACACGTTTAATGAGAGTGTGACTCGCGAAACGCCGAGTTACCGAGCAATTATCTGCTTGCCGTTATATCATGTGCACCTCCGAAGTGTACACAGACCGCGCTACCTTCCCGAGACAATCTGTTTACAGTTATAATTTGAACCTCCAACCCAAAGCGGCCGCCTCGCGTCTCAAATTGGCGGCTAATCACACCTCCCGTGTTTCCATGAGTTATGCTCAAGCCGACAAAAATAGCATTACAATACAAGGAACAGTCACGCAGCAACGAGACACGTACACTAAGCGTGGCAGCGTGGCAGCGTGGCAGCGTGGGCGCTATGTACTCATTGAGATACAGAACCCAAATTGTTTACTAATTAAAAAGTACATTGACTTTGTACAATAAATAAATTAATGGTACAAAAACATTTCACAGTCTTTCTAATAATTAATTACCTCCAAAATTACCTGGCTTGGAAGATAAACGAATAATCGTGACAAGCAGCTATCTCGCTGACGTGATGGAAGCAAATTTCCAAAAGTAATTTTTTATCTTACACGCTTTCTGAGACTCTGATTTTATAATCATAAACAGCATTAAAATCTGCATATATTAGTTTTTTAAACTTTCAAATTACGTTGAAATACGAAAACGAACCCTGACCGTCGTCAAATTAAATTTATTGAATTCAAAGAATTAAAAAAAAAAAATAATAATACTAATTAATGCGGTTTTTAATGATGAAACGATGGAAACAGATTTTCAGAAATATTTGACACAGAAAAGTCATGAATTTTTGAAAATTTGGAATGGCCGCAATTTTTAAATTGTTTAAAGAATTTCGGTGGTTAACGAACTTGTAGAAGCTTGCCAAGTTTGAATCAAATTGAACTACAATTGTGAATGTGAATGTGCTAATGTGTGTGTGTGTGTGTGTGTGTGTGTGTGTGTGTGTGTGTGTGTGTGTGTGTGTGTGTGTGTGTGTGTGTGTGTGTGTGCGCGCGCACACACACACACACACACACTAATCACCCCTCCAAAAGTGACCTAGCGATTAGGGTCGGCACTCATATCAAGATACGAGTTGTGGGTCTTACCATAATGACCGCTCCAATAGTTCATTTTCAAATTTAAATTTGCCAGAAGAGAATGAAAAACGCAAACTTTCTAATATTCAATCATTTACAAAAAAAAATCTGGTTCCAAACAGTTTTGTTCTCAATGAAGGAACCTGGTTATAGTTTCGGGATAGCCTATGTACCGTCCACGAGAGTTAAGCCACAGCAATAACTCGATCCTTTTGAGCCGCCCAGCAATAGTGTCTTGCGGGATCGTGAATTAACGGGATATCGAGTAATTTTGCAGGCACTAACCCTTGTGACGGAGTTTATCTGTAGGTTGTAATGGCAATCAGCAGTCGATATTCTGGGAAGCAGATGCAGACGATAATTTTCTTTACTTTGAATGCCAAGTGTGCAAAATTTCATCCTGAAAGGAATATAACTCTGTACCCCTGAGGTAAAGGACACCATGACACATCTTTGTATTTATTCAGGGGAGCCAATTTTCCATAACTTTGAGCTACAAAAATTTATTTCTTCGTTACTTATAGAAACAGCCTAATGGAAGGTTTTCACATTGTTATTGGCATTGATAGTAATTGGAAGTATTGATCGTAGGATTTATTTATGACAATTTACTTAAAATATTATCTATTTTGTGATAATACATTAAGGTACCTAAAATATTACCTTTGATGAAAACGGCATGGTTTTATTTTTCAATGTCTATCTTCGTTATTTATGGAAACAGAACATAGTGCCCTATACCGTTGTAGAGATAGAAAAATCCACATTAAGGGCATGGTTTTAAGTTAGTTTAATAAAAAAAATGGACATGGTGTCCTTTACCTCCGGGGCACAGAACTGTAGATTTGCATTAAGCACAAACATACAAACACACTTAGAGTTTCACATAGAGAGATTATACAGGTAATACGTGAAATACTGTACGTAATAAATAAAAAGTAAAGAATTGAAATAAAAAAGCCTGCTTACATTACTTATAATTTATTATCAGTATCGCTTTTTAAAAAAGCCAACCACGTAAAATAAGCAAGGGCACATGAAGGGCTCTTGTAGACCTTAGAAACGAACCCACATCGAAACAGACATAGTACTGTACTGCAGTACATATAAACACGAGCATTGGGAGGCAGGAATCAATAAAATGACTTGCCAGATCATTAGATAGGACAACTTAAAGCACTTAAATCAACTTTTTTGGTGCTAATTACTGTTATTCCAACATTTAATTGGAAAGCGTAGACATTTGACTGATTCCCGTCCCTTCAATTAACTTTTTCGGAATGTTTTTTAGATGTATATGTCCGCATTTACACGTTGCAATTACCATTTTGAGAAGATTTAGAGTTAAAACTGGTTATTTTTTTTACCCGAAGAGGCTAAATGTTTTGGATCTAGCCTTCGAACCGAAGTAATCTTTAGGTAAACTGATATGTAATCTTTAGTAAGTCATGACTGATAGGTGAAGTGGCTATCAGGACAGATTAGGCCGTGTAAACACAGACAGGTTAGGTTAGGTTTAGCGCGTTGACAACAGGTAGATAAACAACTCTCGTTAAGCCTTCTTGTGTGTAATTAAACTCGACACTTACGGAGTAACTCGGAGTCACTGTTTCACGTTTAATTGATTCAGTTACGGTCAACAACATCTAGATGGCAGTGGTTTCACGGAAATGGAAGCTTTAGAGGTCAACCTGGAGATGCAGTCCGAGAAATAATTTGTAAAGTCAGAAACGTTAACAAAGTAAAAATAGACCTATGTGAATAGTGTTTGCAGATTTCGCAGCGATTGACAATTATAACACACCGTTTAACCGGACTAATTGGAGATTTGGCTCATCCGGATATACTGATATTCGCATAATTGGATGCACATAGAAACTTAGTAAAAACAATGGAGTAATTGCAGAAAAAGAAGGAGACAAAGAGATAAAGAGAATATAAGTTTGGTGTTATGACACACTGAACAGCTAAAACAAAGATTGGTGAGAGTGACTCGACTGATATACAAATACACTTCAGGGGCAGATACATTTCTAAAAAACACTTTTTTTCTTTGCTTAGATACCAGAAAGCTGGAGCTGATAAGTTGGAGATCTAATGTGTTGATATTTTGTTTATTTGGCTATAGGGTGCGAAACACTTCTTCAGTGGTTCTTCGGGTGTCGATAATTACGACGAGGACACTGGTCTAAACCTGCCAAAATTCGTACAAAATCTGTTAAGCCCGTTTGAAAAAAATCACCTTCTTTGAATTTCGTCGTTGTTTCGTTGCCGTTGTTTCTGTGTTTATTTGAAGTATTTAAACCGAAATATTTGATAGAACATGCTTTTGGTGATTAATAAACATTGGAACAAAATTTAAGCAATACACTTAGAACTATTGAGAAAATATACATTGCACGTTTTTCTGCCTTTAAATGTTTCCAGTTAATATGAATCAGTTTCCGCAGTGCTCTTGCCGCATTTCCTTCCAAGGCACGTGTGTCAGCACTTTCGTTTATCGCGCATATTTACACAGTGACATTAACTTTGTTTGTATTACGGCCAATTTACTTGTGTTATATTTGGCTCTGGTTCGAATGTATTTTTAGGACATATTCCGCCAAACAATAGCTCGTAATGTCAACAGTGGATGTGAGAAAACTGCTACACCGTCTTGGCTAAATGTGACATTCCCCGGGGAATTAAAGTTAGCGTGACAAAGTCCGTCTTTGTTTCATATTTGTGTAAACGGTCGTCTTGTTATTTCCGTATGTTTGTGCGACTTTAAACTGTTGATAACATATGTTTTGAAGTATGGCGAGATCAACAATTCCATGAAAGTTTGTGTTATAGTCAACTAGCAGTAAATAATCGAAAATAACTGTAGCACGAAGTCATTTAAAATGTTCATAACTTATATTAAGATATTTCGAAAAAAATTAAAATTTGTAGGAAATGTTTTTTTGTAAAATTTCTTTGGCTAGTTGTTAGTAAGCAAATTTTATTCAGAATAGTAAAAATTAAAACGTTTAAATCCTGAAAATTTCTTTTATTTATTCAACTTTTATCCATCTATAGATTAGTAAGCTGTTTAATACTTACATTCTTTTATGTCTGAATGAAACAAATAGTTACTAATTTCTTGTAGAGCTCAGATAACATCTTGGTTCTAAGAGTAAATAACAATATGCTACACGAAATCTAATGTTTTCATATGATTTACTGCATATATTTATAAAACTTGAATATATTTGCATCAGGTTATTTTTCGTAAACACTCGTTTGTTCCAAACACAGACACACGCGCGCGCGCGCGCGCATACAGTGTCAACGAAACAACTCTTTCCGTCTTCCTATATTTTTTACAATAATAACTTTTTTAAAGACATCAACTTTTTTCATACATTTTAGGGTTTGTTGACAAAGTCAAGGTCCTTTCAAATTACTTTCAATGTATCGTCTTTGTCATCCAGTCATTACTCTAGCATTATTTATCATTTCCTCCATAACGAACCGTCTATATCTTGGACAAGTTGTAAACAAACTATCCACGATCGATCATGTTGGTTGGTTTTATAGGCCAGCCGTTTAGAAAACGGTCTGCTAAGAACACTGTGGGACAGAGAGAACAAATGTAGGAGTAAAATGTCGAGTCCCCCACTCTCATCACAGCTCCCTCCTTTTCCTTCACTATCGCTGAGTAGTAACAGTTTGTAGACTCTGATTGGTCTGTATTACTGGACTGTTGGAGTGAGCTAAAAGGGCATTCTCCTACATGCGCAAAAAAAAAAAAAATTCTCGCGCAGGCCGTTTAATAAGTGGCTGAACTATATATTGACGACCAACCCAACAAGTTGAGAAGTGTCCATACAAGCCTGAGCCATCAGGTTGGGTACATCGTTATTTGTGCAATGCCAGCGGCAGCTGTACGTGCAAATATTCTTTGCTTGAAGAAGAGAAAAGGAGACATTTAAATATGAAGTTTAAACAATGGTTCCTAGACGGAAACACGATTAGCCACGTGACTTTACTGACAGAACTGGTTACCAGTGAGTCTTAAGATTAAGAAAAACTATTAGAGGACGAATGACAAATCTTTCGAAGAACTACTTGAACGAGTTTCCACATATACCCAAGAGCAAGATAAGAAGATAAGATACTCAATTGGTTGCCATTCTTCAGTGTTTTACTGGATATTACTGTAACTTTTACTTTACACAATGAGCATTGCTCTTCGTACAGTTCTATAAATTCTGTCCAAAATTGCTTGTTATATTTATAAGGCACTTTACTGTGATCACGTACAACAGACACACAGCAACACACTGCTGAAGTCAAGGGGAACCGGAGACCGTGTCAGCAAGTTGTCCCAGACACTTCCTCCAACACGTAGCGCCCAACCCAACATATCCGTCGAGCACGTTGAAATAGAGTTCATACACGGCAAACATGTTGGACGGGCCCCACATCCCAACATGTTCCGTCTGGACGCCTTGTTCTATCTGTCTTATCGTGCAAGTATTAATGCATTCGGAACTTATTACTTAAGCTTTTGAAACGGGATGACTTTTTGCCTCTGTCGTAGCCAACATCTCTGTCACTTCCTCTCCGATTACTCTACAGTACCAGTTTACTGGATTATATCAAATAAAACATGTGACAAGCAGGCAAACAATTGTTGCTGATTGTGTTATCAGCAGGATTCTATCAAGTCGGTATTTCTAATCAACGGATTAACGGATACAAAGCAGACAATACATACAAGCAGACAGCGCCATGTTTGTTATTGTATGCTAATGTACGCATGCTGGTCGTGTCGTGTTTTATATTTGGCCTTGTCATAACAACACGCTCATGCGCTCTCGGCTCCCGGTGTGTTTTGTCGTTACAAATTATTCAGTCACAACTACCGTGACTTCCCTGTAACATCGCTTTCAAAGCATTTCAAGAACGAAATTACCTTTTCCGTAACTCGGTACGCTTTGGTTCCGTGTTCAGTGCAACGCTTTGCGTTATTCTCGAAGATAAAGTAATTTTGTTTAATGCAAGACTAACATTTTATTTGCTACCAAGAATCATTGTTAGAAAATATATTCTCTCCTGTATATATTCGTAATAAGGAACAAAAGCCGCCTCGGTGGCCTAGTTGATAGCGTACTAGGCTTTCACTCCGAGGACCCGGGTTCGATTACAGGCCAGGGCATTTTCATACGCTATAAATCATCCCATCGTCTGCATTAGCCCAAGTGTGCACAATAGTCGGACGTTAAACACAAAAATAAACACTATATTTGATATAATGTAGTATGTAAGTATGGATTAGTACGTAATTTCTCTATCTAAACCAGTAAATGAAATTTAAACAGCTCTTCACAAATGTTGAATTATTTTAAGCGATACCAGTAATGAACCTAACCCGCACGCAGATGTCTCGCTGACTTAATGGGGATGCGAATTTCCAAATAGTAATAAAATATAGTAGCATCACATAAATTAAAATTATTAAATATTCGAATCATATTTACAGACTACATAATTTAAACAAATACAAAAATGAACACTGACCGCCAAAATGAAGAATCATTTTATGAACACTGACCATAAAATGAAGAATTATGGTGCATAATTCTTTAAATGTATATTTTTTCATAAATGTGATTTCTGATCATAATCGGGGTTAATTTTCAAATGACACTAAAAACGAACCCTGACCAGCTCTTACCAAAACGTGTCCTTGATGTGAAGAAGTTGGTGCTTGTTTCACTTTACGATGGTAATCAGCATCAAAACCAACATTTATGAAATGCGTTCTGCAGAAGTAGAACACTACCATAAGGCAACCGTTGCTCATTTCATTTGACGTTTAATCGCTTTATAGCCTGCAATAAAAACTTTAAAAAATAATAAATGCAATGTCCGTATTACAACCGAGTTAATAAAATCAATAAGCAGTAATAAAAACACTTTTATTAATGAAGTTTACAGTAATATGTACTGTTGCTGTAACTGTATTATGTCACAATATGCATTCGGGAAAACCGTTTTACAGTTTATGTGCCCCAATAAACTATCTGGAAACACGACATCAGCAGGCAAATGTCTAGAAGTAGGCTACTGTCACTCGATTAGTGTTGTTTACAGAAAAACAGTTTTTGTTATGTAGTTTCTTTTTTTATTTTAAGGCGAAAAGCACATTGAGGCTATTATTGCATCCCTAAATGTAAAGTCGTAAATGTTATTGGTACGTGCTATAACCTTAGGCACAGTAGCCTAAGTGTAAGTGTTTGTTAGACTCGGGTACCGCAAGGGACGTCTAAATCCTCTCAATAAGTGCAGCTAGTCGCACCCCTTCGGGGTGTTATGTACAATCGGTTAAAATCAGTTAAAGAAAAGAAAATCAGTTAAAATCAAGAAAGGATTTTTAAAAACGTTTAATTTCATACTCATGAAATACTCATATAAATATATTAATTTATATTTTATTGTGTTATTACAAAAACCTGTTTTTGGATACAGAAAATCTTAAGGCATTATGCCCTCATATGGTATTACTACCACTTAAACATTATTACGAAAATGCATTTTCCCCAACATTAGCTGTAACACTTTTGATCAGATATTGCTCAGTTATAGTACTTAAGTGAAACATATATTTCGACCTTCTCGCAAAACGTGATTCAGGTGAACAAAATGGAACGATAAAAAATACTTTTTGAAATTTAGCGAGACAGCTGCGTGTAGCGACAGTTTTATTTTTCTAATAATTAATTGAACTTGAGGAAGTTTGAGTAGTTTAATTTTTCATTGGATTAAACAAAAATTCAATTTAGATGAACTTCATGTCTTCATGTTCTCTATTACTTACAGAACTGGTTACTAAACAATTAAATTTAATACTTACTGAAAAAAAATAGGTACAGTTTGTGCATAAAAAAGAACGAATTAAACAAATCAGAATTATTATTAAAATCCCTTTTACATTCTGAAAGGTAGAAGTCTGATATTTAAAATTGTTTTAATTTTTTTTTTATTTTATGGCGAAAAGCACATTGAGGCTATTATCGCCTCCCTAAGTGTAAGTGTGAATGTAAAGTGTTAAAATCGTAAGTGTAGTGTTGTAAGTGTAAGTGTTTGTTAGACTCAGGTACCGCGAGGGACGTCAAAATCCTCTCAATAGGTGCAGTTAGTTTTGTTTTAAACGAATTTTATTAAATTTAGGTTTGATGGAAATAAAGCTTGTCAAGGTTTGCTTTTATTTTTTTCTAATCTCGAAAAGTAAATTTCTTGTACTGCAGGCACTTAAAACTCCCAAATCTTTACACCGATATAACATAACTCTGCTGAAAGTGGTGTTTGAATATGATCGAAGTGTTTTTGTAAATAGTTTTTTTTTACTAAGTTTTAGCCACTAGTCATCCACTGTAAGTACACATTTGTATGAATATTTCAAATTTAATTCTTCTGTGCATTCGAATGATTTACGTGAGTATAGGTCATTTTACTAAGTTCATGGCTTTGGTGAAATTACATTATGTCTTTAAATGAATCGTGTGTTAGAATTAGTTACAATAAATAAAAATGCTTGTTCCAAGGATCTTTGTCCTTCATGTGCTCGATGAAGAAGAAGAAGAAGCAGTAGTTTATTATTGCTTCGTAAATGTCAATGTTAATACTAAAGACTAATTACTAGTCAAGGCTTTGTGCGCGAAAATTTAAACTGTTTCAGAATGTAAGTCAATAGGAATTCAGTAACATAAACAATTTTATTATTTCACCACTTAAAGAATGAATACTCTAAAGTGCTAACACACGTGTTTTCTTATTTATATTTTAGAGCATTTGTGTTACATTTTAACAAAATCCAACCAAAAACATGTTTGTTACAATAAACACTGTTGCACTCGCTTGTTATTCCTTTAGGACATGAATTTTGTAAAATCCCCCCTTCTTAGCTCATGTTACGAAGGTATCCTCAAAAATTTCAAGACTCCAGCTGTTTCTGCTCTAGGTTGATTAAGTCAGTCAGTCAGTCATTTCTTCTTTCATAGATATCCGGTGATTTTCTTCTTTGCCGATTTCTGTTAAAGTCGATAACACTCGAATCGAAAGTTTCGGACAGAAACAAACGTTCAAATTACATTTAATTTGAAACTTACAGGTTTCATGCGAGCTAGAAAGTTTATTCAGCTTTTTTACGCACGGCTCTAGAAAACATAACCTTATTCCTACAGCAGAGAACCTGGAAACAATTTTTTATGGAAACGTTAGCAAATCGTTGTGCAATGATTAAAACACTTTCCAAAAGTCGGAGCGGTCCGCTCCTAATTTGTGTTTCCCAGGCGGCGACCAGTTTTTAGCAAAACCACTGTGGTCCAATCAAATTAGGCAAAACCGCTCGTATCTAAAAACAAATCTTAAACAATATTTTTGAATGATTTGTGTTCATTAGAGATTCCAGTGTCCTTCTACCCACCCACCGGTTAGAGTGTGTAGGCCTGTATATTATCCAACTTTACGACAGTTTAGATTTTATCTGATAAAATACATAAATAATTAATGTATAAATTATAAAGTGTGAATACGAGTACATTATCTGTATTCTACGGTGGATATTTCTCATACTGCTGAAAATATAAGTAGTTCCAAGATTTTCTCTCATAAAGACTAAAAATAATATCTAGTGTGTGGCGCCCCTGTCACTGTATAATCTCGACTATTCTTTGTCTGTTGCAAACACATCAGATACCAGAAATAAAAAAATCATTTGACGTAAAAAATCAGCTGTTTGATGTAACAGTTTGTTCGTTCAAATTTGCGTCTTCTGACAATTTGATCCTCATCGTACATTCAGTGGCTTCATTCCACCCTCTCTTCTTTAGTCTTCTTGGCGTCCTATCAGTCTTGTACTGCATGGCAACATGCTTCTTAACTTCTTTTCAGATTGTTCTAATTCCCCCCTCACAGATTGTGTATAAGCATACATTGTAATTTTAAAGGCATTTAACAATACTGTAACTACGGCAAGACATACAAAACATTACTGATATCATCACGCAAATAACATTCGAAAAAGCCAAATAAAAAAATGACATAAATGATAACGGTAACAGCTTGGTAACGTTCGTCCAACACAATGAGTTTAAAATGGCAGTCACATAAAATCTTAAAGAACTAATAACTTTCTTATTTTACACTTTTTGAACAACTGATTTTACCATCGCAACTAGTTTTACAATTTGCATAAATTAGCAAACAGAATTTTCATATTTCATTGAAAATGCGAAAACGTACCTTGGCAGCCGTCGGGTTATGTGTATGTGAATCGCATTGAAAACCGATGTACACCAGTTAGTTGGAACTGTTTCCAGAAGAAACATTGTTTTGACGTTTCGCCAGAATCCTAATCTGGCATCTTCGACGGTGTTTCTCGCTGCAAGTCTGACAGCTAACCAAGACGGTGACTGAGAAAATAAATTCAGTCAAATTTAATTGTTGGCAAATCGAATGGTCAGGAGCGATACAGTGAACAAATATTTACTTAAAAAGTTTCATTTCAGACATTTTATTCAAAAAGCAAAGTACTAAGTGTATTTTTGATTTGTTGTGTTCAGCTTTAAGTATGGTCGGAATTATTCCACATCCACGTATGAAAGAAATAAGTTAATTAAGAAATGAGAGATGTAGTACAAGCTTCATCGAAATTAAATATTGACAGTTAAAATTGATACTGTATCACTGACAAACAGTAACAAAGCGATGGTACGATAGCAATACCACAAGAAATGTATGGGGGTCATTCTAAACTCACCGTATGGTCTATCTATATAAATATATCTGCTTCAAAACATGTTTTACAGAGTGACGCTGCTAGGATAACTCATGTTTTACAGAGTGACGCTGCTACGATAACTCATGTTTTACAGATTGACCCTGCTAGGGTAACTCATGTTTTACAGAGTGACGCTGCTAGGGTAACTCATGTTTTACAGAGTGACGTTGCTAGGATAACTCATGTTTTACAGAGTAACGCTGCTAGGGTAACTCATGTTTTACAGTGACGCTGCTAGGATGTTTTACAGAGTGACGCTGCTAGGGTAACTCATGTTTTACAGATTGACGCTGCTAGGGTAACTCATATTTTACAGAGTGACGTTGCTAGGATAACTCATGTTTTACAGAGTAACGCTGCTAGGGTAACTCATGTTTTACAGAGTGACGCTGCTAGAGTAACTCATGTTTTACAGATTGACGCTGCTAGAGTAAATCATGTTTTACAGACTGACGCTGCTAGAGTAACTCATGTTTTACAGAGTGACGTTGCTAGGATAACTCATGTTTTACAGAGTAACGCTGCTAGGGTAACTCATGTTTTACAGTGACGCTGCTAGGGATGTTTTACAGAGTGACGCTGCTACGATAACTCATGTTTTACAGATTGACGCTGCTAGGGTAACTCATGTTTTACAGAGTGACGTTGCTAGGATAACTCATGTTTTACAGAGTAACGCTGCTAGGGTAACTCATGTTTTACAGTGACGCTGCTAGGATGTTTTACAGAGTGACGCTGCTAGGGTAACTCATGTTTTACAGATTGACGCTGCTAGGGTAACTCATATTTTACAGAGTGACGTTGCTAGGATAACTCATGTTTTACAGAGTAACGCTGCTAGGGTAACTCATGTTTTACAGAGTGACGCTGCTAGGATAACTCATGTTTTACAGAGTGACGCTGCTAGGGTAACTCATGTTTTACAGAGTGACGCTGCTAGGGTAACTCATGTTTTACAGATTGACGCTGCTAGGATAACTCATGTTTTACAGAGTGACGCTGCTAGGATAACTCATGTTTTACAGATTGACGCTGCGAGGGTAACTCATGTTTTACAGATTGACGCTGCTAGAGTAAATCATGTTTTACAGAGTGACGCTGCTAGGATAACTCATGTTTTACAGAGTGACGCTGCTGGGATAACTCATGTTTTACAGATTGACGCTGCTAGGATAACTCATGTTTTACAGAGTGACGCTGCTGGGATAACTCATGTTTTACAGATTGACGCTGCTAGGGTAACTCATGTTTCACAGAGTGACGCTGCTACAGTGACTCATTTTTTAAATACAAATTCGTCAACAATTCTTTCTTCAGGAGCATCTTGTTGTGTTCTTCATTCTGCCAAGAAGTCGCCGGGCTGCGGCACTACAGCGTGTGTGAGAGAATGTGTAACGTTCTCGATTAGATTGAGCACAGTTTCCTGCTTCACTCCGTCCGACTCGTGCATACCGAAGTGCTTCTGCCACCGCCGCCTTGATCCAGGGTTCATCTGTATAACTGCGTGCTGAGAATCCTCCGCCGGTCTGTTCACATCGGCTGGGGCCTTGACCAAATTTCGCAGTTGTCATTGACTACTGCATGCCACGGTCCGCTGGGTGGACGAGTGACCTTCCCGTTAACCTGTCTGTGAAGCAGCAGGTCAAGCGTTTAAGGAAATTGCGGTAATTTATTGTCAGCTGACTAGAATATTGTTTAGTAAAATTGCTCGATTATCTTCAACAGCTTGGTAATGAGTTTATAATTCTATGAATAAGAAACAATATTATATTTTTGAAAATCACAATAGATCGAGAATGTGCAAAAACGTATCAAGACATTCTTGTTGCACTTACATGTATGTAAGTAAGTGCTTTTTATTAAATTTAAAATTTTGTCCATACAAATAATACTTCTTTTACCTAATAAATAAATGTAACAATACTGAAGTTGTTCAAAGCGGATTCTCATTTTCAGAAAAAATACGTCGGTTAAAATGCAAAATCCCCGTAACTCTCCAACAACAATAAGATACAATGGGTTTACTTGAAACAATATAAATTTATCTTGGTTTCAAAAATTTTATTTTTATTCAGTAAAACAATTTCAGGTTAGTATTTTGTGGCTTACGAGATTTTGTTGGAAGACATAAAATTAATAAAATATTCAGCAACTCGTCTTAATTTTGGCGTAAATGTAAGTCACGATGTTTTGCATCATTGTGAAGAAGTAAGCTTTCTCAGAATTGTAGGTTATTTATCAGAAGACTTACATAGCGCTTAACAAAATCTCTTGCTTCGATAATAATTTCAACACTTAAAGTTAAGCAATTCTCAATGATGCTTTGAATTTTATCAATCAAAAATATAGTTGACTTGATTTATTAACAAAACGCTTAAAACAAATTGCTATAGTACTAAGTACTGTATTTAAGGGCATCGTGTGCATGACGCAAGGATCGACAATCTTCTGTTAGCAATACACGTCGCCTGCCTTCTATACTTGGTAACTTCTAATGACAGGTCGCTATACTTAACGTTATATTTACTTAAAGGTCGTATTCATTAGCCGTACATAATTTTATTGTATTGTAATATTTACGTGTATGACAGCGGTTATCTTGCTTAATTCCGTAACTTTCTTCGGTTATGGAGTTTCGTTATTGATGGTCTCCAGGTTGCGTAACGGAGTAACGGTAGGACGCAACAAGTTTCTCTGAGGTTATAAGATGGATTTGGAAATAACTCGTCATGCAGTTAAAGTAGATTTTGTTCAGCCATCTCCAAAATAAATACCTCTGAAATGTGATGAAACACAGTTGTATGTAAGCAATCTGTGTTAACATGACCATTGGCATTAGTGCTTTATAAGTATTGGTGAACATCCACAGAAAAACTCGATGATTTACTCGCCTCACCATTTGTAAATGTGTTTTATTTAACGGGATGTAACTATTCATCTTCAGAACAATTTAATATACTGATTTGGAAAATAAGTTTTTGCTTTATTATCCACTTTTTATTTTTCCCCAATTGTTCTCGAATTGTTTGTTTTTGTTCTTAAGGTATACACTTAAATTTTACAAAGTTGTACCGTAAAACTCAGAAAGGTGAAACTTATGAGTGCCCTAACGTCCAAGTCTAAATCTAAAAAAAAACAAAAATCTATGACTAAAACACATTTTAAAATTTTCAGAATGTAATAAAAAAGTTTTAATTATAGTAAGAAACTGGATTGCATTTTTGTGAAGAATTTAGTGAACGCTAAGTCGTATAAATCAGCCAAGGAATCGTCGACAAGTTATTTGATCAGTGGGTGACACAAGAACCCTTACAAGAGTGGCATTGCGGCAGGTCCTGCAGGGGCCAGCCGCTGTACCGTTGCCCAGGTGTTACCGTTAGGTGCCAGACAGCTGACCGTCCCATTGTGTGTTGTCACGCCGGCAACATTAAGCTGCACAGTATTCTATGTACTTGTCTTAAATTATTAGTGTTTATACAATTTCCTAGGACTCCTGTCTCCATGTCGTAGTGCCGACAATACCACTCGGGACAGTTAGGTTTCGAGAGTAAATTGTTAATAAGAAACTTTTAAGGGGCAACCGATCATTCTCATCAAGTACAGGCTCCTTCAAAAAGCTGATCCGAAGAACCGAAAAATTTTTTTCCTTTGAAATGTCCGATCAAACCAGAGTTAAAAAATTTGAAATAAAAATAAGTTTCGGTTAGCAAAAAAATTGAGAAAATCAAAAATGAACCCTGACTGTCAGCCGATTTAAATTTTGCACTGATAGTTAACGAAGTGGATTTTATAGCTAAATCGTTATTAGAATCTCTGAGGGCTACAACTGAGTAATTTTCAAGAAAACTGTTTAACTCCAACTCTAGTTGAAATGTAGCCGAAACAAAAAGTATGAACCGATAACTTCAAAATCAAAAATTCAGTTCACTAAAAATTGTTTTAACTTCCCAAATATTTTAAAAGAGTTTAGCTCCAATTTTGTTTTATAACTCTCAAGTCAGTGTAACAAATTTGAAACAAAAGAAATTAAAAGTTCACATGCGCATAAAATGAAAAAAACACGAATATAAAGCTAAC
The DNA here is from genome assembly GCA_022606455.1 of Callitettix versicolor. Classification (NCBI taxonomy): domain Eukaryota; kingdom Metazoa; phylum Arthropoda; class Insecta; order Hemiptera; family Cercopidae; genus Callitettix; species Callitettix versicolor. The sequence continues at coordinate 8,709,115 of CM040191.1, read as the reverse complement.
TTCTTTTTTATTTTTTTTATTTCCCAATTTGTTGATTTTTGTAGTTAATGTTGAAACCAAGAATAAACAGCTGATTAGCTGTCTTAACATCCTTCGTACCGCTAGTTGAGTTATGAAAATTACAGAAATTGGTTGACACGTTACTTACTTGATTCGGTAAAAGTGCGTTTAGCAACAAAGAAATATACACCATGATTGCTTTACTTAGACTGAATTGGTTTCCGCTTTACTGTGCAACTTTAATTTCAATAACCTGAACGCAATAACATCAGGTGTTTATTTTATGAGGTTTCAGATAATAAAAAACATTATGCAAATTAAATGTTGTCTTTAAATTAAGTTAAAAGCATTGGTTGTGAAATAAATGCAACTTACTTAGGGACATGAATATTAACATATATAGCCTACAATTTGTGATTTCAATTAAGTATTAAGAGGCTGTAAATCTTAAATCCAGACCTGAAACATCGTTTACGTCCGGAGCAACAGTTCCCCTGTAATGATGCGTCACATCATCCGTCAGCAGGTCTTTAAAATAAATTAATAACGATTTGTTAATGGTACAACCGCTTTGCATATACACCATTTCATTTCATATACGCTTTCTTACTTTCTTCTTCTTCTTTCATCCGGATCACCCACTTTGGGGTACGCCAAATCAATTACTTTGATGTGCGTTAGCTGCCCTCCGCTGTATCCAATACTGCTTCATTCTATCCGAGGCTGCCTTCCTTCTTTCATCGGAGACTGCCCCGCTCCTTTTAGATGTTGGTTTTTCTTGGAACCTTAGGTTTTCATTATGTAAAAGTTTTCGCAGTTTAAGTACATCGTCAATCATCTCATCTGATATCGCCAGCTCAGTTAAGTCTTCCTGGACCCGCCTGAACCAATTACTCTTCGTTTTCCGATCTCTGAAGAAAGCAAAGATACGCCTAGTAAGTCTACTGCTGTTCATCCTACTAATATGGCCATAAAAACTAAGTGGCCATTCTTACTTTCATTTCATATATTTTTTTAAAATTCTTATTTTTTTTTAATAATGGTATTGACAATAATTATTTTGCCGTCATTATTTTAGGAGAAAGAATTATAACGGAGATCTAACACCAGAGCATATATAATTTGGAGTGGTCAAAGAACTTCCAGTCACGCGTGCTCGCAGCTCCCTTCGTTCCATCTCTGGTACTGAAGCGCAGGTTAAGATCGTTGTTCCATTTGGTATGCTTCTCCCTTAAGCCTGCCATACACGTACCGGCAAGAATGTCAGTTATGCCTGAACAGTCCGGCGGAGACCGGCGGCCGGGATGTGAGTGGGGGCCGGCTGGCCTGTCAGATCCGACTGAACAGGCGGCTGGTAATCGAACAAAAACGTGTTCGTCCAACCGGCAGGCTTGAAGAGAGTTCGTGTGTGGAGAAAGGCGCCAGGCTGCTGGCCGCGTGGTGGGCAGTGTTTATCGTATCACTATTGGATTTTTACTGTCGTTTGGAGGATTTTACTAATATGTACCAAAATGAAAAATGTTTGTGGAAAATAAAGTCTCTTTTACTTTTTTTTCTTTAAGTAAGTCTCTTTTTTCTCCGTTTTTTTGTTTACTTCTGAAACGACTGATAAAGCGATAATCGCACGCGCATCTTCGTCACTATGGAACATTGTTTAACAAACCAAATTTAAATGGACGCAGAGAGCTTGCGCCGGTCTGTATTCAACTGATGATGTATGGAGCCAGTCTCCGTCAGACTCTTCAGGCATAACTGACAGCCTTGCTGGTACGTGTATGGCAGGCATTAGAAAGAATACCACATCACAGATGATAACACACTAACTGTTTATGATATTTTGTTATATCCTCCGTTAAAACATATTGGGATACCCCGCCCGACTGGAGCAGTTCACGTAACATTTGCTTGGGATACTCACGCATTGTCGAATGACCTTTAATTATATAATTTACAATCCGTATTCGCCTTACTTTTAATTGGTGATTAAGGCATACTTGTGGCACTGAACTTTTGCGTCTACATAACTTGTAATTAGTTCCATTAGATGCTATTGAAAGTAACATCACACTTCGTCAGTAATAACATCGATTAATCTTCGCGCCTGCGGACAGCCGAAGAGTATTTGCCTTGTAAGTTGAAATAATAAGACTTGCTAGCTAATGAAGAGAGTCTGTCTAGCTGGGCTACTCTTGTAATTTGGATCCGAGGCGGCACGGCGTGATTCGAACCAGTTCACAGGTTTAAGTTAAGTTACTAAAATTTATTTATTTATTTTGTTACTTTGATCTGCTAATTCGTAGTTCATTAAAATTGCATGGAAACTATAAGATGTAAAAAAGAGTGTTTTATAACTCTTCCAGTTAGTCTTGGAGCTGCTTGAGTAGCTAAAATATAAAGTGAAGACTGAAATATTTAGTTCTTACAATTTCGAAACGGATTTGAGAGATTGGTACTAAATTATGCAGTAGGATTACGTTTCTGCTACTGTATACTGTACAATTACCACAGTATGTAGTATTTGTACAAGATCTTATAGTTTCAACTTTATCGTTTGAAAATTGATTAAATTTAAAAGAACAATAACATTTGAAGTAGCTTATACTATGAAAAGATTAAGTTACAAATTGAAAGTTTTTCTACGAAAATACAAACTAACAGTGTAAAAGTCCTTAAATTATTAACATCAAAATATCTTAATCAAATCTAGAATTAAATTGATTTTAGAAGAAAAACGCAGGATATGATTGCCTTGTTCGCTGAAATAACATCCAAAATTGTCTTAAACATTGAACACCCGGTATAGTTTCAATAACGATGTTCATACGTCTTCGTGTTTATTTAATATTTACAACAGATTATTTTGTTTCGAGGTTCTTCTTTTAAAAAAATAACACCTGTTTTCTTTTCTGAACGTCTCTTCTTCAACAAAACTCTCCTCTCACTTGTGACGAGCGAGAAATCAGCAAATACGTTAAGAAGTACCACACGGTATTTAACTAGGAGTCATTGAAAAACAGCATTTTTTAAAATTTTGGTTTATTCAAAGATTATCGACCTCCCCGCGGTTTCACGTGATATCAAGCCAAAAGTTCAATGTTCTCAAGATGCTTGTGAATGTGTTGGGCGTAGTTATTGCAATGGTGTTAGTAGCGACTGTGTATCGGGGGGGGGATGTTATAAATCTCCCGGTTGTTTGTATTTAACGATCTTGTCTGATAAAAATATAAGTGGTTATCCATTAATAAAACTTCCTAAATCGAATAAAAGTATTGAATATGGTTGTACTTGAACAATGTAAGATGTTAGAAGACACATTTGTTCTTTTATCAAAAATTTATTTTGTATTCACAGACAAAAAATTTGCCTGAAAGAACCCAGCGATAGCCTATAACATAAAGCTGGTTGGGCACCGACATCAGCTTTTAATTATTCACACGATGATGAAAGTAACTTTTCAGGCACCTAAATTCACCTGACCTTTACTTTGTTATGTAGAACCGTAGCCTTGGTGCAGGAACTTTCTCCCCGCAACTTAAAGCCTACGATGCCGGGCCGTTTATCTCCGGAGCAAACATCAAATTAGTTGGCCAGAAATAATTCAACAGATTTGCATGCGGCGTGTTTTGGAGCACGAGATAAAATGTCGGATGTTTGCAGTATGGTTAGTAGCGGGATTAATGCGATATCATGCGATATCTGTCAGTCGCTCGTCTTCTCACAACCTTGGGACATGCAATGTGGGTGACGTAACATGTTTTTGAACTTACCTTGAACTATTTAGAATGGGTGGCATTTGAAAAAAAAGGTCTTACAAAACTTTAACGTAATTTGAAGGAATCATTGTCTACGCTTTTACAAAAATTCGATAGATACAGTGAAAGAATATAAAATGAAAACGTCTTATTTATTAATTTACTGATCACGCCGCAGAAGGAACTTGTTTGTAGTGGGTTCTGTTACTGTTTAACCTTTTGCAGTTACTGCACCGACTATAAAGGTTAGTGCAGAGATTTACTGCATTAATCAAGTAATGTTTTCAACTCATGCCAGACTTATATGTGCTTACCCTTGATTGTGGCTAAATGAAATAATAGGCCACCTGTTTGTACGCTTTTCTAACCAGATGCTTTGTAAACGTTCTGTCTCCGCCGTCCTCAAGTATGCCTCCAGTTTTCTTACATCCCTCCAGCAAGTTCATGGTTTTCGCTCAATCTGTCTTCCTCTTTTTATAACTCAGTATGACTTTGTAGTGTTTAAAAACTACATTAACTCTTCCTATTTTAACAATTTACTCCATCGTTCGTATTCACTGTAGAGATGTAAAGATATCACAGAACTGCTACTTTTTCACAGATAGTCTGATTTCGCATGTTTATCTAATAGTAAATGTCTGAGTTTAACTGTTACTAACTGAGAACTGTGAACTGAAATCTCCGGAATCTGTTCCACCAATCTCTGTTGTTAGTTTCTTTCATTTCCGCTAAGACCGTGTAGCCGTGCTCTGCGCGTGCGTATTGGGTTCACAGTTTTGTACCTACCAATCTGACACTCAGCACATTGTGTGATATTTTTACAGTTCACATTGTTATTAGTATGGAATTAATGACAGGAGATAAATATTAATATTGCTAACTGCGCGCGCACCACAGGTCTTTACTTGTTGTTGTTATTATTTGTTTAGTATATGGAATATTTTTTTGTACAAGTAGTTTTAGAATTGTGTAGATAAATAGGTACATTAACTGCGGTTTTTGTTTGTTTGTTTTTAATTTATGATTAGCCTATATGAAGACGCAATAGTTACATTACACGCCAGCCAAGAGCATTACTTCACAATTCACTGTTATTCACAGTTTTATTTAACATATATGGAAAAGTAGCAGTATTACTTGTTACAGATACCAATATTTCACAGGTATCATCCCTACGTCACTTGTAAAATCGCATAACGGAGCCTACTTTCAACAATTCTTATAACTAACTTTAGGAAAATAAAGTAAAATTATTTCCTCGTAAAACTGTGTCAATGTTTGAACATTCTGTTTATAATGTTATTCACTAAGCCTTTTGCTCAATATTTCGTATAATTGTAGTATTAAAGTACATAAAACAGTATAAAAATTGTTTAACATTATACAATAAAGTCATGCACATTTACGTATTTTTACAATAACCGTGACATATGTGCAAATGATTTTAAAACTAGTCACTTTGAAATACATCAAACCTGACATTTCCGAAGCCTTTAGTCACAGATTAGTTTCTAAAACCTTGGCAATTGTCAACTATGTGATGTTAGGCCTACAAAGCGGATCGTAAATCATGTGTTTTGACGTAACGCTGTTCGCCATTTCGTTGACGTTAGAATCGTCATTATTGTTCGACCAAGTCATTTAAACCCCGACCGTTTAAGGAATAAATTTAAAACATGCACTGACCTTTTTTTAAAGTTCATTTAAAGAAACAAAACACGTAAATGGAGTCTGACTGTTTCTTTAAAATATTTACAATATATGACGACTTCTGATTTGATATTTGAATACTAAATGGTATAATACTCATTACAAAACTAGCGAACTATGAAACCGGTTTTATGGGAGTGTTTTGAAATAAAAGTACAGTGTTTGATAAGAATAAACACTAGTAATATTAATACAGAGTCATCGATAAAGAAATGACTAATTTAATTTGTTGTAATTTAAGTTGTTTTTTAAATGAAAGTATTTGTTGGAATGAACAGTTTGCACTGATAAAAGAATTCAAAAAGATTATATTGAATATCAGTACGCCTCTATATGTTGTTCTGCAGATAACCAATCGACATTCTAGTTCTTTCATTCCATGTTCGACTCTGCGTATCTGTAATATCCATCTTTATGGTCGCTGTTATTCTCTGCTGTAAATGTGCCAGGGGACCTTACTTCCCCTCTCTGTACGCTCTGACTCCAAAAAAACAAATAAAGTGGAGTTGAATCTGCACTTCCGCAGGACTTTTTCTTTTAATTCATCGTCCTACAAATATTGTGTACAATACATAACAAACGTCAAGGCTGCAGTGGAGTGGTGTGCCATCTTGTTAATCGTTTCTATTTCAGATTCGATAATTCCTATTTGAGAGAGCACAACAAGTTTCACATTTTCATGGACAAATTATACCACTGACAGTTTTTCAAACATGACTGCTTGATTTTTTTTATCTTTACTTCTTTGATACGCAGCCTACCAGGAGATTTTTGCTTTAACACTGCAAGAGCTCGTGGGCGATGGCTCGATGGATACACTACAAGGCGTATCCAGGGGGACGTTTGAAAGTTGCAACTTCCCCATTGAGAAAAAACTTGAAGATTTATAACACATTTTCAAATATTTCAACTATAGTTAAGTTTTTGCGTCATTATTTGTCTCGCAACAAACCCAATAATAAAGCAAATACTGAATTACTGCACTATTAAATTATTAAATATTATTATATTACTGACATTTGGATTGTACGTGCTTAGTGAAATGTGCTAGGCTTATTAATTGCAATTATAACGTCAGATACAAAACACAGATATTTATTCAAATGTTTTTGTAAGCCTAGTTGAAAAAACCGTAACTGTTAAGATTATTTGAATAACCTAAAAGTAATTTAAAAACATCCTCATGTCTTACTAATTACTCAAATTATAACTAAGAACTATATATATATATATATATATATATATATATATATAGAGAGAGAGAGAGAGAGAGAGAGAGAGAGAGAGAGAGAGTGCGTGCGCGTGTATGTGTGTACATACATGCATACATATAAAAATGTTAACGAACACTCAAAAAGTGACATAGACTGGGATCGGCTTTCAATCGAAGGTTCTGGATTTGAGTTTACCATGATGGACTTTCCAATAGCTCATTTTACAATTTAAATTCGTTAAAAAGTATAGAAATGCAAAAACCATTTTTGTTAGAATACTAATGTGACCAAAGCCATACAATATGGAAACCCATCGAGCATATAGTCTCGGATGAACGATTTCAAACAATTGCATTTGCTACAAGACTGTTCCCGGCACAAGACGCCCATCTATAGCGTGACGCATCGTGATTTTCCACGCAAATTGTTTCAAACCGTCCACTTAATATTGTCCAGTTAACTCGGGTGTCACGGAACAAACTGCCACGCGCACGCTGAGCCGTACCTGTTCTGTTGCAGTCTTCTACAAAAATCGATTGTTAATTTTAACAAATCCTCACGTTGCATTGTTTTCAGAGGACGATAAATGTGTTTTCATTGAAATGTTAAACTAAATATCAAGGCGGTTAGGCTTAGTGTTGCAGTTTTCATTGATAATTACAATTTTAAATTCTCGTTACTGTCTATTTTAACAAGTATATTACAAGTAATAAATTAAAAAAATGTTATTTCAATTCTATTAAAATAATAATTAATAAAATATATTAAGAAAAATGTTATTGTACTTCTAGATCTTGAGTTATGAATATTGTATAACGGATAAAATATTGTATGACGAATATTTCTAAGCTATTTCAAATTTTATTTTTGTTAATTTTCGTTTTTATCGTAAAAAAACAATGCTTTCACAATTCCATTGACCTTAACTAACTTTCAGTTTTTTTTACGTTAATTTTTGTTTGTTTTGATTTTAAGTCTATTTTTGATTTCTTTGATGTCGGTCTATACAGAGTGATTCAAAACTATACGGAAATCGCTCGGTAGCTGATTCTATGCATAAAAATACAAAAAAGTTCTGTATATAAACATTCACATAAAATCCAAAAATGCTTCATTTTTCTACTAACCGCCATTTTGTTTTTTAAAAGTTTTTGTACCTCAAAAACGGTTCGATCGATAACATTCAAATTAAAAATGCTTCTTTACTTGATAACGGCTAATTTGAAATAAATAACCAACTTTATACATTGTCCCGTTTAAAAATTTTAAACCAAAATAAATCAATAACCTTCTTCTTCCATCTATGTTAAAAATTTCAAATGTCAGCGAGCCATATATGTGTGGTTGTACATCTTACAAACAGACAGACAGACAGACAGACAGACAGACACACACACACACACACGCGCGCGCACACACACACACACACACACACACACACACACACACACACACACACACACACACACACACACACACACACACACACACACTTCTTTTTATTAACATGGATTGATATCAAAACTTTGTGTCAATTAAATTAAATCTTTTAATTACCTTTTTGGCACTGTTTAAATTATTTTTTAAAATTAATTATTTTATACTTTGTATAATGACAAAGCAAAAACATACAATTATTCTAGATGCAGGTAGTTTGATTGAAGTCAACATTACAGTATTTATACAGCCACAATACAGCGTAGCGTGACAAACTGTGATATCAGACTTTACAAAGAAGCGTGTTATTTTCTTCGTCCCGGTTGGAAAGAAGAGCGGAAAGAAACGAAGTGTCAAATTACAGGCTTCAATTTACAAACAGATTAACGCGCCCGCAGGGAAAGTGTTCCGGTAAACTATTTTTGGAAAATATAGACTAAGCCAAATCATTTGCCGCATATTAACCCGTCACAGGTGATTTCCGTATAAATAATATTTGTAGAAGTAGCCTAACGGTTTTGTCCTATTATAACCAAATTTGGAGCAACGGTACGAGAAACATCTGGTCAGTATTTGAAAGAAAGGATTCCACACGATGTACTTGCTGTACTGAAATTGTAATTTGCTTGAGTGTCGTGGACTTTGTTTCTGAGATGAGATGGAATAGTCGGGGTAGTTATGTAGTGTCCCATAAGCTGAAACGTGATGTTTGATACCAAAAATAACATAATAAAAGAGGAAGAAAATGAGTAACGATCATCATTTTTGATGATGAGGGTGAAATGAGCACCCTCTAGATGATTTTTTGAGGGGTCGTAAAAAATGTGTGTGTGAGAGAGAGAGAGCACGCTCACATTTGCAATTGCAGTCCGATTTGATTTAACCCCAGCACAAAAATCGATAACCAGTACAATTAGGTCAACAGTTTCAAAACGGCGGCCATTTTGAATCTTTCAAAATTCATAATCTTTGTTGTCCTGATAGATTTTGATAACCTAATTTCACCAACGTAATCAGCGTTAAAAACTGCACGCATTAACATATTGAATTTTCAAAATCTGTTGGAATGCAGAAATTTAATTTGACGGCGGTCAGGGTTCGTTTTTGTAATTTTCAATGCAATTTAGTAGTTTAAAATGCATTTTTTTAATGCTGGTTATTTTAAAAATAGGGTAACATAAAAAAATACTTCTGAAAATTAGCTTCAATCACGTCAGTGAGATAGTTCCGTGTCGCGATTAGTTGTGCATAAAAGAGAAGCGAGTAAGTAGAGTTTCTAATTTAACATAAAAAAATTGTAAAACAAAAAAGTTTGTTAAATTTTTACAGATTATGTAACAGCCATACCGTGAAATATAATAATCGCTCACATAGTATGTTACACACAGGAAGTAAATGGTGACGTAATTACTAAGTGTTAATTCAAAGCACATGCACTACCGCAACTCTTGCATTAACATAAACCTTCATTGATCGCTAATTACTTTGCAAAGCTGCGGAGTGTGGCCAAACCCTACGCAGTGCAGCTGCTGAGGCAAACCACTCATTCACACTTACTTCCGCCTTGTGACAATATGTGCGAAAATATCTTAAAAGAGAACACTCCTTAATTGAAGGAGTTTCAAATCAAGTATTTAAGTCTGTACCCAAACAAAGTGTTTGTTTTGCTATTCCCTCTCTCAAAAAATTCTCGCGACGTTTAGAAAAAAACTCGGTATAACTTCTAATATTTATAAATCTGATTGGATAAATCTCATTAAAAATGAACTAAAAATTGAAATAAAAATAATTTTTAATTTAAACAAATCTGAAGTAGTCATCACAATATTTTAGACTAGCAGCTTGAAAAAAACGGTTGGTGTCATTAACCACAAACAGGTAGCCGTGTCCATCCGGTGTTGGCAAGAACAGTAAGTAAGTTATTTACTGTTGTCTTGAACACAACATCGTATTGTAAAGCTTTTCATTTTCGTTTTCTTGGTGACTTACGGTTTCCTGATCAATGTAAGTCTTAGTTTTATTTCTGCTTTTACCACTCAGGGAATCTGCCCCTGTTTCTTCCTAATTTTTAATTATTTTAACATAGGCCTAAAAAACTTAACCGTTGAAAGCTCAAGGTCCAGTTGAAGCACTTTTAAAATGTAAGTAGGCACTGAGAAAGTGTTTGCAAAGTTTAAATGTTTGTGCCTTACAAAGAATGTGTAACCAGTAAGCATTAAATATAGGCTAATACACGAGTTGAACGCGGGACCCGCCCAAAATTCTGGGAAGCACTTTTATAGAATGACGCGTGCATAATTTCATAATTAACCTGAAAGCTTGGCGTCTAACTGTGCTTGGAAATTATTCTAATTTTAAAATGTTAAAACGGTTTCTTTGTAAAAGCCATTTCATTTTTATTTGTAGGTTATGTTTTCTGTACACGCCTTCCGGTCAAGGTACAGGGAAGTGTTTATTAATTTTAAGATAAAAATACCAGTATGTCGCTAGTGCATTTAGTGTATTTCCATCGATTTTTATTTTGAATGTACAGAAAAGGTTCAAAATACATTTCGTTTTATCGATCCACGAAAGTAATTGAAAATTCGTCACACTTCAGGACACAACCTTGCACTTGGAAGTGTAGACTTACAGCAAGCAGTCAGGACTGGCAGGCTGCATACATGTCTACGGTTACTACTGCACTGCGACCCTTGTAGATATTTCTGTATTCTTGGATACTCACAACACCTTTTCCAGTCTAGTCTCTTCCTAACGTTTATGATTTGGAGAGGATTCAAAGTGGATAACCCTGCCCACTTCTAACTGGTGAATTTCCAGTTCCTTATAGAGGTGCTTGCAGATGCTTGCTCAGCAATTCCCTTTCAATTTATTATGGAAGTTTTGCTCCATTTGATCAATCTTTTTGCTATGCGGTGAGATCTTGCTTATCAGGGCTCCTTTTGATACACCATAAGGCCGGTGTCATTCACTACATCATCAAGGGTCGTTTTACACTTTAGGGTTAGTCAAGCTACATAGAGGTACTGTCTTGAGTAAATGAGTGAGCTGGAGGCAGTATGAGCTTAGAGGTAATGTGGGTTCGCTAAGACCAACTCACTTCAGCTGCTTTAGCCGGAGCGGGTTATTTTCCATTGGACTTATTACAACAGTTGTTGAGAACAATTTAAAAAATAAAATAATATTCTCAGACTATACATACGAGAAATTCTTAAACACACTGTAAATTGTAATCCGTATTATTTTTGACTTTGTAGGTTGATCGGTACTTTTATTGGTTATGAACAAAGCATATACACTAACACAATATACAAAAAGTAACAACCACTTTGCTACAAAATTAAAAAGAAGCTAGTTTGATATGAACAGAAACTCGTATTGCTAAAACTGTGTTCTGAAAAGGATTTTTCATGTCTGATTTTCGAGACACTTCACTGTTTAATCGGAGCTATTTTGACTCTAAAATCATTTCGTTAATATACTACAACCAGTTTAAAAGTAATTTCGACTTCCGAATTTCGGTTTTTCAGAAAGTACAATTACTACTATTTGCACAAGCGTACACTGACCATCAAAGCCTCTAGAGTGGCTTACTTAAACAAATTTAGAAAATACAGTTTGTATTGTGGCGTGCTAAAACTATTATAAAATAATCACGGCACACAACTGTCTCACTGACGTGATGGAAGCGAATTTACAAAAGTATTTGTTCATCTTATTCTCTTTTTGAAACTTTAAATCCACCATCATACACAGCATTAAAATCTGCATATGTTAACGTTTTAAAACACAAATCGCATTCAACATGCAAAAATAAATTCTGACCTCCGTCAAGTTAAATTTATCAATTTTTACTTATTTTAAAAATTAAAAACGCTACTATATGCAGTTTTGAACTCTGATTTTGATGGTAAAATCGAATTTTCAATAATATTTCAGATAAAAAATTATATGTTTTTAAAGATTTAAATGGCCGCCATTTTGAAACTGTTGAACGACTAGTTAACAAACTTATATAATGTATTACCGAAATCGAGTTTTATGCCATTTTTGAATCAAATCAACTATAATTATGAACGCTAACTATAATTATGAACGTTAGCGTGCTGAAACACACACACACACACACACACACACACACACACACACACACACACACACACACACACTTATATATGTATAAATTTTAAAGATCACCCGCAAAAAGCGAACTAGAGGTTAGAAATCGGAGCTCATTTCGTCACGGATGTGAGTGTTACCATGATGACCGTTCAAATAGCTCATTTTCCAATAAATAAATAGAAATTATCTAAAATAATATCTTATTACACTAAGATACAGAAATTAGGTAACTAAGTACAGCAATAGACCTACTACATACTAATGAATAGCTGAAATAAATTTATGAATTGCACTAAAAACACTAACATAATAATGATGGTGATGACGATGACGTTGTTTGGTAATAATAAGCAGTGAGATCGACAATAAGTTTAAGCTTGACGTTACTGTAAACAATTTGTGGACATCAAAACCAATGCAAAACGTTTTTGTTGTTGCTATAATTTTAAAGTTTAATATATTATTAAAGCTGTGGTTCTTCGTATGCATATTATCATTACAATATTATCATGTTAAGACAATATTATCATGTTTGTAAAGTGCACAGAGTTGAGGCGATGACAGAAAGTCACCACGGCCAGGTAAGTATCAACTCCACCGACTTGTGTTGGTGAGTGTGACAGATTATAAACAGCAAAGTACTGTATAGCTTCCTCCTGCAGCGTAGGCAACCGTGTTTATTTTCGTGTTTAAACCTGACTTTCCTTAAATGATTGTATTCAAATCGGTCAATCAATCAGTCAATATGTCAGCACGCGTCATCGCAACAGAGGCGTGACCGAGGTAAGTTTGCATAATCTCAAGCCAACTTTAGTCGCTGCACACTATAATTATTGATTTATGGACATATTGTAGGTGGGGCGATAAGACTGTCCCGTCCCGGGGTTAAGTGTAACCATGGGAGAGCAGCGGTGAGTGTTTCTGTTAAATACTTCTGAAAATATAATTCTACACTTCTGCCTGGTAGCTGCTGGAACACCTACCTTGGCGGTTTTATTACGCCTATAAACTCAACTGGATAAATCCCGCATTGATTCGCCAACAAAACTGCCACAGCGGTCAAAGTGTTCACATGAGGCAATTAAATGTCCTGGTTTTATTACTGCTCAGATTTTTAAGACTTCATCGCTATTTTTCTTATTTCCCCCAACTAAACATTCGATATTATTTATTTCATTACTATTCCCGATGCTGGTTTGAGACTTTTATTGCAAAGTGGAAATTAAATGTAATTTAAATGAAATGAAAGTAAAATAGACGGGCATGTCAGCGTCACCTAATACAGAACACCTCAATGCAGATCGCTAAATGGATTTAACACACACACACACACACACACACACACACACACACACACACACACACACACACACACACACACACACACACACAAATACATCCCTATGACGTTTCGTAGGTAATTCTTCAAAGTTGATAATGACCTTACTACAGACAATGTTGTCACTGGTATTACGTGAGAAGAATTATCAAACTAGGAAACGATTCTCTCTATCCATGACTTTTGAATTATCAATAACATTCTTTGGCTAAAGCAAACTTCTTCTTTTCAGCTTAAAACGTTCTCCGGCGTCTTTCGATTCCTAGTTTATATTTCCCCTGTCATTTCACAGATCTTGATCCAATCACCTCTCTCTCTCATTTCCTTATCAATTTCTTCTCTCCAACTAAGTCTCCGTGTGGTTGCCATTTTAAAATCTGTTTGGGAAGTCGATTTTCGTACATCCAAACATGTCCATCGATTTGGACATGACCAAACCATCGAAGTTGTTTTATCCTGATGTTGTTTAGAATGGTGTGCTTCATATCCATGACTTTACTGATTCTTACATTTTGTATCTTTTCCTGTTTTTACCGACCTGCCGCTCTTCGCCAAAGTCCATTTCTATAACTTCAAGATATTTTCTGTTTTTGTTTCAGTGGTTGTACTTTGCTTCCATATGAGATTATACTTTTTATAATTGTATTATATATATTTTATGTTTATCTATTTTTGATATATGTTGATCCCATAAGATGCTGTTCATTATCCTTATTGCTCTTCTTGCCAAGGTGATTCGTTCTTTTATCGCCGTGTCCAAGAGTCCATCAGTAGTAACTGTCATTTCCCAATACTTGTAAGTTGTACACCCTTTGATTTTTGTGTTGTGTTCCAATAGAAGATTCTTGATCCTCGCTCCAATGCACATGTACTCAGTTTTGTTTAGGTTTACCTCAAGTCGCCAAATATTATATTCCTGTATTAATTCCTACTCATGCACTCTAGATCCTCATAACCCTGTACTAAAACTATTTGGTCATTGGCTTCAGCAATACGTTTCCAATACTTGTCTGCTGGTGTGTTGGATACAATTCTTGTAATACTCCAGCCGGTAACAAATTGTTGAACATTTCAGTAACAATGTTTCCTGGGATCAGCCTGTCAAGTCCTTTTAATAAATCTATCTATCTATCTATCTATCTATCTATCTATCTATCTATCTATCTATCTATCTATATATATATATATATATATATATATATATATATATATATATATATATATATATAATATAATAATAATACTGCAACTTGCTTTACTTTCATAAATCATTGTTTCAGGATCGATATGATAAGGTAACGTACAATCACGAGCAGGCTTTGCCAAAAACTTCCAAAAGAAAGAAATAAGCGAGCTCTATATCTTTCCGTACTCTAACTCGGTTAAATTTGCAATACAAATAAACGCGTGAAGGCGACCCAAGACACTCAGAAATATCGTAAGATGTTGTTTTACTGAATATTGTAAACTCTAACAAACATAAAATTCAAAATTTATTAAACAGAACGAACCGCGAAACATTTTCACCTTCGCAATGCGCTGAACTTAATTACCTCAGTGAAAGTAAAATTATTTTCCATAAAGTATTTACAACACTTTCTAATCACAAAATCCGGTTTTAACCCAGTTATCACGTGCGCACATTAAATTCATTATTTCCCTTAATAGGTATTGCACAATTACAGTTTAATTCACACATTGACACAATTATCGAGCAGGCCTATGCGGTTAATCAACCTACCGGAAATTAACACAAGTACGATAAACATGCGCAGTTATATACAGGACTTCCGGTCGTGAAATGTGACTGCAAGGTAGGCTTGAGTGATATCTTTGGCGTTTGCGCAGTAACAGTTGTGTTATCTGCGAGTGCTGCGTTGCTGCTGATTTGTTATGAACTTTTTGAACTTTGTATCAAAGGAAATGCAGCAGCAACGCGGAAGCGAGAGATATAAAAACGTTGGTAGTAGAAAGTTGTGCATTGTAATGGATACCGCTATCACTGGATAACTTGTGTCTTCATGCACAGGTTTATTCTTTCAAATCCCAAATACGAAACTAAAAGAGGGTGGATGGTCTAGTTAGAGCTGAACACAAGAATCGATACAGTATTTCAGTTTTAAAAATATTTTCGGTGATAAAATTAGGAGAAAATAAGAAAACAACACTTGTTTTTGACTTTTATAAATAACCAAATTTTCGTTCTACATTATAATCACTAGATAACCAGTAAACAATTTGCCATAAAGGCATTACGTTGTATTTTATATAAAAGCACAAAACAGAATATCTACTGAATTAATTTACCATATATCCCCCTTGTCTTACAAAAACGTTTTAAGTACCGGTGGCGTTAAACGTAATTTTTAGCAGCTGAACAAAATTTTCAAGTTTTTTTTAATCAGTGTGGTTTACAAACTCCAAACCCCTTTACTGCTTGTTCTGTATAGTCTATACCAGGGGGTTGGAGTTGTTGGGGGCTTAGCAATCCTACCGTACCTCTAGCTCATACTATTCTTAGTCATGTACTCAAGACAGACTACTCTGCATAGCTTGGTTAACTCTAAAGTGTAAAACGACCCGTGCTGGTGGAGTGAATGACACCGGCCTAATGGTCTATCAAACGGAGTCCTGGGATACTTGCCAGTGTACCTATGCACGCAGGGCTCTGTATGAGCGGACCCTATTTCCTTAGCTAATTGTCGGTGTTTCCATAAACAGAATGTGCGGGATCTCACCACACAATAAAAAGGTTGACGAAATGGAGCAGAATTTCCGTAATGAGGGTCAAGAGAAATAAAAATTGAAAGGAAAACAAATCAATCATCTGCAAGTACTTCAATAAGGAACTGGGAAGTCACCAATTAGAAGTGTAGGAGCTACACATTTTGAATCCTCTCCAAATCCCAGACTTTATAAAGAAATTAAGACTGAAGAAGGTGCCGTAATTGAGCATCTCAGGAATATACGAAGAGGATACAATAGACCTACAAAAGTCGCAGTGCAATAGTAACCCTAGAATTTCGTTCACTCATTCATTCATGATATAGACGACATCGAAATTTAGAGGAACTGAAAACATTCCAAAATACTTGTCACCAAGATGACCTCAGCGTTATACAACAAAGAACAGACAAAGGAAGTTTCTCCGGGACCATTGCTTCTTTAGTCAAAAACGGTTCCATCAAGTGCGGCGGCGTTTAATAAAGCATGAATGAAACGGAGGGGGTCTTATCCTCTGTCATCGTGAATCAATTTAGCTGGGTTAAAAAAAGTTTGTTTTTGTAACAGGAAAGCAGCGAGGCGTGTATTGGGGGGAGGGGCAGGTGATCGGTCGGCCATGTCAGCTGTCAAGCGCCCTTACAATCAGGAGTCAGCTCACCCTCCACCTCTCTCGTGAGTCATGACTCACAGGTTCGCGCCTACAATCACACCTTCTTAAACAAATATTAACCTGCTTAATTAGTTACTTAACGATTATGTTTCCTGCCGATACGTTTGTGGCGCTAAAACAGTGCCCAAACTTTCACGCATTCAATTCAATTAAAGGGATTCAAATAATGCACTTAGGCACCAAAACTAAACACAATGTTCCCATTTCTCCCAAACTCTCGTTTGAAAACCATTGGAAAAGAAGGCTAAAACTCAAAAGCAGTTTATTGGAGATTGTTCCTAATTTAGTTTTAGTGAAATGTAAAGATTCATACTCAGTGAAGCAATCCACAGTTTGGGAGGAAATCGTTCGAGGAATCGAGGAAGGGAGCGGGACGCCGTTGTCTCGCGGACGTGTTGGAAGCGAATTTCTGAAAGTATTTTTGTGTCTTATAATCTGTTTGGAACTCTGGTTTTATCATCATAAAAAGCAATAACATCTGCATACATTATCATTTTAAATTTTCAAATTGCGTTGAAAATAAGAGAATGCAACCTGACCGCTGTCAAATTTAATTTCTTTATTTCAAAGGATTTTAAAAATTCAAAATACGCAAAAATACGCAGTTTTTAAAGCTAATTTCGGTGAAAAAAATCATATTAAAAAAAATATTTAATTCTAAAAAAGCATGTAGAAGATCTGAAATGGCCGTCATAAACTATTAAATGAACTTTGCTGGTTAATGAATTTATCCAAGCTATTACCAAAACCAATTTTTGACACGCAAGCGCGCGCGCACACACACACACACACACAAATAGATAGTTAAGTAAAAATGTTATAACTTTTTTTTTGTGTTTAACGTCCGACTATTGTGCACACTTGGGCTAATGCAGACGATGGGATGATAGCGTATGAAAATGCCAAGCCCTGGCCGGGAAACGAATCCGGATCCTCGGGGTGAAAGCTCAGTACGCTATCAACTAGGCCACCGAGGCGGCCTTATAACTATTTGTCATGATCGCCACAGTTCTTAATATATACGACTAAAGTGCAAAATTCTTATATTTCGATATCCATGTTTATTAAATATCAATACGATAACAGACACCCGTAAACCATAAATGGAATTAATCGCTTAAGTGAAGCGGTTTATGTAACATTTATGTAAAATAGCGTTCGAATAAAGAAACACTTGGTAACCCCCGTTTTTCTATCCATGTCGTTAGTCCACAATTACAGTTTGTACAGCTTTATAATTTATATTCTTTTATATTTCCTTCGTGTAATTGTCCAAAAGTTTACACCGTATCAGAGCACAAGTATGAGATAGTTTCAGCCTTGTATTTATTACTCCAATATTCAGGCTTCGGCACATTCTTCAAGTTCCTGCGTGCCTGATTAGCGTCAGATCCTATATGCCGATTCACTGAATACAGTAGCCTACATTCCGCACTACCCATCACCATCGCTGAACCTTCCGATAAGGGCAGACCAGTGTCTGTGTGTGTAATAGCATGTGTGTGTAACCGTGTCACAGTGTCACAAGGTCTCAGGCCGACGCTGTCCGTGTGGGAACATACAGTGTTATGCGAAGTCGGAGCGATGCTGAATTATGCGAGATCCGAGAAAGTCAGTGCCGATGTGTGTAGTGTCTTATCTTATACGGGGCCAGCTGTGTTTAGAATACATTGTACAAAATATTTAGTGCCCAAGTTTGGTTTCACGTTATGAATTGTTGCTTTACACCAGTTAAACTAATGAGGACGTGGTATCGGCAACAGCAAACTTTACGGCAACAATTCTAGTCTTGAACCTATGACCATGAGGTGCGCAAGTTCGTAGACGTAGCGGAATGACCGGTGTGCACGCTGGCTTTGGACATGACTGAGCAACCGGTTGTCACGATTATTGTAATAACCTATAAGTTTAGGACAAACAAACAAAATTTGTTTGCTTCAACACAAACAACAAAGACGCAAACACTACTGGTACTAAATATTGAAATAAGTCACTATCTTCCATGTTAACAGACAAATGTTACACTGAATGAGATAAGCCAAGTGTAATTCTAATGTATGGAATCCGCTTTGATTGTATCGACTTCGCCATTCATGCGAAAACAGAACCATTACTTCTCCTTACTTTAGTACACGACCCCATTTTAGCCCTCCAATTCTCTCTCTCCGGTGAATAAATAACGAGCCCACAACCTCTGCCTTCCTTACTTTATGTACAGCAATCGTTGCATTAATTCTTAGAAATAATACCTTAGAGAAATATTCTTTGAGTATGGCATACTCTCCCCAAAGTGTTTCACTCTTCCTTTGTCCCCAGAGTGACCACCGTGGGGGAAGATAAACAATCGAAGTTATTGTCGAGTGGAAGGTAGAGATTGATTTTTTTTACCATTACATGTCCTTGGATAACAGGAGGAACAGTATAAACATTATCTACATTTTCACTTGCATTTTGATTTCATGTAAACATAGCCATTTTCTTGTAACTTTCCCAATCACAAAATGGTATGCAAATCATTCAAAATTTAAATCTAAATGCAACTTACATAGAAGCGGTTTTATTTTGAAATCGAAATAATTTGCAAATTACTATTAGCCTTTTTAAAACTATCAATCTATACATAAATACGAAAGCTCAATGCACTCACTCACACAGACAGTTTAAATTTGTTACATTTGTTTTTTATAGTTGTAGGAAAAGTAAAGATTTTTCAAGTCAAATTCCTTCCAATTAAATTTAAGGAATATAAAATCAGGTAAATTCACTTATATAAAACCACCAGTTCTTCCCATTAACTGTAGGTCCTTCTTTAATCTGTTAACAGCCTTCTTCTTTCTAATAAATTAAAAGAAGCAATATAATACGAATGCTTTTATAAATAACGCGACACCAGAGCGGTATAATAAGTAAATTTCGTGTTGTACAAGGTAATATTCCTTATTGCATTTTAACCATGAACCATTTTCTTATCTGTAAAAACATATGAACGATCTCATCGTAAGCAATAAGCAAAACATCTCTCCGAGGCGCTCACATTGTGAATACGGGTTTGATCACCATGAACTGTCAAAGCCTAAACAACACAGGAACTGAGTTACACAACCTAGTTCCGCTTACTAAAACCAAAACAACCACACTAAAAATCCCCCTACCGGGCTTGAAAAGAGCCGTAGCCTGCGAAAACTTAATTCACTGCCGTCAGATAAAACTCATTTTCGACTGGTTCGCAGTGCGTGCGTATATCGAGTCTGTATTAAGCTAGACTAATTCACTTCAGCCCAGACACTAATGCCGGCGCATCACATCGCATCTCCCGTGCACAAAAGCTGCATTCAGATTGGTGCATTCTTTCTCTAGTTTTAACAATGGAATTTTAAGAAATTATGGTGCCCGCCATAAATACAGTTCGAAAATCGTTGTTCGGCAGAACATCGAAGAGGACCACCCACTACACAACTATCCAGCAGCCTACCAACACCCGGACCAACAGCACAAGACACCACAACTTGCTCTGGACGAAATAGGAGGGCACCGGCCAACAATCAACACGGAGCGAATTTATTTCACGTTCCTCGCCAGCCCGCTACCGACCTGGTAATCGCCCGGACTTCTATTTCTCCCGCAGACTACAACGTAGAGCACGTCGAAGGCTGAGTGGGTAAAGCAGAGTTACTAAGTATGTGCATTCTTGCGACCTCCAGTTCTGTCTTTATCTATTCATTCGGGGCTGAGTATGAGTGGACATATTATTTCCTCATATTGTGAGATTTTGGTGGCTGGACACAAACCGTCAAAGCCCAGAAGTTCCTGGGGAACTGAGAAGTAAAAATAACGTGGAGTTGGAGATAACTTGATTTGTAGCTAATCCAATGGAACCCACAAGCAGTGAGTTTCAGCACACTGTGGGGTCGCTAAATAAACGTACTCAACCTGCAGCAGAAGAAGTGAGAGATGGGGGTAGACAATCTCAAATCAGTAAGGTGGTAGCTCATCTCAAATCACAAACCTGTGTGTGTGTGTGTGTGTGTGTCTGTGTGTGTGTGTGTGTGTGTGTGTGTGTGTGTTTGAGAAGAAATGCAAAACTTTGCGCAAAAATCTAATAAGGTCATAGTTTGGACAAGTTTGTCAACCAGCAAAATTCGTTAACAATTTCATAACTTTAATTATATATATATATATATATATATATATATATATTGTTGAAAATCCGATTTCCTCATAATAATCAGCATTAAAAACTGCATACATTAGGACTTGAAATTTTCAAAAACCATGGAAATTTAAAAAATTAACTTGACGGCGGTTAGGGTTCATTTCCATATATTCAAAGTAAATTGAAAGTTCGAAGTATGCAGATATAAGTGTGTGCAAATGTTAATGCTGATTACGATGACGAGGGCAGAAATTAAAAAAAGGGTAAGAAAAGGAAAAATACTTTTGGAAATTCTATCATGTCATCGAGACAGCTGCTTGGCGCCATTGTATTTGTATATGATGTAGATAACTTTAATATCAGTTATGTATAATTTCAGTTTAGCAATAACATTAGCACTACATTAATTGAACCTTTACAAACCACCAGTTAACAGTGATTCCTTCACATTTTTTAACTATTACTTCTGTGGGCCGACAGGTATAATATGCGTAACTTTAATATGATTTTAAACAGATTGCAATATTTTCGGCATATAGAGAAACGAGAAAGAACACATTTACACTCCTGCCCACTCCGCGGGACAGCCCAGCTCACTATGCCGTTGCAGATTTGCAACGCTGTGTGAACATGGCAGTAAAAATAACAGGAAGCAGTAAATACTGCTAATTCAAGACACATTGACATTCGTGTATCTAAATTGCATATCCAACCCCTTCAATAACCCTGGGTCTTTATGAATAAAGATAGAAATCTTTATTACACATAGTGTTTTCATAAAATGTAGGCATAGTTTACACGTTTTGAATATTTATTAGCGATTTTTATTATCTACTGAAGAAGCCATCATGGTAAGGCCTATTCTGGGACGCGTGTGATTTAACACTCTCACGTTCGCTGTTATGGTCGGATTTCAATCAAACTTGGCACTAAACTCAATTTTGGTAATATGTGGTACAAAGAAATTCGTTTGCCAGAAAAATCTCTCCAACAGTTTCAAAATGGCTGTCATTTAAAAGTTTTAAGAAATTAATGACTTTCTTACGTAACACTTTTTTCGAAATCTGATTTCGTCCAACGTAATCAACGGTACAGTCCGCATAAATTATATGTTTTAATTATTTTTGAATCAATTGAAATTTTAAAAATTTATTTGACTGCGGTCAGAGTTCATTTTTGCATTTCTAACGTAATTTAAATGTTTAATATGCTAATTAGCGCCGATTTGATTCAAACTTGGTACAAAAATCAAATATTCAGTAGATTGGACAAGTTTAAAAATGGCAGCCATTTGAAATCTTTAAAAAAAGGAATAATATACTTTTCTTATAATTTGTCTATAAAATGCATTTTCACCATCATAATTGCCTTTAAAATCACCATAAATCCGGCGGTCGGGTTTACTCAATTTTGTTCTAATTTTAAAGTTTAAAACATTAATGCTGATTTTGTCGGTGAAACCAGTCATGACTGTACGATTAAAAAAATGTTATAAATCCGCTTCTATCAAGTCAGCGAGACATCTAAGAGCCAAGACCATCTGTAAGTTGTGATGGTAAAATATTTGGCATCGGTAATCGGGCATATATTTGGCATTCCTTTAATATTACTTTTATACATAATTCTACATAACTCACTGATTTTCATATACGTAATAAACATAAATATTGAATAAATATAAACATCGCCAATAATTAAATAGGCATGTAGCTGTAATATAAGCAATTTAAATAATATAATAAGTAATTGTTATTTTTTTTGTCACAACAAGGTTATTATTAGCGAATTTTCATTGGAGCGGCCATCAAGGTAAGACCCAAACCCAGGATCTTGAAATGAACGCTACTTCTGACCTCTTAGATCACTTTTTGAGGGGTAGTTGGTATATATATATATATATATATATATATATATATATATATATGTGTGTGTGTGTGTGTGTGTGTGTGTGTGTGTGTGTGTGTTACGTTCGCAATTTTATTCTGGTTCGATTCAAAAGGCACACAAATTGATTTTGGTAATAACTTGGTGAAACTCGTTAACCAGCAAAATTCTTTCAACATTGAAATTTAGAAATTTATTCTGATATCGGTCAG
Source organism: Callitettix versicolor (assembly GCA_022606455.1). Lineage (NCBI taxonomy): Eukaryota > Metazoa > Arthropoda > Insecta > Hemiptera > Cercopidae > Callitettix > Callitettix versicolor. Next base: position 8,685,898 of record CM040191.1, on the reverse strand, counting down.
AGTTCACTTTCCTATTTCCAGTGTAATTTGAAGGTATAAAATGCTAATATATGCAGATTTTAATGCTGTGAGTAATGGTGACTGTTTTGTTACCAATTTGTAAGCATCATGGCTGTTATAATTAACGACATAAAATATTTTAAAACTTATATACTTTTTAAAATGTTATGGTCTTGTATCTTAAGCTTGTATAGATTATACTTTCTCTGCTACCAATGTAAAGCCTAGCCACTGTAAGACGGTCAAAGTTCAATAAACACTGTCACTGCTTACTTACGCTTTTACTTTGCTTGCAATTTACAGTAAATAATTTCACTGTTACTTAAAACTAACTGTTATTTATCTTGAACATATTGATGACGTGTTAATAAATATGCTGCAATTTTTAAACACTATTAACTTTTTTTCAGTTTTTTATGAACAGGTAGACTGATTTGACGTAAGCAGTCTATAAGGTGTTTAAGCTAACTTATAAATGAATAGGTTCGAAAGTTTTAGTTACTGAAATAAATTGACGAGAACACATTACACAAACTTCCTCACATTCAGTATTATCTCCCATTTAGGATTTGGTTTGGTACCTTGACACACGGCGGGAGTTTTTCACTCCCAATCTGTAAATTTATTTTATTTTCAAATTTTCTACACTCACTGTTTTTTCCACATCCTTGAATCAGATTTTTGGTGAGATAACGATCTACGTGCTTACGATATATTTGGATACCGGTAACATTTACATTGTTGGTTACATTTAAGTAAAAGGTTAATGAAACTTTTCCGCCGAATTCATAAAATGAAAAATTTTTTTATAGGGTTTTCAATTAAAAGTGCGCTTAATCATAAAACTTCTAAAAAAAGTAAAAATATTCTCGTTTTGTGAACAGATACACAGATGGAGAAGCTAAGACCACATTTTTGGACTTGGAGGTCGTGAGAAGCGACATACTCTTCCATGTGTTTCACGTTACCAGTATTGTTGACCGACACACTGGGCTCAATTTATGTCTCGCGGACAGTACGTCTGAATTTAAGGATAAATGAATACATAATCAACAAAAACTTTGGTTGATGACAGTTAATACTTTATAAATAGTCCGTGAAGTACGAAAGTTATTAAAATGTGTAAAATTAAAATACTTAAACAACGCCTTGATAGACGAACCACTCAGGGTGGAGTATTACACAAGTGAACCTATAAATAACTTTAAGTTATACGATATCCAGTAAGAGACAAGGGGTCGCTAAGAACTTCCATTTCACCCTCGCCTGTCTAACTGCTACTGGATGCTAATTTGGTAATAGCATGTCATGACACCGAAGAGGGTGGGGGATGAAGCAGCTGATGTTTCACCACCGCCGATAATCCACGGCGTTCTACGCATCAGCGCACTCTAATTATCAGCTGATATGTGCTTGCAGACGTATTAGTTTCCCATGCAACTGCCTGGACATATTCTTGTGTGAACACAAGTGATGATAACTGTGGCAATCAGCCGTCTCGCTGACGTAATATAAACGAACATTTCGTAAATATATGCATATAGCTTATGCAAAAGCTTCCCAAACTTTTTTTCAGGAGACCCCCAATTTCATCCACACACACACACACACACACACACACACACACACACACACACACACACACACACACACACACACACACACACACACACACACACACACACACACACAATTTTATATTAGAAAAATCAAGATGAATAAAATTAAAAATGAATGAAGTACAAAATAAAATGAAATAAAAACTATTTATATTTTTTTTCTATCTAATAAGAAGAAGAAAAGATAGAGAAGGAAATAGAAAGAAGAAAAAATAGCAAGAAAAGTGGAAACGGCATATCAGTAGTAGCCCAGTTCAGCACGGCTGCATTGTCCAATTGCCCCGTTCGTAAAGTTTACTATAATTTAATATACTGACACCACTTGGAATGGCCTAAATTATTCCATTTTTTTAAAATGTATTTATTGTAGTAGTAGCCCCTGAAAAATGTAAGTAGCTTTGGACTTCATCAAGTTTTTGCACAATTATAGAGAACATTTCATAAGAAATTGACATTTAAAAAATTTTTTTTAAGTCTAGAAAACAATTAAAAAGTTTTAAGTTGCACGCTCTCGACACCCATTATTGTTGGGACCTCTGGCCTATGTAATAAAGGTTCCTGAAAAACTAATTTACCTAATTGAAACTAAAAGGGAAAACATTTTACATTTAACTGACAACAATCTACTGTGAATGGTTCACGTTTTTTTAACATGTATCTTCAGGGCTGGTTGTGATGTTGGATTTTGCATGATGCAAGTGGACAAATTTATATTGATATATTATATTATATTGAAATTTATTTTGATATATTGTATATTTTGCCCGTCGCAAGTCCTATATTAAATTAATTATAATTAAAATGCCGGAATCGAATCGGGGACCTTGTGCGTATGAAGTGCACGCAACAACCACTAGACTACGAAAAATACGAAGAAGTTTGACCAATGTAAACATATGAAATGAATCGTTAATTTAATTTTTGTAAAATATTGTTTAATGGAATTGCTACATATTATTTATAAATGTTGTAATATTAGAAATGTTATATTAATATTGTAATTTTTTTTATTGTTTAATAAAATACAATTTACATAATTTATATTTTTTAATAAAAAAAGAAAAAAAATCTGTTATTGAACCAAAAATAAAAATCACGTGTGTGTTTTCGAACTTATTATTGTAATTAAAATGAAAGGAAGAGAAAACACGACACAATTTTTATTTTTGGTTCAATAACTGAAATGTTTTTAAATTTTGATTCATAAAAACGTATTTTTACACAATCAAAAATACATTTCTTTTAAATGCCCTTTTATTTTATAAAATTACTAACGATATTATACTTAAGGGTGGTACTGTTTTTAGAAGAAACCATATTTAGTATCTTATAAACTGTAAATATTTTGTTTATTCTACATAAAAAAATTTAGTTCTTACCCTAAGCAACAATATTTTTTTTTTAAATCTATTTAACTTCTGCTTATTTCAAATCTAGTTGAAATGATTTCTTTTCATATCCATCTAAATAGATGATATTATAAAAAAAGTATTATACAAAAATAAATACTCTTACAATATATGTGCAATCCAAAAACGTAATAAACAAAACGGATTAACAAAAAAACTTTTAAATTTGGACCGATTTTCAACATTTTATTTTGATTTTTACGGCCTATTAGGAAATAACAAAGACCTCCAATTTAATCCTGGTGGTGGTCAAATGAAAAGAATCACGACCAGCGAAACAGCTGCGTGCACTGCAACCCACACGTTATCAGCTGTTATTATGTGACGATGCCTGTGTGATAGCCAAGACTTGAATGAAGCAGCCAGTACTGACTGCCGTACTGTGTTTAATTTTAATTGGCAACAGCTTTTACTTTCTATATTTAGCAGTGCTCCTATCGACCAGCTACGTACTTTGATGAAAGATATATAGTATAATCGATTAGAGTCAATAACCGATCTGTCGGCGAGATTTCCAACAGGTGTAAGCGGTTGTGGTAATCTTTGTGGTAAAAATCACTATCATTAGAAGAGTATACTTTCTCAGTATATAGGGTGTTTCATGAAGAAACGGAAAGAATTTCAGGTCGTGTTTTACAAGAGAAAACGTTTATATATAAAGATACTTCCTAAGGTGCTTAGTTTTTTAAGGGTTTGGTGGTCGATATGACTAAAGCACCAGCCAATCTGCTGCGTTTCTGAACGTCATACGTCAAGGTTGTTGGTTCAAGACACAGTTACTGTCGTTGCTTTACCCATAACCGTAACGCTTATACCCAGTACTCATGTCTAACTGTCTTAAAGTACGGATGTTAAGCAAAGACAAACTTAAGTTTTCTATTTAATCGCCATTTTATGTTAAGAAAAAAAGTATTTTTTAAATAGTAAATAATATGAAGTTGGAATTGTCCGTGCTGTAATGACCCAATTTCAGAAAAATTATCATCTGTTTTTAACTCATTCCAAAATGGCGGCTATTTAAAGTTTTTAATTTTGAATATATCGAAATCCGTCAATTTTAGAAAATATTTGACACAAAATGTTTTCCTTTTTTAATGACAAATAAAATAGTTTTCTTATTCATTCTCTACCTTAAAGCATAACGGAATTATTGATAAAAAAAACTGAAAACATTGATTACTAGTAAATGTCTACCAATAGTTTGAATGAAAATAAATTTGTAGGTTACTATTGCACTGTGACCTTCGCACATCTATTGTGCCTCCCGAGATGCTGAGTTACACCGTCTTTTTAGTCATAGTTCTTTAAACGTTTAGAATTTGGGGTGCCTTCAAGATGTATAACGTCCCATTTCTAATTGGTCACTTTCCAATTCATTAGTGTGGGAAAATTGTAATTACTTTTAAACTTGTCTTTCTCTTAAACCTTAAAACGGCGTTTCTGCTCCATTTGGCCATATTTTTGTCTTGCGATGATATGCCGCTCAATCTATTTTAAATTCTTACTTATGAGAACACCCGCAAGTAGGTAAGGAAATGAGGTCCCCCCCCCATATACAGTACAGCACGCAACTGTAAGGCTAAGGTATACTGGGAGGTCGCCAGGTCTGCCAGTGCTCCGTTTGATACACCATTGGACCGGTGTTATTCACTCCTTCAGCATGGATCGTTTTAAGCTTCAGTTAGCCAAGGTATGTAGAGTAGTGAATGTATGTGTAGTGTGTGTGTGTGTGTGTGTGTGTGTGTGTGTGTGTGTGTGTGTGTGTGTGTGTGTGTGTGTGTGTGTGTTTTCATTCCCTCCTTCAGCATGGATCGTTTTACGCTTTAGTTAGCCAAGGTATGTAGAGTAGTGAATGTATGTGTGTGTGTGTGTGTGTGTGTGTGTGTTTTCATTCCCTCCTTCAGCATGGATCGTTTTACGCTTTAGTTAGCCAAGGTATGTAGAGTAGTGAATGTGTGTGTGTGTGTGTGTGTGTGTGTGTGTGTGTGTGTGTGTGTGTGTGTGTGTGTGTTGAGAAGATGAGTGAGAACAGTATGAGCTAGAGATATGGTAGGATCGCTAAGCAGATCAGGTGTTCACTTCAGCTGCCTCTGCCGCAACCAGTAAACGATAACAACTTTTTTTTATTGCTATCGAGTGTTTCTTAAATTGGGACTGCAAGTTCATTTTTTCGATTTTCGTAATCAGTAACTAAACGGTTATTTCAAGTTCTCTTGAAGACTTGAGTATTAATATTCACATATATAGTAATCAATACAAGCGAAATTCGTTTAATCGATTGTCCCCACTTCCAGTAGCTTCAAAACTCGAATTTTCAGAACAAATATAGCAACTGACTTCCCCATATTTCCCACTGAGACAAAACATCTTGTTATACTACTGTAAAGCCCCCGCATGTTGTTATAAAAGTGTTAACAATTAAAATCCTACACGTGTGTGTTATTGTGTAAGTCCGACACAAGCGTGGAAGCATATCGAAATGTCAAGCACATCAGCTGTTTATCACTGTAAGTGTGTCGGAAGTAGGAACTGGTGGGTTACTCATCTTCGTTGTATCCTGTTATTGCAATGGGTCCTTGGCCCGGCCGTTGGTGAAACGCGATGTATACCCGATTAAGTTCATTACGTAATAAACACTCAATTCCTAATGAGATACCCTGGAAATTTCGGCTAATGCGACAGGCCTATGTGTTGACAGCTTACACAGCTTACAGAGTGGGGTTTTTGTTTGTCGTTACTGTTACTTACTTAAGAAAAATTTAGTCGATATTTTGTTGAAGACTGTTTAACATTTACATATTTGTATCTTTGTAAGCAAAATTGTCGTGACGAAACGTTTTAACAAAGTTTGTGGGCGGAAAATAAATATTTGTTTTAAATATTTTGCCGGTTTCGATGAAACTGTTTAGATACGAGGTCTAAGTTTTATTGGGCAAAATTATGTAAGTTCATACATTACTTTTGTATATATTCTAAATATGAGTCAATGAATCACACAAAAGAGGAAGATAAAATTTTAGAAAATCGAAGTTTTATGTACTTAATGGCAGGAAAATTTCGACTTGAATTTTGAAATAAGAATGACGTTATTATAAGTGAAGAAACGTTGAATGAACTGCAGATAAGAGAAGAGCTACCGAAATCCCCTAACTTGAGGTACTTTTGTCAAAAACCGCAAAATGCAAGCAGGATATCTTTTCTTGGAATTTGCATTTGTTGAAATTTTTCAGTCTAACGTTGGAACGAGGAATACGATTGCATTTGATGAAATAGATAATTAAAAATAAAAGGCGAATTTTGGATGAATTACTTAAAAAGAATATTTAAAAGAAAGTTCAAACTAGGAGTCAACCATATAAATGATGTTAAAGTACACGCAAGGTAATTTTAATATCAGGTAATTTTCGATCCAATCTTAGGATAAGAATTACGTTTAGAAAGTTCCAAATATTGATTAAGGAATCACAACGGTAAATTAAAATTTTCAACAAAAGAAAAATCGCGGTTACATGGGAGAGTAAATAACACTTTCTATTAGGAAATCACATAACTAATAATTCCTGCACATTTAAGCACTTTAGTAGCAAATCTTGATAATGCGTGTAAGTTAAGTTAACCTTGTAACTGGATATATTCAACCTACATTTCAGCTAAGTTGTCCACTTATCCGGATAGACAATGCTGATACAGCCTCACGCTTCAGCTGGGATGAACCGAACAATACTCTGTTATTACAGTACTTCTTTTGTCTCTGTCTTCCCTTCATAAATAGGTTACAATTTCGCCAAAACAATGCGCGACAGCAACAATTATCCATCCTTTGTTATAGTGTTCCTTATAATCAACGTAATGATGACGTCAAGAAATGGTTTCAAGTATTTTATATCCTCGGAACAGACAAATTATTTCGATTACTCAAGCTATCTGACTGGTTGATTGATACAATACACGCAGACAATATATTGATCGGTTGTTAGAGTTTAAGGGCTTTATAGACCCATTGTGCAACTAAGCACAATTTTAGTGACAATTCAGTAGACTGGTTCCATCAATGAGTTTGAGTAGTCAGCAGGAAGTCCTTGGGGTTCTTCCGTTCCTGATGGCAAGAGCCTCGCAATCATAGGTTATGTGACCTGCAGTCCTATCCTGTTCAGCAGCACCTTCAAGCCACAGTGCTCTGTAATGGGTCACAAGGTTCTCCACACAGGGTCCTCCCTGTTTTCATAAGTCCATTTAGAAAGGACAACTGACGCTCGTGGCTGCAGTCTTGCAGTGACTACCGAGCTTTCCTCTATAAGAGTTGTGTTTCGCAGTCCCGAAGTTTGATCCTTGGGACGGCCTTTGCTTTTGGGTTGACTTGAAAGATCTTCGCTGCCGTATCCTCTCTTCTAACACACCTTTGAAGACGGTCCACTAATTTTATATGTTCTACCATATCTCTTTTCTTCTAATCCGTGCTATTTTCATTATTTCAAAATTTGTTACAGAAAAAGTAATCTTACCATTGCTTCTCGTATTATTATTTAAATGTTGTCAGAAAAGAGTTTCGCCGTGCAGACAGTGTTTCTTATGCTTTAATAAGAAGCTTGCAGACTAGCTGCACCTATTGAGAGGATTTAGAGGTCCCTCGCGGTACCCGAGTCTAACACACACTTATACGTACAACACTACACTTACGACTTTAACACTTTACATTCACACTTACATTTAGGTAGGCGATAATAGCCTTAATGTGCTTTTCGCCTTAAAATAACAACAACAAAAAATCCATTTCTACAAACCTCAAATTAAGGAGAACTAATAAAATATAGTACAGCACAATATAGTCACACATTGTCGGATAGTACAATGGGAGAACAAGAACAAGATTAAACAAAATTTTGAATTAATTTGTAATGACGTAAAAATAATTGTATCATTAAAATAAATACATAATTTTTTTTGATATAATTTAAATGTTGTATGAATATTTTTTCAGCTGCTAGCCCAAACCCTGTCACCGCATTCGGTCTAACACACTGATAAGAAAATTACCCAGCAGAAGAGATAACAACTATGTCCAGGTTTATCCAGAAACAAATGGCAGTAACATTTTCAGATTTTGAGAGTCTGTGCATCAAAACACGTTTGTACACTCAAACACAATTGTAGAGAATTCAAAATATTTATCTAATAACTCGAATTGACTAACGCATATTTCTATTTCCTGGTGAAAATGATGAAGTAAACCTCCGAGGACAATCCACCTGTCCGTGGTTACCACGTTACAGAAGCTGCGAAACACTGGTTGCAAATTATTAGATAATTTCTTTGGAAATGTCAGGCAGGCACAAGGAATACGGTGAAAGTCGGCGTTTCTAAATATAAATATCAACATCTGATTGAGACACGGTTGTATCTGACTCTGGTGTCAAATTTAACCCGGTTTGACGATGACGGATAAGCTATACAAGATGCCAAGTGAAAACCAAGTACTTTCGCTTTCTTGCGTGTTGTTTGCATGTGGACGTTGTGTTGTTAGGCTTTGCTTTCTACAGAGACGGAGTGCAAAATTAGGTGAATGGACACTCGTGTTTTGTCACGATTGTTTACGGATTTCGGGAGAATTAATCTTCTTCCATCACGGACCAGCCTGTGACGGGAACCAGCCAGCCGCTTTCTTCTCGCACAATACGAGTCCTCATTGTTTCGTAAATTTTTCACTTTACTTTTAAGAAAGTTAACTTTGTAGACATTACTGACACGACAGATAGAATGGTTTTCCAGCTGTAGTTACAATTAGTGATTACATTCATTAAATTAAGAAAAATCATTTACATGGTTTGCAAAAAAAATCCTCAGAAGAACCACACTTTTTCACTTGTTTGCGAATTTCTATGAGTTATTGAAGCAGCCGTATGTATATATATATGTGTGTGTGTGTGTGTGTGTGTGTGTGTGTGTGTGTGTGTGTGTGTGTGTGTGTGTGTGTGTGTGTGTGTGTGTGTGTGTGTGTGTGTGTGTGTGTGTGTGTGTGTGTGTGTGTGTGTGTGTGTGTGTGTGTGTGTGTGTGTGTGTGTGTGTGTGTGTGTGTGTGTGTGTGTTTAGCACGCTAATGTTCGCGTATTGACCCGAATATTAAGACCGACTTGCGAACGTAAGACTAACAAGTACGTTCAAAGTGCGGTTAAATTATGAAATTGGGTAAGAACCACGCACGTTTCATCAACCATTGCCGATGCTAAGTCAGTAAAAGTGTAAAAACCCAGTGACGTAAATACAGCCGACGGTTGACAAGCACTTGACCGTCAGGACTGCACATAGGTGAGTCACTGGAAAAATATGAATCACAACGTGAAAATTGAACTTTAACGTGAATCAATATCTAAGTTACATTGAAATAAGACGCAGAGGCACAAAGCCATTTTTGCCATTATTGTTGAATTATTTTCTCCGTTAAATTTCTGTATTAAACTTGTATAACCCAGAGTTTGACAATATGCCAAGGATTAAATCTAAACATAAGCTTACGTAAGATATACGCAGTCATATATTTTAAAGGCTGACTTATTTTAAACACTGCATTAAAATTATTGTATCTGCGAATAAGAGCTGGTTATTTTTTTTGTTAGCGGTAAGGGTAGAGGAACGGCATTAACTGCGGTTAGAACCAACAAATTTGAGATGCGCAGTTTAGAGTCAAAGCCCTTTTTGTTAGCCTTCGTTTCGGATTTAAAGCAATTTTTTATAATGACATGGTGCTTTTTAGTTTTAAGTTTAATGGTATAAAAATCAGTTCAAAGTTTTTTATCTGACCTTTATCTCTAGTTATTCACTAACACACATTAAATTTGTCATTCTTTTAATAATAATAAATAATTAAACGCAGATTAATAGCATTTAATACTCATTTGCAAATAACTATTAGATAATCGTTTTCACTATAATTAAAATTAGACAATCATAATTTAAAATTTAAAAAAATAAAATTTTAAAATTGTTTAAAGTTTTATTATGAAAAGACTTTAAGGGTTTTTGAGCTCATTTTATAAGCAAAAATGTGACTAAATTATTTTAAAACGAAGAGAAAATATGTAAATATTTATTAGTTGAAGGTAATGGTATAAAACACGGTCTGGAAGAACTGCAAAAATAAGCATAAATAATAAAATCGTGTATACAATCTTAATGTACAGGACTAGTTAAATTTTGGTTTTTCTGACATTTCAAATGTTATGTTGTGTGTGTGTGTGTGTGTGTGTGTGTGTGTGTGTGTGTGTGTGTGTGTGTGTGTGTGTGTGTGTGTTGTGTGATTTAGTTTCAGATTTTTTTTACTCCAAAAATACAAATATTCACAAAACAACGTGCAATAGTATCACACTGACATTTTACAACAATTAGGCTAACTTAATTCCAAAAAGAGCGGGCGAAAATACTTTGTCAAAAGTCAACTAACAATGAGTAACTAACAATCATTGACAGTATTCGGGTTGTAATGTTTGTAGAAATATTATAAAGAATTGTATTACAAGCATTAAAAACTTACACGATGCTTGTAATACAAGCATTGACTGTTCCAGGATAACTGGAGGAAGAATTATGTTCACTTCATTGGTAGAATATACAGCATATACAGAATATACGTTTATTTCGTCACAGATAAAATAATGCTTATATAAATCCACATCGTCGCCAACTCCTGCTTTTGCTTGGCACGATGCACAGTGACAACACAGATGCATCTTCTGATCCTTCCCAGATTTTATCTAAAAGTCATCGCATTCACTCAGGACAAAAATACAGTACACATAGATTTCTTTCGTTCTAACCAAACACAAATATTACAACTTTTCACATATAAAACGAACTGCAATCGAATTTTTAAGTAGCCGCACAAAAACGTATTTTCAAAAAAAAAAATAATAAAAAAAAAATGTTTGGAAGTTATCGACAAAAATTGTAAATTCGACAGTTTGATAGACACAGTTTATTAAAATCTCTAAATTTAATAGTGGTAGTACAAGTTAAGAAACGCCCAAAGCCTTTTCTTTGTTGAAAACGATCTATTTGCAGTATCAATGAAGTCATGAAGACCTTGTCGCTGCTCGAGGAACCGGTTTTTTGAAGAGCTTTTTGATTGCACCCTACCTCGGCTGATTGAATGCCCCCGCATCGCGTCGAGGATCGTGACAACCTCGTGGTTATTTGATCCTGTAGCAAAACTGAAATTACACCAGCTGGATTCTAAAAACATAAAGGCTCTTTTTTCAATAGCATTTTAAACATGGTTTGTCTTTGAACAATACTCGTAAATATCGTTTCTTCAAGTTTAACACAGTTTAAACTTAGTTTTACTTAAACTCCAAGTTAAAGTTAAACTTAACTAACACTCTTGTAACCAGTTTAACCGATATTTGCCATTATTTTTATAAGTATAGATCGCTTAAATGAAAATAAAGCATTGTGTGATATATTGTGATTGGATACAATATTGTATGAATATTGTAATAGAAATTCAATTAAATCGATTTCTAAGCATATTTAGGTTACAAAGAATAGAGAGCTTTGTCTGAAATAATCAAACAAAATATATCTTTTCAAGCAATAAGATTTTCTTCATATAACCAGTGAATAGACTTTAAAAAATGTAATACAAAATGTTAAAAAATATATTCAAACTACGTTTTTAACACCGAATAAATAGTTTTTTAATCCATTTTTAAAAACCAGAAAAATTTGTCATAACAAACTCTAAAGATATTTGAAATTTTGGTCCAATATAGTTCAAACATATTACTGCAATACAAAATATGTTTTAGCAACAAGTTCGACAAAGAGGAAAATCAATCGATCGTTTCAAATGTAAAACGTTTAGCTGTTTATTTTTCCTAAAATAAAAAACAAATGTTTCACTAATGTAATCAGCATTAAAATGTGAAAACATTACATTTGTCTTTTAACTTCTTAGGTACTTACGAGCGGGAATTCGTTTTCTGAGTTCGAATTCCGATGTTTTAGACTTCGTTATTCGATGTTGCTAATTTTTGGAAATTCGCTTCTATCTCATCAGCGAGACAGCTGCGTGAGCAACAGTTTAAAATGTATAGTGGCAGAATGAGAGCGCATCACACAACAACACGCGCGCGCGCACACACACACACACACACACACACACACACACACACAAATATAACAAGATTTCTAGGGCATCTCTCGCTGTCTGTGTATCAGCTGCGCTTGCAAATTATTCTTTGTTAGACGACTGTGAAGTTAGTCAAGTAATCAAAATAAGTCACCGCAAAACATAACATTTAATTAAAAGCCCATAAACAATGCAAGATGGACGCGCCATTGTTCCATTGTGTTCCGCCTTAAGACCAAACTACTCTTCACGGACTAATCGATCCGATTTAATCAAACGTCGCGGAATCGGACCGTGGCTGTTTTACAATTCATTGTCACTTGGAAATGACAAACCATTGTCGATTATTTACAGTCGGCGAAACAATGTCGACTCGATCTGTTGGTTTAAACTTGAGCGTTTTCCCGGATCTGGACCGTTGTCGGTCTTGTCACCAGTAATGTATTGTATTGTACTTTCCCTGTGTACAAATTATTGTTCATGATATCAAAAGTAGGAAAAAAACAGTGATCTCAAACACATTTTATTTTACAGTACACAGAAGAGGCAAACATAATTTTTACAAGACGCAGTGTACTATTCTGTGATTAGACGATTCGCTGGTTGCAATGTTTTTCAGGAAAGAAAATTAACTCTCGGGAATCGTAAGGTATTAAAGAAGACACGAGAACCAGTATAAGGCTCGAATCAAAGTAACGACTCATACGACAAATGTTTGACGACTTTTCAAAACCAATTCTTCAGGAGATGATCAAGGTCTGGTTCTTACTATGACGCGGCATTCGATAAAAACAAAATACTTTAACAGACATACTTCCTGGCCTTACGTTCAGTGCAGACGTGCATCGCATATAAATCGCGTGTCAGAATTTAATTAGATTTAATTGAAAGAGCACTTTTAGTTTCCGTGGGAGGAGATTTTAACTAGCTAGTTAAAGAAACTAACATGGCCTTAAAGTTAAGGATTTCCGTTCATTCACTGAGGAAGCAGTGAAATGCAATCTTCTTCTCGGACAACACTATTTGCATCATATTCCCTTATAGAGTCAATGACCTTGGCTTCGAAGGTCGCTGGATGTGACCCTTAAGGTGCGGCTATATGAAGATGCCGAGATATGTTTTCGCCGGTGAAGAGGGAAATTTGAATGTAAATGCTTGATTTTGTCCTCGTGTTGTGTAAACACAGATGTTACGAGTCGGTATATGCAGTGATCACATTCATAAGCAGTAATGTACATAAATATATGTGTTATACAATTGAGCGGTTTGGTTTAGGTTGAAGGATCATGCATTTAGCTTTACTAGGAGCCGTATATAATTAAAACTAATTGTTAAAGTTAAAATACCAAATTGTACTTACTGTATTCTCAAGTACACACGAATATATCAACTTCCTTAATCGCGAAAAAAGTTAGTAAAAGTAGTTTTATGTTCGATTACATATTATTCGATATATTTCTATCACTATGCGAAAGTGTAATAAAAAGTGTATGATCGTGAAAAAATCGATTTTGAAACTTTGATCATATACGGTTTCAGATGAATCCAAAAAAGTAGTTTTTAATTGAATTACTGTTTGTATGAATGTACAACATGTTTGTATGAATGGTGGATAAATGAATTGACGATTTAAAGAATTATTGTTTAATAAGTAAAGTAAAAATTATAAAACATTCTGTACATTTAAAAGAATATGGATGTGCATGTCAGTGGTGGATAAACGAATTAAAGATTTAAAGAATTATTGTTTAATAAGCCAACGAAAAAATAAAAATTAGAAAACATTCTCTACATTTAAAAGAAACTTATTAATTCAGTAAATTATGTCAAGTTATTGAAATTTTAATCATTAAGATATTTTAGATTTAAAGTAAAAGCAATTTTTTTTTTGAAGATGAGTGCCTTTGGAAAATCCTTAACGTATCCGGTTAAAAAAGTTAACTTAATTAAACCTAAAATAAAACTTGGAACGAATTGTTCATGTAATTTAGGCTAGAAAAATTCTTTAATTATTTGCAAGATGATTAAATTTTTTAATATCCATACATTTACTGTAATCATCTAGAAAAAACGACAATTAAAACGTTAACCTTCTTAAGTCTTATTGTTCTCGAGAAAATGTGACGATTAAAAGAGTGAGTGGTACAAAATATGTACAGAAGTTTAAACAACATCTCAAAACGTGTTCCAAAGCCAAAAATTGGGCACGAAGTTTCGGATCTTATCATGATGGAAAACTGTCCGATCGAAATTCACTAAAATAAATTATTATTTTATTTAATAATTATTAACCAATACATATTATTTAACCAATAAGAAATGATAAGAATAAGTAGATAAGAAATGATAGCGTTCTGTATGTAATACAGATGGAAATTAACTCAATTAGTTAAACAACGACACGCAAATTACCCAACATTTACTTGCCAGTATTTAGGCTATTAATTAGCACCACATCCACCCTCAACGCAGAGGAGCTACGCTTGTTAATCTGTTTGCCTTGCTTATTAGGCCTAAGCATTTCCCCGTGAGAGCTTCGACGATCTCTTCGACATTTCTTTGTCAAATCTGCCGCAGTAAAGATAAAGCATCTGGGGACGTTATTTTCTGCCAATATTAGCCTGTTACAAGTGTTTTAACTAACGAAGGTGTGCTACCATAAATAATAACATTGTGTTTTAGTAGCATTGTGGTGATATGGAGAGTTCAACAATATTCTTTACCCTTCAAAAACTAGTTAACAAAACTTTTCATGTAACACTTTTTTTATCACAACTAAGCCCGTAAGACATACATATAAATATTAATGAGGCTTACGTGTGCTATATTATCTCCAGCCCAATGACTAGTTTCAGTTCGTCACACTATAAGGTCCTGCGGCTTTGTGCTCATCTCCTCTGGCACATCAGCTGTACCATCTGTTTGGTATCGTGGCTGCTGATTCTACTCACACGCTCCTCCGTTTCCGTCCTTAATATTTCCTCCGCAACTGTAGGCATCTCATTCCCGATGTACCACGGAATAGTACTACGAAATTCCTTGTTTTGAAACCTCTGAATTACTTACTATTTGTGTTCTTGGTGCAACCCAGAGTTGTATGCCAAACGTCCATATAGATTTCAATACTTCGTTATTTAGAAGCAGCTTATTGTGTATAGTCAGGTGAAATGTCGACCAACAACCAATGCATCTTTCTCAATTTGATGATGAGTTCTTCCTTCTTTTAACATGATTTACGGCTGGTTGGGATGTTGGATTTTGCGGTTCGCGTGATGTTAGGAACATGTTTATATATATATATATATATATATATATATAACAGTATATTTTGTGCGTCGTAAGTCTCATGTTAAATTAAAATTAGAATTAAAATTTCCTGTATTTCCTCCCGGATCGATCGGGGATCTTGCGCGCGTGTGGTGCACGCAATAACCACTACACTACGGAAAATACGAAGACGTTTGACCGATGTTAATTTAATTGTTATTTAATTTCGGTAGTTATATTAAAAGACCAGTTGTTTTACATTAATTTGTAACGATCAGCTGATTTCATTGAACTGCTGATAAAGTTTCAGGTTATGTTATAAATAACTAGCTATATTAATTTATCGTGTTTTCGAAAAGAAATCATAATTAAAATAGCAACTAATACAATAAATACAAAATTATTTAATAAAATACAATACATGTAATTATAATTTAAAAAAAGAAAAAATATGGTATTGAACCAAAAATAAAAATCATGTGTCGTGTTTTCGAAACAAATTATCCTAATTAAAATATAAACGAGAAGAAATATGATACATCATTTTTACTTTTGGTTCAGTAAAAGATTTCTTCACTTGCTCTTTCCATTTTACCTTGGCATTCAGTGTCATTTGTAGTCAGTCATTTAGAGTTTTTCATTTGTAAAGTTAACATGTACTGACTCAGTTTCATTTACTTTGATAGGCCATTTCTTTGTCCACGTGTTAATTGCATCCAGAGATGTTTGCAGGCTATTGCTAATTTACAACAATATTTTTTCCGACTTCTATAACTGCACTGACGTCTGCAAAACAAAAACATAATTAACAAATTTCAAATAAACTTATTTCTTTTCGACTTGGTGGTACAACTAATTAATAACCACAAATATTTGCTTTTTATGTTTTAAATATATGAACTAACTATTATTGTCCCAAAATGTTTTAAACTTGTGTTTCCTACAGATAACAGTGGTTATTTCTAAAATTGTATGCTATTTATTGAACACACAGTGGATACTACTAAAGTCCAATATATCAAGGAAAATTAGACCAACAGTATAGTTTCACAAAAGTTTTTTATTTAGTAACATGTTTCGCCATGAGGCATCTTTAGACAAACACTCTTCAATGCTTTACGCCGAAACATATGACACTCAATAAAAGAATTTTGTGAAACTATACTAATGGACTAATTTTCCTGGAAAACTGTTATGTATTATATGTATGCCTCTAGTTAAGACGAAACTTGCAGAATGTGAAGCCCACAGTTCAGTTTTACACCAATGCAAAGACACTATTTTCAGGGGTTGAAGTTGTGGAAAAAGGATATTAAAGTGAAATAACCAAGAGCTTTTAGATTAGCGTTAGCAATGCTCGACTTGTGTGTGTGTGTGTGTGTGTGTGTGTGTGTGTGTGTGTGTGTGTGTGTGTGTGTGTGTGTGTGTGTGTGTGTGTGTGTGTGTGTGTGTGTGTGTGTGTGTGTGTGTGTGTGTGTGTGTGTGTGTGTGTGTGTGTGTGTGTGTGTGTGTGTGTGTGTGTGTGTGTGTGTGTGTGTGTGTGTGTGTGTGTGTGTGTGTGTGTGTGTGTGTGTGTGTGTGTGTATATTCAATGCCAATGATATAAATAGTTAAGTGATTATTAAATCATGGTCGCGTACTCCGAACATCAATATTTAACACTTTGGTTAGGTTGTGAGGAATCTTAATCAAGCGATATGACATCCACTTCTGCTTGTTGTTAACAAATGAATAATTGCGAAGGAATGCTTGGACTGCTTCGAGCATCGGCAACACGTGCTATGCTGTGTGTGAGCCTAGCTTGAATATCCAAACAGTATCATATCAACAATTAACACTGCGATTGCCGTAGTACTTCAGCTTCGTAGATTTCTTTCGTATCGCATCTAGCTTAATTTCGTTCACCTCTAATTAACTAACAAACTCCTGTGTCCAGTGCAGAACAAGTTCTACTAGCCATTACACGAGTAAGCTGACGTTACATGAAAGAAACCATCGTTAGATTTTCATTCATATACTCGTATATACCTTTTCAGACACTACTATATTCGAATCTTTTTTAAATTAAAATTTGTCAGCATTTTTATCAAAACAAATTAAAAATCACAAAATTTTGCATTTTACAAAACCGGCTGTAAAGGTTTGACAAAATGTCAATGGAATACAGTCCCACGTACCAAAACAACACAATCCGTATGGATCGATATTTTCTCTAAAACCGGACATTCAGTAGCTAACGCCAAAAAACCGGAAAAGTGGTATAATTTTTCAAATTTGGTTCATCATGTAATGGCCAACAAAATTCATATTTTAATTTTAGGGAAAATAGAAAATATCGAAAAGAAATCCTAACCTCATTTTTTAAATTTAATTCTAATTTACCGGTTAATATATTCGGACATTATCATGAGAAAACACACGCGCACACAAATAATTCGGTAGAGTTAAAAACAAACCCTCGATCAGCTCGTCCACTTAAAATAACAACGTTAAAACATATATATATATATATATATATATATATATATATATATATATATATATATATATATATATATATATATATATATATATATATAGATAGATATATATATATATATATTAAGTAAACTAAACATTCACCGGTAGGCAAACATAAGTTTGCTTTACCGTAACCCGATCGTTCAAAGAGCTATGAGACCTCGAAATTACTTACGTATTTACTTTGTCACTATCCAAAGTACAAAAAAGTATGACGATTGTGCAAAAAAATGTATATATCCTTATCCATTACAAGTCTTAAAAAAGTTGTTTTGCCTACATTGTTTGTCCTGATGTTTGTGCACGCCAGCAGTTCCATGAAACTTGACATGTATGTTTGGTTTAGGCTTACCTACAACCACCCTCCTAGCTCCAAACATCACGACCTCAGAAGCTGAATTTTCTCAAAACCATATCTGACGATTTTAATACAATTTGCTGGAATGTAGTTGTAAAGTATCCAAACCAAACGTTTTCGAGCTATTAACTTTAAACACTGCTCCCATTTTGTTACACTTCTGGTCGCTGTATTTTCTCAGTAGTTGTATTAACTCAAACAATTTTTGTAATTTCCTTCCCACACAGGTATTAGCCTATAGTATGTTTATGACAGCTTCAGTATTGAGGAGCGCCCCAATACCCTAAGGCCCGCTCTCCTTTAATACTAAAGCAGTTAAAAAACAGATTATAGTTCTAGTACGTTTATAAACAACGTAATTTTAAAACACAACACAACCTGATTTTTGAACAAAAATGAACATGTTCATATTCAAATTAATTACGATAAACACAAAAAGAAATTACAGAGGAATTTAATACGTTTAACGTGTCCACACGCCCCTGTTACACTTCAACACATGTGTAAGGCAAGTTACACAACATTCTAATCAGCGACGAGTGCGTTTATCACGCGAGCTAATCACTTATAAATTTAAATCAGCAAACACGTCACACGTCACTAGTAAAAACTAGTTTGTAAACCGGAAGCCCAAATATGGACCGGATTCCTGGATGATTGATCCGGGCACTTGCCTGTTTAAAGAACCGCGCTGGTTTAGGCGGTGCCCAATCCGAGTCTGGAAACCCGTTCCGTCGCGGACCGGTTCAAAATGTCTAAATTGATTTCAAAATTTATAACTTAATAAGATTTTTTTACATATTTGAATTGTTTGTTGATGTGTATGATTTAAAGGCAGCGTGGGCAGTTGTAAATAGAAAAGTGATCTTAGCCCCCGGTGGTGTCAACGCATTGGTGTAACTAAATGAATGAATGAATAAAGTTCTAGGGTTACTACTGGCACCGCAGCCTTTGTGTCTCCTCTCTATATTCCTGATATACTGAGATTTGGAGGGAATTGAAACTATACCCTATTTCTTTTGGTGGTAATTTCCCAATTCTTATTGATCGCGTCCTTCCAGATGCTAATTTCCTCTCAACTTTTCTCTCTCGAACGTTATCACGAAGGTTGTCCTACGTTTAGTCAGCGCTTCATTGTGCAGTGAAATCCGGTATTTTTGGATCATTAACAAACTTTAAAATGTTATTCTGAATCCAATTATGTTAATCATATTTAATATAATTAACTATCTATAACATGTTAAGCTGGGACAAATTTAAATAAAAGATACATCGTATTGAATAATTTTGATCATACATTTCAATTACGTTGCAGGCTCTGAAACCTTACCCCGGAGTAAGTGTCTGATTTAATTTAGACACAGCTATGTGATTGAGCTTAGCGCCTGTCTAACGGCGAGCACATAGCTATGTGACTGAATCTTTAAGGCCCAGACATAAAGTTCCAGTCAAATAGACATTCCAGAGTCCTCAGGTGATACTTAGCGCCTGTCTAACGGGCGGGCACATAGCTATGTGACTGAATCTTTAAGGCCCAGACATAAAGTTCCAGTCAAACAGACATTTGAGAGTCCTCAGGCGATATTTAGCACGTGTCTAACAATGGGCACATAGCTATGTGACTGGCTCAGGAACTACGATATATACGTTTCAACCTTTGCTCCCCCTCCTCAGCCAAAAGCTATTAGTGGTTTTAACTGAATATTCGTATGCTATTTTGTACAGAGCTGAACAAAATGTTTACAATTTGTTTATTTAAAAATAATTTTTTATAATAAAAATTACAGTATTTTATAATGGGATTTGAATTAGGTTTTTTAAAGTGATAATTGCTTGTAAAGGTTAAATTTTTCAAATCATATCTCTATTGCTAAACGTTTCTGAAAGAAAATTGCTTAAAAATCAAATCTTTTCATACGATTTTGATAACTATCTCAAAATAAATAAGCTACACCACAACAAAGCATAATGGTTAAAATATCTAAAACCGGTTCTGGATCTATCGAAAATACCAAGTAATAGCAAAAAAATTTTTTCATCTATTCACAAACAGCAATGTCTTTTTTTCAAAGTTGGTATGTAAACTTTACGAGAAAGTTTGTTCATTTTTGCCGCACTATTTATTTAAAAAGTGCCTTTGCAATTACATACTTTGTATTATGCAAGATGTTATTGCCAGACACGTAGGCTTACATGTGTGTAGTTCATGCCTACACACAAATAGATCTGCGCGGATTAATCTAAATTCTTTTTTAAAATCTGTTTCAGGTGGTGGCAAAATACGTTAGATAAAGTTTGTTCGTTCAACAGTTGAATAAGCGTAGGTCAGAACATGTGTTTATTCGATTTGTTGACCTACTTTGTATTTAACTAGTAATCTCACGTGGTACAGTCATGTTGAAAGTTTTGGTACGGAATCGACAAAAGGTTTCTAGTGAAGGTTATCCGGAAAGTGGACAGGCCAAAGAAAATTTGTGTGCGAACAATGAAGGAAGAGAAAGAGTAATAGATAACTGTCAAAATGGAAAGATTGGCAAGAATAAAAGGGAGTTTAACATCTTAAGACATGTTAGTAAATCCTATAAATAAATATAGCAGTGACATCAGCTGTTTTATTGACAAAAAGTCACAACAAGCGTTAACAAAACGTTGAAATATTTGGTCGGTTAATATGTAAAGAAAATCAAGAAGAAAGTTTAGTAACAATTTATTCGATTAAACAACGATTTTTTTAATATTTATAATTAAAAATAATCGCTTCACGCACCTGTCTCGCTGACGGAAGCGAATTTCCAAAGTGCACTGGGTTTTTAATGTATTTATTTTATGTAAAACATTACAATCCTATACTTTCTTACTCCCTATTGGCAGTCATATTGAATTTTTAAAAATGTTTTTCGTCAGGTCCGTTCTACAACAGCTGTTTTACAAAATGTCTGCAAAGTCAGGAGTGTAGCACATCCCCTGTGGATAAGCACTACATTATTCTGTTTACCATGAATCCTATAACCGTATAATTGAGCGTACAGTTAGATCAACGTGTACACAAAATTACTTCCAACTCGCTGTTTTGTTTACTTCTACTTTACCTTGTTTACATTGTTACAACGAGGCCTTTGTCAGCTTCCAGTTGTTTACGTTTTAATTATCTGCTGATCGAGACGACCTCCATCGAGGTAAGCTCTGATTTATTTTTAAATATCGACTATTGTCACCACCGAGAGCTCGATTCGATATAGCCCAGTTAAAACGAGGCCTGCTATTTGCTAGACAGTGCGGCGTTAATTGAGTTTCCCGGACAGGTCAGCGTCTTTTGTTACCGACTTAAACGCTTTCACATTTTTATTACAGGTTTAGTTTACATTTCAGTAGTGAATGGATAAACACCAGCCTCGGTTTGTTTCTTCTGAACGCATTCCAGAAACTCCGTTACGCATTTGTCTTCTTCAAGGAAGACTTGAAAAAATAAAGTGTTGATAAGAGTAAGACTTACCTATGCATGAGGGGCTCTGTAGGGCGGACCTCACTCTCCCACCTACTTGGGAGGGAACATCATCAGTAAGAATGTAAAACAGAATGGGCAGAATCCTACCACACAGCAAGAAACTGGCCAAACGGAGTACAATATCCGTAACAAGGGTCAAAAGTAAGAAAAACTGAAAAGGAATTAGCAGAGCAAGCCTTCAATAACGAACTGGGAAGTCAGAAATTAGAAGAGGAGAGTTACTTACTTTGAATACCCTCCAAATCCTAGACTTTATGAAGAGACCAGGGCTGGGCAACTCGGGAATGTACAAAGGAAGCAGTGTAATAGTAACCTAGAATTTCATTTATTCAATCGTTTTATATACTCGTATATGTGACTTGTAACGAGCTCTGGGTCATTTTAAAGTTAGTTGTACAGGAATTACAGAACCATTCTATATACTGCACACCTCTATTCACATTAAGCTAAGTGGATATATGGTAAACGGCAAAATTCTCTCCATAATTAATTACGTTAACCCCCTTCCAGCAAGCTGCACTCTACATCAACACAGCGCTAAAATGTTGAATTGCTGCGCAAATTTATGGTTTTCGTACATTATAATAACCAGAGTGTGTTATTAATTTGTACTGTTCCAACACCCATTCATTGAACCAAGTGGCTTGTACAATAAGCTGGCACTCGATTGGTTTATGTTGTGTTAAAACTTGTTCGTAATTAAATTTATTGTGTTAGAAATAGTCTTCTGGTTCTATTATCTAGAGAGTTAGTGTAAACGCAAAGAATTGAATTTGATATTTTAATATAATAATCAGATTGGCAGTGTTGAAGTGTGTGTGTGTGTGTGTGTGTGTGTGTGTGTGTGTGTGTGTGTGTGTGTGTGTGTGTGTGTGTGTGTGTGTGTGTGTGTGTGTGTGTGTGTGAGAGAGAGAGAGAGAGAGAGAGAGAGCAGTATGAGCTAGATGTACGGTGGGATTGCTAAGCCCCTCAGCTGCCTCCGCCGTTGTTTGCACAATGGGTCCTTTGATCACGGTATCAAGACCACCAAAGACCATACAACAAAAAGCTAATCTAACCTTAAACATTTTTTAATACAGGAGTTGAAAACATCTATAAAAATCTCAGAATACTTTTTATATAGGCTAGTATGAAGAAAATTCTTCCTTTTGTAGGAAGTTACTACAAGAAGAAATAGGTAAGTCCTTATAAAGAAAGTGAAGCCAGGTTGTTTCCCTTGAACACTGCGATATTATGTTTCCTTCCTAGATGACCACTCTAGCATGACCTGTGCACTGCAGGACTATAGGTGCTGTGGTTTGGCCCGTTATGCTTCGATATTTTTATTTCGAATTTATCTGACATAACGTTCTGATTATCAAACGCATTGCACAACCTGACCAAAGCAGCACGGCGCGTTCAGTTCTGTTTTTGTACAGTTTAACGCAAATTGTAGTTACGTTTGAAAATTATTAGTAAAATAGCGTTACTATTATATAAAAAATAACTAAATAATAACGAGTGTTTAGGTTGAGTAGATGTAATTCGGTTATGAAGTGTTTACGTAAATTGATTTTATATTAAATTAGCCTATTGAATTCCCTTCCATAATAATTTATTGGGAATAATAGCATTTACAGATCTTCTAAATTGTTCGAAAATAAATCTTCTAACTAATGCATACAATGTTCGAAAATTCATTAATCCAATAACACATAGTTTATAAAAGTACTTGTTCTTAGATTTGTATAATTTATGGATCAGAACTTTATAATTCAGTTAAATGAAAGGGCCTGGAGTGGGTATCGCCACAGCGCTCGCTCTACATAGGAAAACATTTGCTTATAAAAGTGAAAGATAGAGAACATCGTCGGGGATGTTGAGACGACTGCACTACGCATAGCGGTGTTATGGGATATGGTAATCAAGTATTTACAGTATTCAAAGTAGTAGACTTAAGTAACTAACCGTTGTGACGTCATGACTTCGAGTCAGGAGACTTGTAACTTGATACATGGACTACGGGCTAGGATATCCTATACGTAGTGGCTCTAATGTAAAATATACAACGATAACTTTATTAGAATAAACGAGTTTCTTTGTTTAATTCAAAATACGAGAAGTGATAAATTTTAAAATGTTTTCGTATGGTTTTGAATGCTACTGCAAACCACATTAACGAAACCACATCGAACATTCCAAACCGTATGTTAATATTAAAATATCCCGATACGGAAGCTGTCAGTGAAAAATTAAGAGATCGAATTTCTCAAGATCTGTTTGAATGATTTTGTTCAAACTTGATACGTATGAAGATTCATGATCCAAGCCAATGTAACAATTTGAACTGAAAGTAAGTTAAAGGTTTGAAAAACCGAAAGAGTGAATCTATTTTGTCTGCATTTATGAACTTATTGAGCAAAATATCATTACAACTGTTGAACGCAATTTGGAGATTGTACGATTTTCATAAAAGTTTTTTTTTACGATAGAAGTGCTTCAAAAATCTTTTTATTTTTAAAATTAATAAATGCTTTCTAGATTCCCTATATATGGGTAAGCTATACCTATATACCTAATTTCACTTACTGAAGTGAAGCTTTTAATTTTAGCTTTGTCAATACGAGTGAATAGAAAAAAAACTCTGCCGAACGGAAGAATGTAACGGAAATATGGAACGAAAGAGCAAACGAGTTTCGTCACTCTAGGTCTGCCTCATTCTTTTTCTTCCTCCATTTCGATAACAGTACACGCGTATTATATGAAAAACTTGTGTTGCTATTGTTTCGGTATTTTTCCTTAGTTGAAGAACACGTACACGATGTAACCGTTTAAAATACATTCGAAATTAATATAAACGTTTATAATAATAGTTAATATTGCTAGTTTTTAACAACATAACCTAAAACTTATTATAGCCTATCAGCTGTTCAATGAAATCAGCTGATCGTTACGAATTAATATAAAACAACTCATCCAACCGAGTACCACACGTGTGCATTCTTCAATTTTTTTATTGAACTACAGTGATTACTTAAAATCTAATATATATATATTGGAAGACTAGAGATAAAAATCTTTATTTAAGACTGAAATTTCATTAACCTATTCTGATAATAAATTAAGTAATTTTTCTTTTACTATAGATTACCGATTTTTTAAAAAATGCTTCTAAAATTGTCATCATTACGTTATGTGTCAACGCTTGTGTTTCATTTGAATACCTTTTAAATAATTTATTTGATTTTTTTTCCCGGCGAAAAACCGATGTGGTTATCATCGCCGATACTCAAAATAAAAATTATAATAACAAAACCAAATAAATAAAACAAAACAAAATAACAATTATAGATATATGACTAGCTAACAATAACATATCTAAAAACAACAACATACACACAAATTATTGTAGGACTGTAAATTGGCCCTGCAACAATAACAAGAAAAATGAAATAAATATAAACGTACCAAAAACTAAATAACAAAATAAAACAAATAACAAAACAAAACAGTAAATATAAACAATCTTTTCAGGGCTGTAAAGGGGCCCTACCACAAACAATAACAAAGAAAAGTAAATTAAATTTTATTTAAAAAATTCAAACGATGAAGGAAGTCTAGGACCCGCCGGCCGAGGCACTATTTTCCAACATCGTCTGCAAACAATTGTTCAGTCAACATATAACACGCAAATTTCGGATATCATCACAATCGAGCAATATATGTTTTGTGATGGTTTCCCTACAGAACTCGCATTCAGGTGGTTCTCCGCCTCTCATCAGAAATCCATGCGTTAGCAATGAATGACCAATACGGAGACGAGTGATCACCACCTCTTCCCTACTACTTGCACGTACTGACGACCTCCAAGGACGAACAGTATTTTTAAATACCCTCAGTTTGTTGTTATCCGTAAGTGTCCACTTATTCTCCCAATCCACGAGAAGTAAATGTTTTGACAGACTTTGAAAATCCGATAGAATAACACGTTGAGTGGCTGGCGGCAGAAGAGTTGC
Organism: Callitettix versicolor; assembly: GCA_022606455.1. Taxonomy (NCBI): domain Eukaryota; kingdom Metazoa; phylum Arthropoda; class Insecta; order Hemiptera; family Cercopidae; genus Callitettix; species Callitettix versicolor. The sequence continues at coordinate 8,660,104 of CM040191.1, read as the reverse complement.
TTCCTTTGCCGCAATATCGGCTCTAGTGTTCCCAACTATACCACAATGACCAGGTAACCAGGAAAATGATACACCAAAACCTCGTAGTTCAAGTCTATGGATAGAACATAGAATATCCTGAACTAGAGGGTTTATCGAATACATATCCTGGACAGCCTGAAGTGCACTTTTCGAATCGGAACACACCAGATAATGCACACAATCGGATACAACGGAGTTCAGAGCCTTAAATATAGCAAATAGTTCAGCAGTAAAGACACTACAAACTGAGGGTAATCCATATTTATATGTATGACCCCTTGAGTAATATGCACAACCAACATGGTTATCTATTTTAGAACCATCTGTGAAGATAATCTCAGCACATGGAAAACAGTTAATTAGACGGTAAAACTCACGTTGATACACAACTTCCGGGGTGTTGTGTTTCAAGTACATACATAGTGAGAAATCGAAGGTTGGCAAATTTATGATCCATGGAGGTACGTAACAAAACGACCTCTCCAACATTGGAGGAAGTACAATATGCAAGTCGTCAAACATTCGGAGCGTTCTAATGCTTAGAGGAGCAGTGACACGCGGACGTGCTTCATATTGTAGGAGAAAATTATTATTAAAAATAGTATTATAAGCAGGGTATTATACCATGGCTTACATAATATAATGCTTAAGTAATTTATTTGCAGATGATGTCTCCGTCGAGTGACAGATGGTTCACCAGCCTCAGCGAGAATGCTAACGACGGGACTAGAACGAAATGCACCAGATATAAGGCGGATTGCAGTATGATGGACGGGGTCTAGCTTATTTAAAATGTGTGGTCGTGCAGATGAATACACAATGCTGCCATAATCAATTCGTGAGCGAATTACAGCGCGATAAAACTTCAGCATACAGGTTCTATCAGCGCCCCATCGAGAGCCACTAAGAACCCTCAACATATCAAGAATTTTGTTACATCGTAACTTCAAATCACACACGTGAGAGTTCCACGATAGCTTTTCGTCAAATATTAGACCCATATATCGAACTGATGGAGTGGTCCGAAGCTGTATACCATCAAGATATAATAAAAGAGCTTGGATCTGTCGACGGCGACTGAACGCAATATATTGAGTTTTAGTAGGAGAAAATTTAAAGCCAGTAGATCTGGTCCACGACTGCAATCTATTTATTACCAGCTGAAGAGTTATTTTAGCTGTTGCCATATATCTGGTGCTTACACAGATAGCGAAATCATCCAAAAATAGCGAACATCGGACAGGGCACTGGACATTAAAAGTTATGCTATTGATTGCAACGGCAAACAGAGTTACACTAAGTACACTACGCTGTGGAACACCATTCTCTAAGTGGAAGCGATCTGATAGTGTACTTCAATACGCACCCTGAAATACCTATCAGTAAGGAAATTTTTTTATGAAAGCTATGGGGTTCCTATGGGGTTTTATGGGGTTCCTTTGTATACCCCATGATTTTAATGTGTTTAGTATTTCTCGTCTCCAAGCCATGTCGTATGCCTTCTCTAGGTCGAAAAAAACAGCAACTAGCGTCTGACGCAAGAGGAAGGCATTTTGTATTGCAGACTCTAACATTACCAACTGATTCATAGAAGATCGTCCTTACCTGAAGCCACACTGTTATTTGGAAACCAAGTTGTTTGTTTCTATGTACCAGACCAGGCTACGATTTACCATTTTCTCCACAAGCTTGCAAAGGACGCTGGTAAGAGAAATCGGACGATAACTGCGTGGATTAGTTTTATCTATACCTGGCTTAAGGATAGGAATTACTACTGCTTCCAACCAAGCATCAGGAAACGTATGCTCCTCGAATATACGGTTGTATATCTCGAGGAGAGAAAGCCTACCCGGCGTTGGAAGATTTTTAATCATGGAGTAAATAAGGTTGTCAGGACCGGGAGCTGAATCTGTGGTAGACGATAATGCAGATTCTAGCTCATGCAAAGTAAACAAACTATTCAAAGGAGATTCTCCAGATAGACCGACGGTGAACATATGTACCGACGGTACCATAATGCTTCGATTCTATTTTTGTACCGACAAAAGGTGCTGCTATAGGCGGTAGAAGAAGAAAAGCTTGCAAGAGATGACCCTAAAAGATTTACAATATCAGAACAATCAGATAATATTACTCCGTTTGTCTGTTTAAGTCCTAACAATAAATTACATGGGCTAGGCCCAGAAACAGAACGAAGTTTTTTCCAAACAATAGATGGAAATGTTGTCCTAGATATTGTTGAGATATATTGGGTCCAAGAATCTTTCCTACTCTGCCTGAAAATTTTACGTGCTTTGGCTCGTAGAATTTCATACCGTTCAAGATTTTCACTCTTCCGACTTTAGTTAAATCTACTAAGAGCTCTTCTACGTTGGCGTATGGCCTCCCTACATTCATCGTTCCACCAAGGGAATGGTGGACGAGGTGGATGTGGGGAGATTTTGGAGATAGTTTCCTCTGCTACACATAAAATTTGTTTTGTAAAATTTTCTACTATGGCATTGATACACGTGCGATATCCAATATCTGGTGATACGAATCTTTTTGAAAATTCCTTCCAGTTCGATTTTTTAATAATCCAACGTGGCAAACGTTGATTCATAACAGGGAGGTTACGAAAGGTAATATTAATAGGAGTATGATCGCTGCCATATAGATCAGGTAATAACGACCATAATTTATTTGAAATAAGGAAATTTGTATAACGTATTTGCACCAGTCTTCTACAACCTATCGGTTGCATATACATATAAACTTACTGTTTTATATCAGCATGAAGTCTTAACACAATACTAATTATTTTCAACACAATGAACTGCTATCTATGCCAGAAATATTGTAATTATTATTTTTTTTTTACCCATGGCTAAATTTTAAGAACAACTTTCATGATTACTAAAGAAAACTCTCTTTAATGCAAATCGCAAAAAAATATAAGTTTCTGAGAAAAGCGAATGAAGAGAAACCACTTATCCAACAACCAGATGTAAACAAGACTGGATCCAAACACCTGAAGTATGGATTAATTCCGAAACTAATTTCCCAGACGTCCAATCCCACACCAAGAACACAAGCTGTGTTGCCTGTTATACTAGAATTAGCACAGATGTTAATGGTAATGCATATTATCTTTACACAGATAATACATTAACCAGTTCCCAAAACTTGTTTACACCTAGATCTGCTGGTTTTCGTATTTCACAATGTAATTTATAGTTTGTTTATAGTTATAAGTGCATTTGCAAAATGTAAATTAGCTGCAAACAAGAATTCTTCGCCTAACGAAACCATAAATATTTATATTTTGAAATCGATACTTTGATTGGAAGTTTCTAGTAAAACATATCTTTCCGAAATATTGCCAAACTTAAAATTCAGCGGAATCCAGTAAAATGTTTACAACAAAAATTACGTTGGAAAATTGATTTACTCACTACGTTGGTGGACTGCATGTTGTGTTACTCGTTATTATTTTGTCTCGTGAAAACTGACTAGATAAACCGGAAAAATTAATCGTGGTTTACCAAAGTATGCAATGTTTTTAATTTCGACAAGATGTAATGTCAAAGATAAACGTCTAAATTAAAACTGTTGAACAAATTTTCTAATTAACGAACTTGTCCAAGCTATTTATCATAATTGATTTTTGTGCCAAGTTTGAAACAAATCTGACAAAAACTGCAAACGTAAGCGTGCTAACATGTATGTATATAGCTTATATATACACAAACAAAATGGCGGCCAATATAAAGTTTAAATGAAGTATAAAAATGATTTAGTTATTTTTTTTGGAACAAAATTTTATTTTGTAATTATTAATTTGTTTGATATAAACTGATTAAAAGAAAACTAAATAGCAATGAACATTTCATAAATCAGACCTATTCAAACTGGAAATCATCCACAGCTACACACTGATAACAACACCGAACAAATGAATCGAACGCTAGAGGGATAGAATTTATTTATTTTTGGCCGCCATTTTGTTTCAACAAACATTAGCCAGATTCTCTCACACTATTTCTGGTACTTTCTTTAAAAATTATCAACATTCAAAATGAATTTGACAATCAAAAAATTCAAAATGATCAATGAAGGAATGAGAAAATAAGGGAGGATCAAATGCGTAAACTTCTTTGTGAAACACACTGTACACAAATATTACCGACCCTTAAAAAAGTGATCTACAAGTCAGACCGGATCGGGTCCTGGATCTTACCACGATGGCACCTCAATGAAAACTAGCCAAAAAAAGGTCTTGCTATTATTTAACTTGACTGAAATATTTTGACGCATCGGATCCAGTTTGCTACCAGCCGCCCGAGATTTAATTAAACACATGATTCTCTTTGTATATCTTCTCAGATTGCCAATGTCACTGACCTCTTTGCTTGGTTCTCAGCTGACTGACAGTTCTGCCCTGTCATCGAATCAACATTCATTGTTTAGACTGCGCACTTTGGATCAAGCTTCAGACTGCTAAATGATTCTTGATTCTATTTCTAATGCACGCTCGGCCAGACTTCTATTAACAGTTCAACGTTATTATTAGCAACAATCTGTTTCTCGTAGGCGCGAGATTTACGGCGAAATATTGTTTCTTCTGCCGCCGCCAGTGGATCTTGATTTAGCGACTTGAAATTATTATTAAGTTTCTCAAATGTAGCGAATGACAGCTGCCAAGCATGCTACTCTGTATTTCTAATTACCAGATGCTAGGGACAAGCTAGGGCAGAAGCGATGAGATTTCGGATGCCGTGGATTTAACTAAACTTACTGGGAGAAGTTACCCAGTAGTTGTGCGCAGTAGGCCTAGATTTGGCCGTGAAATGTAGGACTTATTAACAAGCTATAAATGCACAATATTATTAAAAACGATTTCTGTGATTTCTGTTATTGAAATGTTTTCTTTTTCTTTTTCTTTTAATTGCAATAATTTGTTCGAAAACAATATAAATCAACATATTTAGATTTTAACAACATAACCTGAAACTTATAGCCTATCATCTGTTCAGTGAAATTAGCTGATCGTTACGAATTAATATAAAACAGCTGATCTTTTACTACTGCATATTTATCAAAATTAAATTAACGATTCATTTCATATATTTATTTCGGTCAAACTTCTTCGTAGTTTCCGTAGTGTAGTGGTTATTACGTACTCCTTACACGCGTATGGTTCCCGGGCGGAAACACAAACAATTTTAATTATAATTAATTTAATATAAAACTTTCGATGTGCAAAATAAAAAATAAAATTTTTTTTTTTAAATAAATAAAAGCTATCAATATAAATGTGTGCGCTCATATCATGCAAAATCCAACATCACATTTTATCTGTTCATCACGTTCACGTGTTCAGCCCTAAAACACGGTACTTATAAAAGAGCGTTTTAAAAATGTTTATTTTTGCTACACAAGTTGCCTACCAGCAACAAACAGTTCTGTTACAAGGTATTCTAGTTGCATTTCCTTCCGAGTTCACTATTAGCATTATGACAGACAGAATACCGTACGTTAACACATGCAAGTCGCTTGTTCACTGCGTGCTCGGAGCCTGCTTAATGAGGGAGCGTTTTGTTTGTGGAAAGCAGGTGTAATTGTGTTGTAAGTACGTAATTATGAATACGGATTGAACGCGTGCGCGAGACCACGTGACTAGAATCCGTGAAACTTTTACCAAATTGACCATGAAGTTTTACAATACACTTGATGAATACTTAAGTGTACGTGCTGCTCTCTGCATGCCTGAGTGGTAAACTTTGTCTAGTCAGAGAAATAACAACTACAACGCTACAATGTAAATACAACTTTTCTTAGAATGTTTTCTATTTGTTACGGTAAAACATCTGAACGTATTTTAATGACATTTAGCACGAATTCTAGCTGACACGATGGTTCCGATTAGGCCTACACTGCAAATTATATCGAAATAAACCAATAAATCGTTGAGTGGTTCATGGCCAACCCCATCATTGCTATGTGCTCGAGACCTTTATCGTTTTTGCAAGTTAAACTTTTATCATTTAAATCTCTTACCAAAGCAACCATTATTAAAAATTAAGGTTATCTCAATAATTTTAAGCTTTTAAAAACTTTACTGACTTTTATCATTGTTAAAATTATGCTGCCAGTCATGACAATTACTCTTTACAGTAACCGTATTTGTAAAAACACCAGTTAGGCCTATCATACACTGAATTCGTCTTTTATTTTTAATTAACGCAGCCTTCTTACTTTTTATTGCTCTTACATATCATTAGGTTAATATACTGAATTATAAACAAAATTGTTTGACATTTGAATTTATTTACTTCCAAAACTTCTCTGAAAAATACCTTACTCACAAATTAGCTAAAGGTGTTTATAATGTAAACCTAATGATTTCTGCATTATGTGTGGTTTAGTGATATATTATTGTCTCAGTGAATGTTTTAGTAAAACAAGAAAATATGTTAGGCCTATTATTTTTAAACGTTGTACAGTTTAATCTTAATTCGTGTCTGTCTTTATTTTCAGACAAAGGCAGTGTAGGTGTGGGCTGTTACCCGCCAGAGATACAAAATGGAGTTGCTTCAATGCAAAGGTAATTCGTTTGTAATATGTAATCGTATTGTGTATTTAAATATTACAATCACCAATTTTCTGTTAGACATCCGGCAAACTGATGAGCACAGATAAACCACGGCGGAAAGAGCAAAATGATCGTTGTATATTAAACCTGTGATATAGCGCATTACTCTTTGTGGCATTGTTAAATAAGGAAGAGTTGCAAATGGCGCCCGCCACGGTACCATATCGGGCGAACTGTTAATCAAAAGCCAGGCTACGACGTTAAATGGACGCGGATTGACAAGTTGATTTAAGGAAATGCATACAACCTTGAGCATGCGCTGTAAACAGCCATTGTCGTTTATTGCGCCTGTTATTTCGGTTTTGTTGTTTACAATTTTTTTGTTTTTTATACTTGGCAATTTCCGGATAATGGAACCTTTGAGCGATTGCTACAATGTTGTTGCTTGGCGGTTGAAACTGCTTTTTCCGATTTATTCAGGCACTTTCCTCAAAGGTAACTTCACACGTAACCGATAATAATAAATAACAACTGTAAATCACACGTAACTGATAGTAATAACAACTGTAAATAAATTAACCGGCTTATATTCCCTTTCCCACATCGATGAGTTGACAGTTTTTTGTACGTAACCTTCCAGATATCCTAATACGTTTTACGACATTGTGATAAGAGCATAACAAATTTAATAATTTTTGTTCATAATATTCACATTCGTATTTGAATAAATAGGTTAAATTTATCATAGCCTATCCGATATGGCGACCGAAAATATTAAATTTGTCAAATTACTTTCTAGGAAGACATTCAGGGATGGCGATTTGGAAGCGATATCCGAGGAAATGTAAGAAAAAGTAAAAAAGAAATATTAGAAGATCAAAATCAACTCAACATGCAGTCTGAACAGTTCTAAAAACCAACAGTATTTTGAGATAGGATGAAGGACTTCTAAGTAGTGGGGGTTATATGATATGGTAAACCTCCACACCCCATCCACTAATATTTCGGTTTGGAACTGCAAGGGTTGAATGTCAAAAGAAAGTCTATTGCATCGATGGACATCTTACGAAAAGTCGGTGAAGCAGCTGGGAATCGTGGGGAATCGTGTTTCGTGTTGAAGAATTCTGTAGAATGTTCCAGAATGTTATAGACCTCAAGAAGTGCCTAGAATGCTCGGGAATGTTCTTAAATTTTTTTGAATGTTCGACAATGTTCGAGAATGTTTCAGGATGTTTTATAACGCTCTTGAATGTCCCAGAAGGTTTTAGACATTCGAAGGGACTTCTTGTTCCGGAAATTTCCAGAATGTTCTATAAACGGAAAACGGAAGTCCAGAATTTTCATGAACATTTTCGAATGCTCTATTATCCTGTTGTGATGGGGAAAAGTTCCAGCTTAGAAGGATATATATATATATATATTCGATGGTGGGACTCATGCGCGAGTATACTTTTGGAAATCGATTAGGAAAGTTCTATAGTTTTCCAGAATGTTTGACAATGTTCTAGGATGTTAAATCTGTGAAACAGCTGGGAGTGTTTCGACTTTCCTAAGAATGCCCAAGAAGCCTAAGAGGCTGAGACTGGAAAAATGATCATGAATATTCTAGAATATTCCAGAATGTTATAAAATGTTTCAGAATGTTTTAGAATGTTATATCTTCAAGAAGGTTTGAGTACGCTCTAGATTGTTCCATAATATGCTATAATTTTCTAGAATGTTCGATTTTGTTCTAGAATATTCCAGAATGTTAGAAATCAAACATATTTAGAACATTTTCAACTTAACTCAAGCAAAGCCGAGTTATACATTTAGTACTCAGACAAATTAGGGCAATTCCGTGATCGCAGATCTACGAAAATATCATTCTTTGTTAAATACATTCTTTGTTATTTGTCAAAGTATTGACTGCTTAACAAGGAACCCATGGTGGTAAGGATCGATTTCTGAAGTAATGTAGGAAAACAAGGCTGGGCTGACAGGTAGGTAGGTATTGTCAATATATGTCAACACAATAGTTTCAGCACATTTTTATGGATTTATATACAATTAATTAAATAAACAGTTAAACTTATAAAATATTGGCTACTGTGAACAGCGAAGTGTGCTTCTAAGATAAGTCTCTGGTCTGTGCAGCGATCAGGTTGGCATACATTACGGTCGTTCCTTAAAGTAGTTTTGTAATACAAAAATGTTTTATTCTGATTAAAAATACTTTTCAAGAAAAAATATTTTATCGTCCTTTTTTACGACCCGTATCGAGCCGGGAAATAAAACGGATCGATAGAAACCTTAGTACGGACTTCGTACTTTGATACGGCCTATAAAATGTAACGCCTTACATAATGCAGCCAACTTACTGTACTTTCACGTTATTATAGAATCTGCTACTTAGCCTAATAATAAGTACTCGCAGAACTAATACCCTATAATGTTTGGTATTGTTTAATATTAGATAACAATATTGTTTAATTTATTGTAATTATTAACTAGGCTGCCTTATCCCTTGGCCGCTATGCGATCCTACACCCGTTCTTGCCTTCATATTTCAAGATATATTTTATGAAGTAATGATGTATTAATAAATTACATAAATATTGCAAACTAAATTATTTACAGGAGTAACATAATCGAATCCGCACACTACAGTCATCCCCTTCACGAAAAATGTATTCGCAAAACTAACAAAAAAACTCCCTGATGCTCCAGTCAGGTTGGAGTATGTGTCATGTCAGGAGCGGGTGTCCTGAAACTGTAGAGTCCAAGTGGACGAAGAACTCCTTCGAAATACAAGGATCTCAAGAACCTTGTATACCAGATAGTTATTGGTATCTGCAAACCCTTTCAATTTTTGGTATTGCAAACCCTTTCAGAAGGCACACCGACATGCAAGTCTCCTATCTCACTTCTACCACTGAATCTGCAAACCCTTTCAGAAGGCACACCGACATGCAAGTCTCCTATCTCACTTCTACCACTGAATCTGCAAACCCTTTCAGAAGGCACACCGACATGCAAGTCTCCTATCTCACTTCTACCGCTGAATCTGCAAACCCTTTCAGAAGGCACACCGACATGCAAGTCTCCTATCTCACTTCTACCGCTGAATCTGCAAACCCTTTCAGAAGGCACACCGACATGCAAGTCTCCTATCTCACTTCTACCGCTGAATCTGCAAACCCTTTCAGAAGGCACACCGACATGCAAGTCTCCTATCTCACTTCTACCGCTGAATCTGCAAACCCTTTCAGAAGGCACACCGACATGCAAGTCTCCTATCTCACTTCTACCGCTGAATCTGCAAACCCTTTCAGAAGGCACACCGACATGCAAGTCTCCTATCTCACTTCTACCACTGAATCTGCAAACCCTTTCAGAAGGCACACCGACATGCAAGTCTCCTATCTCACTTCTACCGCTGAATCTGCAAACCCTTTCAGAAGGCACACCGACATGCAAGTCTCCTATCTCACTTCTACCGCTGAATCTGCAAACCCTTTCAGAAGGCACACCGACATGCAAGTCTCCTATCTCACTTCTACCGCTGAATCTGCAAACCCTTTCAGAAGGCACACCGACATGCAAGTCTCCTATCTCACTTCTACCACTGAATCTGCAAACCCTTTCAGAAGGCACACCGACATGCAAGTCTCCTATCTCACTTCTACCGCTGAATCTGCAAACCCTTTCAGAAGGCACACCGACATGCAAGTCTCCTATCTCACTTCTACCACTGAATCTGCAAACCCTTTCAGAAGGCACACCGACATGCAAGTCTCCTATCTCACTTCTACCACTGAATCTGCAAACCCTTTCAGAAGGCACACCGACATGCAAGTCTCCTATCTCACTTCTACCACTGAATATAAACGGATTAAAAGTGCAGACACCATTATAAAAAGCGTGATCGATATAAAAAGCTAAAGTTCAAGTAATTGGACTATCTGCCTCTATGAAAGCTGCAATGACAGAGAGAAGACGTTTGACAAAATAGGCAATACTATTATCTATTTAACTGTAGTTAAACATTCTGCCACAGATGCCACCAGCAGTGAGCGCTCACATATTTCCCATAATGGTCACCATTCTAGTACGTCTATATTCAATGCCTCTACTATCCCAACGACACCGATAATACGCGACAGAAAAAATACTAAACGCGATATCAGTATGAGTTCTGGTATAAGTACCTAACCTAGATGACCACTTTTATTTCACATTTTCGGAAATAAGAGAAACACAAATTTACTCTTATTTGTGTAATAGTCATGTACGTATTTACAAGTTAAATCAGTGTACTAAATTTGGAATAGAAGTAATTTACTGTTCAGGTATAAATAAATGAAACCCTGACCAGCGTTGCGGTACTAATTTAACATTCTGGAACACATAAAGGAGTTTGTGAAAAACTGTCAATATCTGTTAATTTAAGATACTATATGATGGATTAATAATGGTTAGCATTACCTCAATTTGTATTCCAAATAAATATTATAAATCTGACAGTTTAATATGTGTCAAAACGTCATAATTATTATTTTATATGAAAGTCATAATAAATTATATATTACTTATCTAAATATTTTTTTAAATTTACACGCTAACACTTACAAACTTCTTCCAAATTCCTTCCGTTTTCACTGATTTACCTAGACCGTCTCAGCAGAAACAACGTAAGGTATGAACAACAGATAGGAGCGTTAGTTAAAATTACTTTTTATATTTTCCCATTGCTCACTCCACGCTAATAATATCTGCACGCAGCTCTCTCACTGGCGTGATGGAAGTGAACTTGCCAAAAGCAAGTGTTTGTATCTTACCCTCTTTTTGAAACTCTCATTTCACCAGTCTGCATATTAGCATTTTAAACTTTCCAATTGCAACGGAAATACGGAAGTAAACTTGAACCGCCGTAAAATTAAATTTCTTAAACCAAAATATTTTGAAAATTTAATGTCATATTAAACGCTGATTACTATGGGGAAATCAGATTTTTTAAATATTTAAGACACAAATTTATGAATTTTTAAAGATTTGAAATTGATACCAGAAAATTGTTTGGGTCTTACTATGATGGCAGCTCTAATAGCTTATTTTTTAATGAAAATGCGATACAAATTTCATAACAGTAAGGAAAATATTAGAGCAATAAGGGCGTTAGTAGGTCGAGACAAGAATCTTGCCGTCTTTTCCAAATATAAATGAAAGTTACTCTTATTTTCCGAAGACGTATTAATTCCTCCCCTAATATTGTCTCAAAGCACCAAGTGTGCCAGTGAGTCAGTCAGTATAGCCACAGCTTTAAGAAATATGTCTTCATGTTTATCCCTGTTGAATAATAAAACTCGTTTAAACCCTAACACGTCCCCGATAAAAGTCTATGCGTCACTAAATTGTGTGTAGTTTCACCCCTGACAAGGCCTTACTTACCCTATATTGACAGATTGAATGGTAAACATAGAGTTTCCCTTTGTTTTATTGAAGTGCCTGGGGTGCTGAGGGGTCACAATAAGCAGGGAATATTCCCTCCGTCTAGCTGGAGGCAGTGAAAGATTTAATTATCATTTGTTGTGAACTTAATGTTGGTAATTTATTCGGTTTTCAGTGTTTGAGATTATTATCAAGTAATCAAAGTTGCCACGGTTGTGAGGTATGGAACTGAAGACGGGCATCGCAGAGGCATGCAATACTTCGTGAACTGGTGTTAACGCGGTCATTGCGTTTGCTTTGACTGTGGAAACAAACAAGACTTTGAAACCGAAATTAATTAAGAAACGAAAATAGAGCTCGATGGTCCAATAACGACATCGCCCATAGTGTCATAGGCTGGAACCTTCAGAGGAAACGAAAAAGGGGCAAACACAATTTGGAGAAGAACCGTAACACTTTTGCACTTGGAACAAAATGAAAGGTTTGTCTCGAAATAATGTGATTTCATCATGGTATCAATGTGGACACCATGGTATCAAAAGTATCCCTTTATACGGTTTGAGCAAGTGTCTAGAAAGGAAAAAAGTGCAAAAGAAAACGTTTAGAAGTGGTTCTTCATCTTGTTATAGTTAGTTGTAAAATTGAAAATAGATTCTATTCGTCCCTTCGAATTGCACTGTTTCACACGAAATGCACATACAATTTTCTTACAACAGTACGCGTATTTATGAAAGTACTAATTCAGTAATGCGGTTCAACAAAGTGTTGAGGTGTTACTTTAAAATATCTAGGAACAAAAATACAGAAACATTGACGTTACAACTGAAATACCGAAAACAAAAATGTTTATTTAATTTTAATTTTTGATGACGCGTGTTTCGAATATACTTTGTAGTTGGAACGTTTTATTTAACACAAAAACACTATATAATACGGTTCACCGTGTACAAACAAGCCGTGTTGTTCAGGAGTGGGTAAAAGTTCAAGTTTGCTCATTCTTTTAGGTTAGCTAAAGTCACTTTTCTCATTATTGTAAGAAAAGTCAGTTACGTTAAAGTATTGAAAAATGTCGAAACCAAATGTTTCAGTGTAAGCCTTGTTCAGCACTTGAGGTAAACTTTTTAAAGTTAACAGTAAATATTTGTCAGTTACGTTACATAGGGTTTAGTCCGCGGTTGCTGTTTCTATGTTTTTGGTGAGCGATAAAAAATTGGTTTTTTAAACAAAGACGTTTGCAGATGATTATTTTTATAGAGAAGCCAGAGGAAATGTATTGCCATTTTCAGAGCCAAATCTAAATTTAAAAACGAACGTAAATGCTATTACATAACTTAGACGGGCGGCATTTTGAACAGGGTAAACACAGAATCCTGTAACAGCCTGTGTTCTCCTTTTATTTGAAGCATCATTCGCTAGGTATTTATATTTAAGATGCTTTAAACGATTTTCAATGCACATTATTTAACTGATTGCGCGGGGTAACGAACTGGTAGCCTGGTGCTGAAGTACGTTTTTGTGTCAAATATAAAACAAAAAACTCAGAAATTGCACACACTGCAAGGCTAACACACACAAAACACTTTACCAATCAAAATGTTTTCTAAAATTCAAAATCGGTGTATTTATTTCAAGGTCCCAAGATACCACCATGATGACAGCTCTAATAGAACATTTTACAATGGAAATTTAATAATTAATGGTAATACAACTGTTGAATCTAAACAGTGTCAGCTTATAGGCAAAAAGAGAAGTCATTATAGATTGAAAAATTTTAACAATTAAAATTGTCAATGAAAGACGAACGAATAAGAAAGAAAGAATTTACTGGATAACGAAAATAATAGAATAGAAGACAATACGAAATAACCATAAAGTATCGCAATAGATTAATCGAAATACATCACAAAAAATTTAAAAAAACATTGCAGTAAAACCCGGGCTAGCAACAATGTTGTAGCGCTGTGTGGTTGGTTTGATGGATGGTGACAGTTGGCAACAGTGCCCGGGTTAGGGTAGGTTTGAAGAGACCAAAATATCCCCCCGGAGTTAATATATAGCGTGTAGGAAATATGGAGAACCGTTAAGAAGATGAGTTATGGGCAAAGAACCAACGATTGCCACACGTTCTCGCGTCCGAAGGGGAGTTTTTAATAGATCGGTCTAACTCTAGGTCTAGACTGTGCATGACATGGCGGGTTGTAAACTGCTAATTAGCAGTGTTATTAATAAATTTTCTTTTAACATGATTGTTGCAACAGAAAGTAAATTCATTCTGAACACTTTCTTAAAATATGCATTTAATTTTAACTCCTATCGTGTTACAACATTTCACTTGCAATTATTTACAGGTTTATTAATGTCGTAAGACCAACAAATAAATAACCTTAACCATAACTTATCTGTTATATTCAGTACGAAATAATATTTAAAAACGTATGCAGTGCTCGTTTGTTCAATAACTTGTGAGGTTGAATTATTATTTAATAATACAGTAGCAGCACACAGTTGTCTCGCTGACGTGATGGAAGCGAATTTCTAAAAAAATATTAAATTTTTACACAACATTATGACATACAAAAAGAACATTTAAATATGTTATTGTTTTTGTATTTTACAATAATGCACCTTGAACGCAAAAAAAATGTATAATTTTTCCTTTCTAATTTCACCATTTTAATTAGCGTTAAAGTCTCCGTACATCAGCTTAAAAATCTTTAAATTACTTTGAAAATTTTAATTTATGCATATTTTAACGTTAATTACGGTTCATTTTTGCATTTTTTTTTGTAAGATAGAAAAATGTTCGTGCTGTAAAATATTCTTTATTAAACGTTATTAAATATTATTACTTTTCATTTCAATCGCATGAGCGAAGCAGGTACGTTCCACGATTATTTAATAACTTATCCGAGAAAGCTCATTATTTAATAACTCGTGAGGTAGGCCTACGTTATTTTACAACTTTATGAAGCGGTCGTAACGTTTAACAGCGCGTATGGTTGAACTATCCAAATAGAATCTGGCTTAATATTCTTGCATTTATAGAGCCTAATCTATATTAGAAAATCACTAGGCCTATTTAAATTTGGTACTTTTGTAGCTTTGAATTTGTATGAAGTGAAAACCAAAATTAGCTTTTGGAAACGTTTACTTGTATCAAGAGAGTATGAATTTAATACAAGAAAAACGTATTTGGCAAAAACTCATTTTTCCTAAATACTTTTTTCCACATTAAAAGTGTAAATGGCAACTCATTCTTTACAAAGGCCTTAACGAACTGAAAAAAATAAATTAAGAAGGAAGTGTTCATCTTAACGCGTCTTAAAACAAACGACTGTAAAGAGATTACCTACTGCATTTGTTGCTTATGAGCAATATTCAGCTCAACACAAAATTATATTTACCACAGTAATCAGCATTGTTTAAATATTCGCAAATAAATCGCTCCAGTGTTTATATTCGCGCTGATTTGATTATTTGTGTTTCCGGAAATAGCTGGTCCACACGCACAACAATAATTGCCAACCTGTAAACAATAGCGCGGCTATCTGGCGGGCTCAGCTTTATAGAATATGTGACGTAAGAGCGGCACTTAGTTATCCCTACATGCCGAAATAAATAAAATAACAAATCCCTTTTATCACCACAAATCTAGAACTGTTGCCAATCTTAACTGTACTAACTACACAGCCAGACGTAACATTACCAACGTCAGTAATGTATAAATATATTTACAGCAAATACTGTATCACAATAAGGATGTGTTGAAGACAACAATAAACAACCGACTGATGTCCAGCCATGCCAACACCGAGTGGGTGGGGCCTAATTGTTCAGGGTTAATGACTCCTATCGTTCCCTCTGTCTCAAATTTCTAGCTTGGGATATTTTATTTAGTATTTGTGTAGCGCTTTCCTTTCGTACTCTTGATAACTTATGGTTTCCTGATCACAAGGAAGTCTTCCACTACTCGGGAATATGCCCTGAAGAGGGTTTTTAAGCCTGCTTGGGCATCATGTTGCATGTAGGTTTTAAGTTAAGGCACTTGAGAATGAGAGTTGATCCATACTCTCGGAACGTCGTTCATTGCAGTTGTATACACAAATGACTGGAAATGCCAAAATAAACTGTAACATTCCATCATTAGGTCCCATTTTGCGTCACGCTGTAGCCTTCTGTGCCCTCGCTACCGTAACGTAGTCTCCCGTTGTAAAAAGAACACAAGAAATTTATGTAAGCAATTACAAAAATTCATGAAATACGAACCTCGGCGCTGCAGTTGCGCAATAAACAATGCGACACCTCCTCGTGCACTCGAACTACTTTTTTGTGTCATGGATACGCTGGATTACGGTTACTTCATACTCAAATAACATTCGTGTTGTGTTCCAGTTAGTGTCTGCGAACACTCCAGCAGCTGATGCGCTTCCCTTTCTCTTAGCTCGTCACGATATCATCATTTACCTGTGACGGTCATATAAAGATGACTTAAGTACAGTTGTCCTTGCAGTCACGGCCACTCTTACAAGTGTAAAACACTTGAAATATGAATGGATGCAAAGGAAGCCAGACTGGTACGGTGTGTTCTTCCTGGGTCACATGTCTTGTGAAACAACATGTTTGAAGAGGACTTATGTATATCTACATCTTCAGGGTTTTTATTTACAAAGTAATGAAAATAAAATAGGACATTTCTCGACAGTAATAACAAGCTTACAATAAAATAAACTGCTATTATTTATACATTTTGCAATTTAATTGTGCGCGGAATATACAAGTATAAAAAGGTTAATTATAATAAATAATATTGCATACATTTCTCAGAAACATTATAGTTAACTATAAAAGTTTGAATTATAAAATTGCCGCTAACAGCATATATACTGTATTGTAACACGGAGGAATATAATGTATGTGAAATTCGAAGCAAAACAATTCAAGGTAGGAAATGTCGCGCTATCTGAAGGAAGAGTAACAATATCCTTGTTTTTTTAGGTGATCCGATTTCACCAACAGTTTTCAGCGGCAAACTTTTCATAAATTACCATCTCAGATTTTTGAACTACTTTGGAAATACTACAATGAAACCTGACGGTTCACTTTCTTATTTCCAATGCAATTGTGAAATGCTAATTTATGTGGCTTTCAACGATGATTACGATTGTGAAGACAATTTAAAAAAAAATAACATAAAAGGTTACGATTTTTAAGATTTGGAATGGCCACCATTTTGAAACTGTTGAACACATTTTTTCTGGGAAATGTACTTGTCTAAGCTACTACCAAAATCGATTAATTCGAGCCAAGTTTGATTCAAATCAAGGTTGAAGTTGGCAAAACTAAGTCTTTCTATCGTCTATTGGCAGTTCTATATATTAGAGCAGAGGCTTAAGTTTCATTTGGGTGTTGGAAGAATACATTTCAAGAAAGTTTAGTATAAAAAACAAGTTAGCGAAAATATTTCCACATGTTATTTTATCTCTGTGTTTTTACATGATGCAATAAGAATCAACATTTCCTGCGATATTTATGTCACGCTCACGCGGAAGTAGTCCTACTATCAAACATCAAACATATAGCGGATCCTATGTTCTCTATGAAAAAGTAAACCATAATAATATATTTGTATCATCACTTGGTATCCGACACTATAAACCTGCCTACACTATTACGTTCATGGCAGTCACCTTTTCGTGTTTGAATTCCGGGCGTTTCTCTAATTTCCTCGTCAATTGAATGACACACCTAATTTGGCAAACACGCCCCTCAGCACAGCACTTGGCACCCACGCCGGCCTGCACGTTGCCTAATTAGAAACGATATTCTTGAAGGAAATTACGTCGGCCGAATATAGAACGATATGATAACGGTAAAATTTGGTGTATGTACAAAACCTAAGTGATTCAATTATTTGTGACGTGTTTACCTTACTTTATTTTATATTTAACGACCTCGGTTCCGACCAAACAATGCGCACAGATCGTTTACGTAAAACGGAACATGTGGTTGTGGTGTGATTGTTTCATAAACACAAACTGGTCTGTCACCAAAATCAAATTTTAATACAATCAATAGTACTTATTAGGCAAAAAAGCTATTGCGGATGCTATAATGACAGGGAGCGGTGGATGAAACTTGCGACGATACCGACACCTAAAACATTAATTGCATTTACAATTCAAATAACAACGATTCTGATAAAACACCTGTTGGTTATATAAACTTTTATCATGTTTATCTACACATCATACATACTGATTTTAAACTGTATCGATCAGAAATGTAGTGTCGAAAGTGGATCAGTCCGCCATCTTACATTTCTCAAGAAGGACTTGAGTTTGAGTCCTGCCTTTTTACTTCTGCTTCTTGAACGAGGTTATTTTAATTATAGATAAATATATCTAATCACCTAAAGGTAGCACATCATAAATCAACGGACGCTAAACTCACCTTAAAGAAAGAAAACACCCATAACTAATTTGCATTCGCAGTCGATGTTAAATTTAATTAAATATCACATTCATAATAATAACTGTAACCATTATTTAGGCTTAAGATACTTTCATACAAGACATAAATAAAAGAATTACTTCAATAAATGATCAATCTATAATGATCAATTTAGAAACATTCAGGAGTTTCACGTAATAAATACTTTCTTATTACACAACCGTGTTAGTTAACTTCTTAAGTTATTTTTGTTAAAGTTTTTATTATTTTCATTGGAAATGTATTAATTATAAAACAAGAAACCAGTTGTGTCACAAGAAATTAAAAGTAAAACAAGATGGCTTCTGAAATAAATCGTTAACACACCACAAAATAAAAAAAAGTATTTAACAAATTTTAGTAAAATAACAATAACGTTTAACAAAATTACGAACTATTTAATAAAAGTAAAAAAGTATAGTTTATACTTATACAATATGTGTACTGTTCAGTATCAAATCTTACGTTATGACGAATTATAAAATAAAATTCACGCAAAGAAAGCAATTTTCGAAATCGTTATCTTATTGTATACAACTAGTAATTATGAAAAAATCTCTACGGCGACAATGTTTTAGTCACCACAAAAAATTTCTCACCATAATATTCAGAATAACCGTGGTAATGCTACTCTCCACAATTACCTCAAACTTTGTATAAATAGCGAAAGGGTTCTTTCTGCATCGTGTAAATTCCTTTCAGCCTCATTACCTCGAGTAAGTAATGAATCGACAGTTGTGTTCATAAAAACAAACTAACGCTAACACATCAGCTGCTTGATATTCCGAGTGTTAGAAGAAAGACAGGTCTTGTGAGGCTAAGCCCAGGACTCGCTGTCGTGACCGACCCATTAACTTTCAAGGCTTACCCTGCCGAGTCCAGCACTCTTAAATAACTTATTATTCTTTAGTGAAAATCATTGTTTCATTTATATCATGCATCCAGGGACCGCACGGACCACCTTCATAAACAAAAACAATTCAAATCCCGTTCAAATAGCTAATTGTAAAGTTTATAAATATTAATCTCTCTCTCTCTCTCTCTCTCTCTCTCTCTCTCTCTCTCTCTCTCTCTCTCTCTCTCTCTCTCTCTCTCTCTCTCTCTCTCTCTCTCTCTCTCTCTCTCTCTCTCTCTCTGTCCGTCTTTCTGTATATACCACCCCAAAGACATGCACGCGCGCGCGCCACACACACACACTCACACACGTTCACTCATTCCTTTATATCACTATCGACAAAACTACTATGTTATAAACACCAAAACTGGTACACACATTTCTTATTAACGAATTTTCATTGAAAAAATGAGCTAATGAAGCGGCCATCGCGGTAAGATTCAGAACCAGGACACACTGAAATGAGCAACGATTCATCTCGTTAAAATTTAAATATATATATATATATATATATAATTATATTTAAATATATATATATATATATATTTAAATATATATATATAAAAATATATATATATATATATATATATATATATATATATATATATATATATATATATATAAATTTTAACGAGATGAATCGTTTAATTATATTTCCATTATTAAATTTGCAAAACGCGTTATCGATTGCAAGGATTGCACTAGACCCTTGGAACAGGAGTGATACCAAATCGGGCACCTATTGAACACCCGACATCATCGCACTGTTGAGGACATGCCAGGAGCCAGCCGCGAGTGATGCGGTAAATGTCAGCAGGCTTACGCGCGCGTGACGCAACTACATGTCGCGCGGCCGCCATTGTTGTACGCGCCATATATTATCCAAGTAATGAGCTACGAAAATAACAATCGCATTTTAATTTTCGCCCGCATCCAAACGAGCGGCCGAGCCGAGCGCCAGAAGCCGACGGAACTGAGTTTCACCTTAGCAAACAATGCGGCTGGTTTCGTAACCACCGCGGCTCAGGCTTAATCATCATTGGGCACAAGGCTACCGGCCAACCGCACTCGACCAGTACTTGGCTGTAATAGAGGTTTCATCATGTGCTGATGTTTGTACAATGGCGGGTAAAATCGCTTTTCAAGATTTACATTCACGGTGTAACAACAAAAAACCTAAAGTTCATTTTTTTGTTTTTGTGGAAGTTCTTTGTTTGTGAGTTGTTACTAGAAGATAAATATGTCGTTTAATTTATTATTTAGTAAATATTAATAATCGTTATAATTCTCTGCAGCAAAAATAATAACGTTCTTCGACGTGTTCTCGGAGTAAAATAGTAAATCCATTTTTAAAAACCCTTGATGCAATAAAATGTTGAGTAAATCAGTTACATCAATACTTGTTGAAAATTAGCAACATAATTGCTGACATCATGAGAACAACTCTGTTTTAATCTGCTTGTCTCTTCTCTAAGCACTGATTAGAAAGCAAATGAACTCCACGAATATTAATGGGCAAGACACGGGAAATACGTGGCTGCATTCCGAATACGATTTCCTGGACACACGAATCCACCACATTCAGGTCTTATCCCCGGACGTAAATGATTGCTCAGGCAAATCTGCAAGAGGATGGAAAGCCATGTTCACCGGAGTTTGTATTGGTTACCCCGTACTGAATGTCACACTGGGAGTTGACAAGGGAGTTACGTCGAACGCGTCGACAATGCTAAAAATAACAGCTAAAGAAATATTTAGTTCCTATCCAGTAGTTTAGTCGTAGCTGAGGGGCTTGATTTGGATGTTATATACTTTTCGAATACGTGTGGACTTCAACTCATTTAATTTTATTCTCCACAACTTCATCCAGTTGCTTACTGCACCAATAGAGGCATGAAATTCAACGCTGTCCAAAAGTGACTATGGCAATATCATCTGCAAAGGTGGATCATACTTGCATCCTCTGGGACTAGTATGTCATTTATATACAATAAATATAGAACAGATCCCAGAATAATGTTGTAAATATAAGAAAGAAATACTACATTTTTTACTTTTAATTACCCAAATTATACCACTTCAATTAATTTTAATTATTCGATCAGTTTCTTTATTTTTCCTGTTTAGCTTTTAAAACGAACCCGAACGAAACCCTAAATTTTTATTGAGAAATTAAGCATTTTACAATTTCGCAAAATATTTCCATTTAAAAAAGGAAATTTAACATCAACCAAAACTGGAATCAACGTCGTAATATACAAGAGACAAAAATTATACAAAGACCAAAAACTAAAAACAAAAAAATTAAAAAAGACAGTAATTGAAACACTGTGAAACTGGTTGTAAATAAACCCTTCGTGTGTTGAAACCTCTTCAGTTCTCACAATAAAATCTCAAATTGCCGATTAAAACACTATAAACGAAATATATCTTGATCGGTATGTTGGCTGTCCTGTGTGACATAAATGCAGGCCTATTTAGTCGTGCGAATGTGGCCAGCCTTGACAATCGCCTGCTTTGTCGTTTCTCTTGCATATCCAACATTTTACGAGCTTAAAAAGAAATTCTAAACCAATGACACGGCCTTAGTTACAACACAGAATATACTTCTTTGTTAGTTTTTTTATTTACTACATACTAATTTATCTGCGAGTGTAACAATATGCGGTGTTATGAGAAGGGCACTAAATAATCAACGACCTTCTCGCCCTCTTGTTTGTTGAGGACAACACTTCGTTAAATATTTCAAAGTAAGGTAATTTGTTATTTTATATTTACTAAACGGGAAAATTCGTTTGGTTTTTTTAATATCAATGTTGAGTTTCTAGTGGGTTTTGAGTCAGCGTTTATAACAACGTTGTCAAAGCCAATTTTGATAAGGGATTCGATTTTGAGTCAGCGTTGATAACAACGTTGTCAAAGCCAATTTTGATAAGGGATTCGATTTTGAGTCAGCGTTGATAACAACGTTGTCAAAGCTAATTTCGATAAGGGATCCGATTTAAGTTTTAAGATGGTGTCGTAAAACCAAACACTTTCTGCTAACCAATTTTTAAACTCCCCTTTTACAAACTGCGCACCAAAGGTGGAAGTTATCAAACTGCTTCAAGAATGAATGACTGAATAAATGAATAGTAGGGTTACTGTTGCACTGTGACCTTTTTGGATCTATGGTGCCATCTTTCTATATTCTTGAGATGCCCAGTTACGGCGCCTTCTCCAGTCCTAGTCTCTTTATACAGTTTAGAATTTTGAGAGGATTCAAGATGGATAACTCCATCACTTCTAATAAGTGACTTCCCAGTTCCTTATTGAGGTACGTGTAGATGCTAGCTCTATTAATTCTTTCAATTTTTCTTTCTCTTGACCGCCATTACGGATTTTCTGTTCACTTTACAAACATGTTTTATTATACGTTGAGATTCCGCTCATTCTAGTTTATATTCTTACTTACGGGAACACCCACAAGAAAATGAGATTCGCTCGTACAGAGGCAAGCATGCACGGGTATGGCTAAGCCAAAGGCTCCATTAGACTGGTGTCATTTACCCCATAAGCACGGGTTGCTTTACACTTTAGAGTTAGCCAAGTTATGTAGAGTAATGAATGTGTGTGTCTTGAGCAGATGAGTGAGAGCAGTATGAGTTAGAGGTACAGTGGGATTGCTAAGCTGCTTCCGCCGGAAATTGCTTCTAGAAACTAAGTTAGCAAACTCTGGAAGTTTTCTCTATTTTATTACTGTAAAAAAGACAAACGGTAAAAACTACAAATATAAAAAAAAAAAAAAAAAAAAAAACGGTTCTAAAGATTTTGATAAAAATTTTACTGAAGCTTGTTTTATACGGATTGTGTAAAGTTACAGTGGAAACTTGTTACCGATCTTAAGAGGTTATACGAGAGGATTTCCAAGTAAGGGGTAGCGTCAGAATTAAACGTTTGGGCAACATTTCCGGGGGAAGAGTTGGAGAGAATTCTTGTATGAACTAGTAAATCACAATGATACCTACACGCAGAAAAATTAAGATCCATATCGTTAAATGTGATAAGCAAGAGTTTGCAGGTCGATCATGCGGAGAACCGGTTTGAAGCGGTTTAAAAACGACGTAGTATTAATTTCTGACGGAAACGAACAAAATACGCTTTCAATGGCGTTTTCCATGGGTGGGCGTCGAGTTAATTACACGTTTTATTTAGAATTCGCATACATAATTATGGCCAATCGATTTAATTTTCTGCTAAAACAAAATTACAGTAATTGTTGAACATTATTCACATTTGGTGAATTAGCAGAAAGAAATATTCAAAATATGTGAAAAGTATTTGTTAAGGCATCCGCCGCGTAGGATTAACCAAGTGAAGATATTCACGACAGTTGGTCAAAATATTGGCCTTGACAGAACATTTCCAGATATGCGGCTTGATGAACCCATACGCGGTAGGCCTGCATTCCTCAGTCATACAGTCTGGCGTATCGCGCTGTGATGTGCGTCAGCCGGCTGCAAAGTTTAAATAAAAGACATTTTTGTTTCCAGAGCGGCACGTAACTGTCCCGCTGACGTGATGGAAGCGAATTCAAAAAGTATACCAATATTTTTAACCTTACTTTTTTCTGGAACTCCGATTTCACCGTCATAAATAACATTAAGCCTGCACAGACTTTCAGATTGCTGTGACAGTACGAAAACAAAGCTCCACCTCCGTCAAATTTAATTTATTAATTTCAATGAGTATTTAAAGTTCAAAATATAATTTTTGCAACGATTTGTAGAACGATTTTTAAATAAGCAATGGCTTCAAGAAAAAGCAACTCGCCCTGCAAACAAGTACAGATATTCATTGAAATCGTAGGAACCACCCATGTTTTAGATTCTCGTATATTTTAAGACATTCGTATTGATTTATACAAAAATTCTACCCCAATTTCGAAAGCTCAAATCAAAAAATAGAATTAGCAGTTGTAACAGAATTAATACTGCTCCACTTAATATTGCTACTTGTTACTCAATTTATTTGAAGCTCGTGTGTTACTATGACGTCACCAGACTGTTTTTACTATACAACTCTTTTGTCTAAATCTTAATTTACCATACTATATTCTTCACGGCTGTTTGAGTTCAGAAAACAGAGTTTAAAACACGATTCTTCTGCAATACATTTTGTTTTAACGCACATTATTAAAAAGTACATTCCTAACTTATTGTCTCCATCAAACTGAAGCGTTTGATTAATTCTGGATCAATCATTATAAAACACTTATTTACTATCTTCGTATCGCTGTTAGATTATTGCTTTTTATATTCATGTACGACTACATAATTTATTTAATAGATGACTTATAAAGATGAATAAATGCCAGTTTACGTTGGACATGGCTTACAGAATTTTATACGAAACAATAAAAGACAAAAATAACACTAGACGTACGTATAATTATAAAAACTGAACATAATGTGTTACTTATAAGATCAGTTGTGGATCAACAGAGATAGAATTTGACATCTTTATTGAAATTTCGATTGTGTGGAGATTGTCACAAAATAGTTTAACACTAATTATCAGGGGGCCTTGGGTCGCATAGGAATGTTCGGTATCCTAATAATTTCATTAATTTTACGACAAGATTTTTAAGACAATCTATAAAGAAGTTCACTGGACTGAGATATATTTTCTAGCCGTTACACCACGGAAATTAATGTTTACGCGCTAGTGTGCAATAAAGAACAAACTGAAATGTCCGAGCCTAATTTTAATTAAATTAATTAAAGGTTTCTAAGCGTTTTTTAAATTCGAAAACGATTGTTTTGAATTTATGTTTTTCATTTCAAAACATAAAATGTTCTTTATTTACAAAAATTTCTTAATCAAAATCTGCGTTCAGCGATATCTTTGTTAAAAGCTTCGTGACTGGACAGGGAACATTCAGGAAGCATTTATATACTGTACTACGGACATAGCTCAAGGGAAACTGTAGTGCAGATTGTATGACCTGCGCACCGAAACATCAGGTTTACTTCTACTTCTGAAGTGTCCAGCACTGGAACGTAACATACTGATGATACTCGGCCCTACAGAAGCTCCTACAGTAGTTGGAAACCACGTGAAGCAAGACTTACGCGGGACGTAGAACTAAACTGGATCGTTTAGGGACTGAGAAGTGCACACAACACATGCTTAGGGCTCGGAGGTCCATGTGGTCAACGCACCGAATGTGCATGTGGCTAATGCGTCTCTGAATTGCACACCTCAGTTACCCTTCATGATGCTTTACCCTTTTCCTTCCGTCGTCCTCATTAGTCTAACTGTAAACACCAGCTTTAGTTTTACACACGCGCGCGCGCGCGCGCACACACACACACACACACAAAATTAACTTATAATCTATATTGGAAATCACGTTTGCGTACCAAAACATTTCGATCACCTAAACTTGATATGGCTAATTATTAATAAGATCAAACCTTAAATTCCGATGCAAATACGACCCAAAATATAACAATTAAAACTACTGTACAATGACAAATAAATGAAGGCAATAAATCAAGAGTTCACTGGTGGGAGTTGTACTACCGAGAATAATCTGCTTTCACTACAAATAAGGTCTTACTAATCCATATACGTAAGTATTTGAATGACAGTTCTACTTTCAATTCTGTGTCTTGAAACAAAACACAGAAGGTTAACACCAACAATCGCCACTGGTAACTAAGTCAAGGTTAGGTTAGGCTAATTACGAAGTGTTGATGTTTGTACAGCGCTCTCCGCTTTTAAAGGCAGTGGTCAGGCCGTGAAATGTTACGGTCAAGGTTTTGTAAAAATAAATATAACTGGCAGTGGAATAAATGTAAAGCGAAGAGTTCACGAAGGCAGTTTACTCACGCTATCGTTCAATAGTTATACTGTATTTTGTTTTCACTTCCAAACTGTGCTGACGTTAAACGGAAATAACACATCAAGGAAAAGAGTCAGGAAACGTTTGCAAATTGAATTTTAATAGTTTTTTAGTCTGGTGAATTCTTCCTCATTGTGAGTTCTTAAAACTGTTTAGGTTTTTTTTATCCTTAACTTCTCCGATTTTTTTTTAATTAGTAAAGAATATTTTTCGTTCAATTTGTAAATTTGAATTTCACACGGAATTATACGGTTACGTAGCATCAGACGGAATTATTTTGGCGCCATTTTGAAATCACCAGATCACTGTCAGTCCTGCTTACAGTACAGTAACGCTTAACAACTGGTACGTTGCTCTGTGCCGGCCCACCTTTTGGCACTTTGAACCGGACGACCGTGAAGCTGTCTATGGGAACCTCCTTAGGCAGCTCGGGTACTAAATTATTTCTGCCGCGACCACACTTCTTGCTTTTATTACGTACACAGTGACAGATGTAAATTAGAGCTGCCGAACTTGGATGCTATATAACAGCGTAACAGCTTACTCAACTCAAGCCTCTCAAGGTAAAACACAGAGTCGCTGCAAGAAGCTGCCTTGTTCACGTGATTGAAGCAAATTAAACAAAAATCATAAACATCACATTTTGGTAAATGAAAATGTGTGTATTTTATAAAACTGTGTCAATTCAAAATCTTAAGAAAGTTATAACTCTTTTATTTTTACCGTGGTTTCTTTTTTTTATAAATAACAAAAAATTATAACGGTAGAAGAAACTAATTATTAAAATTGATCAAAATTACCACCCTTTCCGCTTAAATAACATAATCGATACGAGAGTCAAAGGGAAATGTTATAAAACACTTTGTACAGTTGGCTACACTGCCATAATAACAGTTTCGCTTGAACTGTATTTAGTTCTACGCATTGCAAGATGTGCAATTCTGTTTTTGAATAAGTTTACCGGGAGTAGAATAATATATGTAACATTTTTAGTGTTTAAAATTTGTACATGTTAAGCTTCTTTGGAAGATGTATTTGACGAAAACGAGATGCTTTAAAACTGAGAGTAAAACTGAGAGATGCTTAAAAAACGAGAGTAGAATTAAAACTGAGGCCTGCGAGTTACTGGTTACTGTACAGACACTGTGAACCGTGCTGTGTATTAAATTACAACTTATAGGTTCTCAAATTGCATTGATTTATTACGTTACTGCACTGAAAAGCGTAACATCCAGGCGTACGAGTGTTTGAGGACTGTGCTTGTACTGACGTCCTTCAGGACTTCGGGAACCTGATATCAACTGATTGCTTATGTGATCATTAGTTTCTGATTACAAACTTACTGAAACTTTTCAGGATCACAGAAACATCAAAAAGCAAGTCACTGGTGCATAGGTTAAGGAGACTGAAACTTGCTGACAAAAGCTTAATGTTTACAGAATGTCAAACTTTGAACCTGTTCACCGAAATTTTCCCAAACCTACTTGATACTCTCACAATCTCACAGCCTTTACTTTTCATGCCCTCGCTATCTTTGATAAATCTCAGATCCGGACACCGACCAGGATACGCAATGGTACCCAAATAATTCATCCAGAAATTTTCTGGCTCAATTTTGAAATCACCGAATCACCTTTAACCTTACTGGTATCCACAGAGCCCGCCTTGTATTTAGGGTGACGTTATAATGATCACATATCTCCTTACGTTAACATAAAAGTCTAACGGTTAACAAAAAGTTCTTCTACGGCAATATTCAGTTAACTTTTGAAGATGATTTTAATTGTTTTTAAAATAATTTCCACTTGATTATAGACCTACTGCACACGAAATGTTAGGAAAGCGACTGTTGATCCGGCCCTATCGTACTGGAACCAGTTCGATTACACCTGTCCGCATTAGAATATCGATTTATTTAGTTCAGTGGTTTCAATTCTCCCACTAAGTTGTGTTTGTTATCACTGAGCTGTGGGTTTCTTACTCGTTTAGTTGTGTGTTTTAGGTTATTCGTTCGAGAATTTATTTGTGCCCTCGAATATTGTGCCATCGTTAATATTTTTTTTAATATACCGTTTATTTTTTTTAACACACACACACACAAATGTCGAAATAAATACTAGCCTATTAATTGCGTAATTCAGCAGCTACGCCGAATTAACTTGGTGGAAGTGAATTTCCAAAAAAATAATGAATAATGTAGCCGATTTTGTAATAATGTATTGGAGAACTGGACAACTATATTTTCTTAAAAAAATATGATTATTAATCACAAGAGAAGTTTTGGAAACACAAATTATTTGCTCAAAAGATACAGTGACACGGATATAAGCAATATTTTAGTTTAATATGGTTCGACAGTCAGCTACTTAACCACAAAGATTATATTTTTGTTGTTGTTTTAGGAAACTAATCAATCATATCGTCTTTTCATATCTTCAGGATGTCCATCTCACGGAGAAAGAGTCATGTGACAGCTATTCATTATCCTCACACAGCAGGTTTTTTATTACCCTGAGTTGCTTTGTTAGTAATTCTTTGGCTATAAACTTGATTATCAAACTTTGTTGGTCGAAATATCGCTCAACAGTCCATTCCTACGCATCTTTTCAAACCATTGATATTTAAATTGCAGTTTAACATAATTGGCAGGAGATTTGAACGCAAAAAACGAGTGAAGTGTAAATGTGGAATACATACCAATATCGTGTCTACCGGGAGTGCTCAGTGTGCAGAACCGCAAAGTAATACAGGACTTTGAGGACTTGAAGAGCAATACAAAAGCAGATTTTCTGATCGTAACGAAAGCGAAGCAAGCCAAGGTGGGTGTATAAGAGTGTAAGCAGAGCGCAGAGCCAGCGCTATAAACGTGTCTAATGATCTCACAAGCATAGGCCCATAGGAAGACTGGTTCCCCTTCCATTGCATTAGAGTTGTTTTATTTTTCCTTCATGAATGGGACGGGGCCCCTCCCTTGGCCCCGGGCGTTACAGATGTGTGGCCTCGGTGTACACCTGAACGCTGCGCCTACAACGTAGCTGCGCCTGCGCCTTGTATAGCTTCTTGGATAACGCTGATTTTTTTTTTTAACCTTTAGTTGCATTTAAAGAAACTTTATAATACTCTTGACACATTGTTGCATTAAACGGAGAGTTAATTTACATATTGTTAAATTACTTTTAAATTGTAAACTTGGCGCGTTGGAAATGTTTGTTTAATGTAAAAATAAACTATTTCTTTATAGAAAATGTTTACTTTATCTAAATTGTTTTTGAAAAATTCTACATGTTGTAAAATTATGAACATTATGTCAAACGTTTTTGTAATACGAAAACAAGGGCATAAAGGAAAAGAATGATCTTCTCCTCCCAAATGAACGTGAATACCCCATTGTTGCTGTAATACCGGTGCATACATGTTGAGAACATACGTCACACCTTTACAATCCAGCAAATGAGTTGTTAACAAAACGTTTAGAAATAATGGAATCATCGGAAGGTATGATTCACTTTACAATGGCATCCCTGAACTTGAATACAACAGACAGTGAACTATATCTCTAACTGTCCAAGAGCTAAAGAATCAATTGTCCAAATAATTGCGTACCAGAACAGGATCTTAAAGGATACACTGACACACCTGCGTTAATACCTTAAGTTACTGTCGAGATTTTGGGACAACTTTTTATTGTTTGTATAAAATAATCTTAGTTTTCAAAGAAAATAATTTACTGTTATTTGTATGTTTTAAATCAAAAATAGTGTGGTGTAGTAAAATTGTAATTTTCTTTTAAAAGACCCGGTAAAGTT